>OZ024744.1:21459797-21949797 GCA_964016885.1 Eledone cirrhosa
GATATATATGTACTATATTGATGTGTATATTGATGTGTAGTATATTGATGTGTATATTGATATATATACTAGTGTGTATATTGATATATTGTGTATTGTGTATATTAATATTATACGCAGGTATATATACATGTGGTTATGATACATCAAATAAAATCGTAATTGGCAATATACACAGAAATTGAACGAAGACTGCGTTACACTGTCTTATGTAATCAGTAACGTAATCCATTGACGAAAATATATGACTGTTTATTTAAGCGATCGCTAACCGGAAGTGTTGACATTTGAAAATGTTAAAGAAGTGAATCTTAAAATAAGCGACAACATTATTTATATTTAATCAAGAATTACGAAATTTAGTAGAAAAATTATATAATATTCATTCGTTATTTATTCAATGTAATCCAACTTATTTTACAAACGGGGTAAACACATATTCTGGACGCAGACCCGCACCCTTCTCTTTATTATAGTGTAGATGTGTGTGTATATTAACAGCACAAACCTCAGATGTGGTCTATTACCAACTCCACACTTTATTATCATAGACATTCCTCCCAGTGTTCATTTATTGCAGCGGTCAACAATCTTTCCGTCCTGACGGACCACTAAATTCTAAATCTCGCGGACCAATAATATGAGTTTTTTTAAAAAGATAAATAAATTTGTGATCAAAGAACTCCATTTTATTAATATGAAATGTACCTATTAAATATAACAAAATTATGGTCGAAACAATACTGAAGCGAACGTGTGTGATATTGTCGATAGATGATACATATGTGTAAAATTATTTCATGGATGTTAGTTCTTTACTGAAGAGAAACATTTTTAGGGAGTGTTATAAAATATATTTTAACTGAATATTATTTTTGTTTTATTATATTACTAAAACATAGACTGTCTATTTCTCTGTCTGTTTGTCTGTCCAATCACTAAAACTCGAGAACCACCCAACCGAGTTTTTTCAAACTTTACATATGTAATACTTATGGTCCCGTGAGTGTTTTGAGCCCCAAAAATTCAAATGTTTAATGCCCTAGGCACTGCATTAACCGATTTAGTGATCTCTGTCTATAATTCTTAGTCTTTCTCTTTTTAGATAGTTCCATAGATATAACATCGCGCCCTTATAATATCTGTCTGCATGCCTAACTGTCTGCATTACGTCATTATTACGCGATCAGTGTGTGTGTGTATATATGTATATATAGTGTGTGTGTATATGTATATATATTCTTATGCCAGGGAACGTTTCCATGAACCAAAGTATCGTCTTCCTGTTTTCCTTCGGTTGCAACGTTTTTTGAAATACTTACATCTGCGTTCACAGATTGATTTTTTTAATTTTAGATTCAGAAGATACCGTTAAGGGTGAAAGCAGCGAGTCTTTGCTTAAACTTTAATATGTTATTTTAATATAGATATATATATATAATTATATATTCGTGTACAGATATTTTTGCATACACAATAACAATATAAACAAAAGTATTTATTTCGCGATAAAGTATTGATTTTCTTAGCACGGAAAAAAACCCCTGGTATTCTATGACGAATGTTTCTTATATTCACAAAATGTAGACACCATCCCGAGGCCGAGGTATTCTGTACTTCTCTGTACTGTTATGTATATATATATATATATATATATATATATTACTATATATATTATTATATATTAATATATAATATATATTAATATATATTAATATATATTAATATATATTAATATATTATTACTATATATATATATATATATATATATATATATATATATATATATATATATATATATATATATATATATATAATTATATATTCGTGTACAGATAGTTTTGCATTCACAATAACAAAATATGGACAAACGTATTTATTTCACGAGGCTCGATAAGGATAAATATATATCAAATATATAAGAACCCTAGAGCAAATCCCGAGCAACGCCGGGCCATTCTGCTAGTTATTAAAATAAAACATACATTAAAATAAAACATACATTTTCTCTCGGACCACCGGTTGTGTCTTGTTTTTATTGTCTCCGCGAGTCTAAATAACAAAATCAATCCTTCGTTATCCATTGTACGATTTCAATATTAAACATTTATTTATTTATTTATTTATATTGTCCTTGCCATGTAATTTCATGTAAGTTATGTTTTATTGTTAATGTTTTGTTTACGTGGTGGATTGGCAGTATCGGTAGAGGGTCGGACGCCATGCATTGATGCATAGAGTTACGGCCCTTGCCATTCAGAGTTCAAATCCCGCCGAGGTTAACTTTACCTTTCATCCTGGGGTAATTGATGGCCCTGTGCCAAAAGCAGAAACAATTATTTTGTTTACAGTAAGATAGGAGGATTAGAAATATCTGTAGAGCGTTATACAACACGAGTTGGCTTTATCTTTCATTATGACAGGGTCGATAAAATAACGTACCAGTAATACACTGGGCTAGATTTAATCGACTTCCACCCTTAATCCACTAAAATTGTTGGCCTTGTGTTTGATTCAAACACCATTATTTTTGGCAGTATCGGTAGAGCGTCAGCATGGAGTTTATGGCCCTTTACATTCTGTGTTCAAATCCCACCGAGGTTAGCTTTACCTTTCATCTTTACGGTGTCGATAATAAAAATACCAGTAACACACTGGGTCGATTTAATTGACTTCTTCCCTTCATCCCCTAACATTGTTGGCGTGTGCCTGTTTCAGAAACCATGATTTTCTTCATTTTATCGTTTACTGATTACGCTCTCTACTGTATTTTTCTTCGCTTCCCTCTTCCTTTGTTTAAGTATTTTATTAGACGGTTTGACCCCGAACAGGCTAGCAGTTCCCTCAGTAGGGGCTAAGGGTATATCATTCTATTTCTACACTCGGTGATAAAAGAGTCATTTTGTGAACGGTTTTATATTGTCTAGGAGGTAATATCCGTAGTAGTAGAACACTCAGTCCATGGGACGAGTTCGAAATAATTGTTTCTACTTTTGGCACAAGGCCATCAATTATCCCAGTGCATTACTGGTACTTTATTTTATCGACCTCGTAAGGATGAAAGGCAAAGTCAACCTCGGCGGGATTTGAACTCAGATCGTAAAGGGACATAACTATGCTGGAAAGCATGGTGTCTGACCCTCTACCGATACTGCCAATCCACCGCTTCGAAATAATATTCTGAAAACATTCTCAATGTTGAACATTTTTGAATCCACAAATTATTCTAATCTCACAACTTGAAAATAAAATTTTCAACATCCTTCGTAACTGATATTTGTTTATATAAAAAATCAATGCATATGCAACATATAGAGAGATATTTATATACATATGACATAACCTAATGTAATAAGATAAAAATACTTAAAACCATAATTCTTCATATCATTTTATAACTCATAATATAGGTAACAAAAATATTTTCCCCAAAATTAACGTTATTCTTTTCTTTTTCTCTTCCTTCCTTATAAATATTTAAATTTTCTCTCTCTCTCCCTCTCTCTCTCTCTCTCTCTCTCTCTCTCTGTATATATATATATATATATATATATATATATATATATATATATATATATATATATATATATATATAAAATCTTTACCTGGGTCCTGTATTTTGGTTGCTCTAGTGATGCGGTCGGACTGCCGACTGCTATATCTAATTTGCTAAGCTGTCTGAACATAATGTTATACTCTGGGGTCTTACCTCATATGAGTGCTAAAGCTACAAACCGAATAAGCATACACGCTAGCTTGGCCGTATACTAGAGCTTCGTCTATGCTGTACTAACATTTATATATATGTATATATATATATATATATATATATATATATATATATATATATATATATATATATATATATATTTCGTTTCTGAATTTGTTTAGCAAGATTCTATATCTGAAATCGTGTGTTGAAACCGATATTGTTATACTTTGGGATATTGTTATACTTTGGGAAACCGATATTGTTATGTTTCTGTGACACAGAAACAAAATGACGTAGGATAGAAGAAAGGAAAGGCACAGAAACGAAGAAAGGAATCCCCAGTCACTGAAGAGGTCACAGAGTGTGTGACGAAAGGACTATGACTATATATATAAACAACTATCTGGTTGTGGAACCAACCAACCAACCAGAAATTTATAAGTTTGTAGATTTGTAAATTTGTAAACTTATAAATTTATAAATATATAATAAATTAAAGTGAAAGCAACTGGTGCGTGTGTTTCTTATTGGCAGCATGACCCTCCCAAAGTATAACAATATATATATATATATTTATATATATGAATATATATATATATATATATATATATTTATATATATGAATATATGTATATATATATATATATATATTATGAAGAAAGGAGACAGTTTATGTGTACATCTTTTTATTGCATAATTCTATTATACGCATTTCGTCGAAGATGTCAGAGTGGTTCCATATTAACTTCTGACATGTTCTCTTAAGACAGTATAAGACATGTGGTGTTTTACTTTTTGATATGCTACTGATTCATCATTCTGTTTACATTGGTTTACATGTCTACGGGGCCTTCGTGAATTTTAGAAACACGCCTGGACCATCTCGCACTTCAGGACTACAGCCTGGCCCATTCCGACTTCAGAATCACACCCTGGCCCTTCCCGTACTTCAGGATCAGAGTCTGGCCTCCACACACTTCAGAATCATACCCTGGCCCTTTCCAGACTTCAGAACCACAGCCTGGCCTTTCCCACACTTCACGACCTCCGCCGAGGCCTTCACATATATCAAAGACTTCTGTTATTTAATTCTCTGATGTTGACGAACCTATAACTCTAAGTTTGTTCTATGTCACTTTTTTACAGGTTTTTTTTCATTTTTGATATTTTCGAAGTGGGAGCGGGGGTTATTATTGTATTGTATAACACTGTTTTGTCTTTTTATAAACTGATTGTAAATTTTGTCTATCTAAACTATAATAAAGTAAGGAGTGCGGGACTGCGTCCAGAATATATATTTTTTTCATCCCGCTTGTAAAATAAGTTGGATTACTTTGAATAAATAATGAATGGATATTACATAATTTATCTACTAAATTTCGTAATTCTTGATTAAATATAAATAATTTTGTTGCTTATTTTAAGATTCACTTCTTTAAAATTTTCAAATTTCAACATTTCCGGTTAGCGATCGCTTAAATAAAAATTAATATATTTCCGTCACTAATTTTATCCTAATGCAGTTTATATATAATATCGTCTTTTTTAATGTATCATGGATTACGTTACTGATTACATAAGACAGTGTAACGACGTCTTTGTTCAATTTCTGTTTATATTGTCAATTACGATTTTATTTGTTGTATCATATCTACATGTATATATATTTGCTTATAATATGAATATACACACTACACATGCTAGCAGAAAACCACTCGAAGGGTAGTTTTTCTGCTAGTTAAATTAATAAAATTAGAAATGAATCAACATGTCTTTCTAACATGATGTAAACATGCTACTGTAAAGAAGAAAGTAAAACATTAAGAGAAACAAAGAGAAAAAGATGGCCGGGTAAGATGGTTACAGTAACGTTACACTCCTTACACGATATAAACATGTTGATTTAGACTGTTGGATTTGGGGAAAACATTCAGGGAAGGATGTAAATACAAATATAAGGTTTGTGGCTAAATAGGTTTAAAAGAGTTAAAGAGAGTGTAATAGAATGTTTAATATGAGAAAACAATACATATTAAATAATATGATAGTGGGCGTTACAAGTAATCTCTTTACGCCCGCGTTCACGAACGCATCTTCCCGTAAGAAGCGAACACATACACACACTATAAATATATATATATATGTATATATATATAGTGTGTGTGTGTGCGTGTTTGGGTCTGCTATGTGTGTGTGTGTATACTAGCAGAAGTACCTGGTGTTGCTCGGGTATTAAATAGCAGTCATGCTTATGTATGTATATGTATGTGTGTATATATATATATATATATATATATATATATATATATATATATATATATATATATATATATGTATGTATGTATGTATGTATGTATGTATGTATGTATGTATGTATGTATGTATGTATGTATGTATGTATGTATGTATGCCTGTATGTGTGTATCTATGTGTATGTGTGTTATATGTAGATATGCATATGTACGTATGTATGTACATACGTGTATTCATGCGTATGTATGTGAGTGCATATATATATATATAATGTATGTATGGGTATATATATATATATATATATATATATATATATATATATATATATATATATATATATATATATATATATGTAGGAAGTGAGTTTTATTGTAGTACAATAAAGCAATGCAGATATCGGATAACATATATGTTGATTTAAAACTGCACTATTCACAAGTGTGTTTTAACCTTCATATCATGTCTCCCTATTTTATCTGACGAAAACGCAAATGTTATTGCTTGATGATATTTGTTTTTGAAATGCGCATAATAAAATACATGAAACTCTTTTAACCATCTTTTGATCTTATATATTATATATATATATATATATATATATGAATATAGACATAGAATATTCGAAAATATTCTGTATGTTTATAATAAACATTTTGAAGACCTAATCGCTATAGAATAGAATACGTCACGTATTACAATTAGATTCTCGATAAAAGCAAGGGAAGTAATCTACGCGTTTCATTCTTGTTAGAATTCATCAGGACTACATATCCAGTGCTTTTATCGAGAATGACACAGCTAGAGACTTATAGAATACTTAGCTGTGTACAGGAACTGGTTTGAAAGAGCGGTTGCCGGTCCGGCAGAAATTAGAAATTGGAATAAATGCTCTGAAATAGCGATATATATGTGAATATAGACATAGAATATTCGAAAATATTCTGTATGTTTATAATAAACATTTTGAAGACCTAATCGCTATAGAATAGAATACGTCACGTATTACAATTAGATTCTCGATAAAAGCAAGGGAAGTAATCTACGCGTTTCATTCTTGTTAGAATTCATCAGGACTACATATCCAGTGCTTTTATCGAGAATGACACAGCTAGAGACTTATAGAATACTTAGCTGTGTACAGGAACTGGTTTGAAAGAGCGGTTGCCGGTCCGGCAGAAATTAGAAATTGGAATAAATGCTCTGAAATAGCGATATATATGTGAATATAGACATAGAATATTCGAAAATATTCTGTATGTTTATAATAAACATTTTGAAGACCTAATCGCTATAGAATAGAATACGTCACGTATTACAATTAGATTCTCGATAAAAGCAAGGGAAGTAATCTACGCGTTTCATTCTTGTTAGAATTCATCAGGACTACATATCCAGTGCTTTTATCGAGAATGACACAGCTAGAGACTTATAGAATACTTAGCTGTGTACAGGAACTGGTTTGAAAGAGCGGTTGCCGGTCCGGCAGAAATTAGAAATTGGAATAAATGCTCTGAAATAGCGATATATATGTGAATATAGACATAGAATATTCGAAAATATTCTGTATGTTTATAATAAACATTTTGAAGACCTAATCGCTATAGAATAGAATACGTCACGTATTACAATTAGATTCTCGATAAAAGCAAGGGAAGTAATCTACGCGTTTCATTCTTGTTAGAATTCATCAGGACTACATATCCAGTGCTTTTATCGAGAATGACACAGCTAGAGACTTATAGAATACTTAGCTGTGTACAGGAACTGGTTTGAAAGAGCGGTTGCCGGTCCGGCAGAAATTAGAAATTGGAATAAATGCTCTGAAATAGCGATATATATGTGAATATAGACATAGAATATTCGAAAATATTCTGTATGTTTATAATAAACATTTTGAAGACCTAATCGCTATAGAATAGAATACGTCACGTATTACAATTAGATTCTCGATAAAAGCAAGGGAAGTAATCTACGCGTTTCATTCTTGTTAGAATTCATCAGGACTACATATCCAGTGCTTTTATCGAGAATGACACAGCTAGAGACTTATAGAATACTTAGCTGTGTACAGGAACTGGTTTGAAAGAGCGGTTGCCGGTCCGGCAGAAATTAGAAATTGGAATAAATGCTCTGAAATAGCGATATATATGTGAATATAGACATAGAATATTCGAAAATATTCTGTATGTTTATAATAAACATTTTGAAGACCTAATCGCTATAGAATAGAATACGTCACGTATTACAATTAGATTCTCGATAAAAGCAAGGGAAGTAATCTACGCGTTTCATTCTTGTTAGAATTCATCAGGACTACATATCCAGTGCTTTTATCGAGAATGACACAGCTAGAGACTTATAGAATACTTAGCTGTGTACAGGAACTGGTTTGAAAGAGCGGTTGCCGGTCCGGCAGAAATTAGAAATTGGAATAAATGCTCTGAAATAGCGATATATATGTGAATATAGACATAGAATATTCGAAAATATTCTGTATGTTTATAATAAACATTTTGAAGACCTAATCGCTATAGAATAGAATACGTCACGTATTACAATTAGATTCTCGATATCTGCCGGACCGGCAACCGCTCTTTCAAACCAGTTCCTGTACACAGCTAAGTATTCTATAAGTCTCTAGCTGTGTCATTCTCGATAAAAGTACTGGATATGTAGTCCTGATGAATTCTAACAAGAATGAAACGCGTAGATTACTTCCCTTGCTTTTATCGAGAATCTAATTGTAATACGTGACGTATTCTATTCTATAGCGATTAGGTCTTCAAAATGTTTATTATAAACATACAGAATATTTTCGAATATTCTATGTCTATATTCACATATATATCGCTATTTCAGAGCATTTATTCCAATTTCTAATTTCTGCCGGACCGGCAACCGCTCTTTCAAACCAGTTCCTGTACACAGCTAAGTATTCTATAAGTCTCTAGCTGTGTCATTCTCGATAAAAGCACTGGATATGTAGTCCTGATGAATTCTAACAAGAATGAAACGCGTAGATTACTTCCCTTGCTTTTATCGAGAATCTAATTGTAATACGTGACGTATTCTATTCTATAGCGATTAGGTCTTCAAAATGTTTATTATAAACATACAGAATATTTTCGAATATTCTATGTCTATATTCACATATATATCGCTATTTCAGAGCATTTATTCCAATTTCTAATTTCTGCCGGACCGGCAACCGCTCTTTCAAACCAGTTCCTGTACACAGCTAAGTATTCTATAAGTCTCTAGCTGTGTCATTCTCGATAAAAGCACTGGATATGTAGTCCTGATGAATTCTAACAAGAATGAAACGCGTAGATTACTTCCCTTGCTTTTATCGAGAATCTAATTGTAATACGTGACGTATTCTATTCTATAGCGATTAGGTCTTCAAAATGTTTATTATAAACATACAGAATATTTTCGAATATTCTATGTCTATATTCACATATATATCGCTATTTCAGAGCATTTATTCCAATTTCTAATTTCTGCCGGACCGGCAACCGCTCTTTCAAACCAGTTCCTGTACACAGCTAAGTATTCTATAAGTCTCTAGCTGTGTCATTCTCGATAAAAGCACTGGATATGTAGTCCTGATGAATTCTAACAAGAATGAAACGCGTAGATTACTTCCCTTGCTTTTATCGAGAATCTAATTGTAATACGTGACGTATTCTATTCTATAGCGATTAGGTCTTCAAAATGTTTATTATAAACATACAGAATATTTTCGAATATTCTATGTCTATATTCACATATATATCGCTATTTCAGAGCATTTATTCCAATTTCTAATTTCTGCCGGACCGGCAACCGCTCTTTCAAACCAGTTCCTGTACACAGCTAAGTATTCTATAAGTCTCTAGCTGTGTCATTCTCGATAAAAGCACTGGATATGTAGTCCTGATGAATTCTAACAAGAATGAAACGCGTAGATTACTTCCCTTGCTTTTATCGAGAATCTAATTGTAATACGTGACGTATTCTATTCTATAGCGATTAGGTCTTCAAAATGTTTATTATAAACATACAGAATATTTTCGAATATTCTATGTCTATATTCACATATATATCGCTATTTCAGAGCATTTATTCCAATTTCTAATTTCTGCCGGACCGGCAACCGCTCTTTCAAACCAGTTCCTGTACACAGCTAAGTATTCTATAAGTCTCTAGCTGTGTCATTCTCGATAAAAGCACTGGATATGTAGTCCTGATGAATTCTAACAAGAATGAAACGCGTAGATTACTTCCCTTGCTTTTATCGAGAATCTAATTGTAATACGTGACGTATTCTATTCTATAGCGATTAGGTCTTCAAAATGTTTATTATAAACATACAGAATATTTTCGAATATTCTATGTCTATATTCACATATATATCGCTATTTCAGAGCATTTATTCCAATTTCTAATTTCTGCCGGACCGGCAACCGCTCTTTCAAACCAGTTCCTGTACACAGCTAAGTATTCTATAAGTCTCTAGCTGTGTCATTCTCGATAAAAGCACTGGATATGTAGTCCTGATGAATTCTAACAAGAATGAAACGCGTAGATTACTTCCCTTGCTTTTATCGAGAATCTAATTGTAATACGTGACGTATTCTATTCTATAGCGATTAGGTCTTCAAAATGTTTATTATAAACATACAGAATATTTTCGAATATTCTATGTCTATATTCACATATATATCGCTATTTCAGAGCATTTATTCCAATTTCTAATTTCTGCCGGACCGGCAACCGCTCTTTCAAACCAGTTCCTGTACACAGCTAAGTATTCTATAAGTCTCTAGCTGTGTCATTCTCGATAAAAGCACTGGATATGTAGTCCTGATGAATTCTAACAAGAATGAAACGCGTAGATTACTTCCCTTGCTTTTATCGAGAATCTAATTGTAATACGTGACGTATTCTATTCTATAGCGATTAGGTCTTCAAAATGTTTATTATAAACATACAGAATATTTTCGAATATTCTATGTCTATATTCACATATATATCGCTATTTCAGAGCATTTATTCCAATTTCTAATATATATATATATATATATATATATATATATATATATATATATATATATAACTTGTAAGTGGCCGGACGTTGTATACGTAGTTGTAGTCGGATAAACGTCGAAACGGCTTGGTGGAATGCAGCGAAAATTTACACACTTATGCTGAATGACGCGAGGGGGGGGGGTCGAATTTCAAACTACAAGCTTCCAGGGTTACTGAGAAAATCGATGAAACAGGAATTTACCATGAAACAGCTAGCCAAAGGGAAGGCCGACTTTCAACGTCACGTCAGTAACGTGAACGCTCAATTACGACATTTGATGTTTTACGCGTTCTAAGCAGACTTCTACTGCATAAACAACACATTCAAATTAATAAAGCTCCTCGATCGGCTTCCAGGGAATACAGTTTCATTTAAGTCTATTGACACCAACAAAAATACTGAGGATGCCACAATGTTTACCATTGAATTCCTCAACAGTCAAACACCTCTGGACTTCCGCCTCACGACCTGCAGCTAAAATTTGGTTCACCGGTTATGATGCTGAGGAACTTGGACTCACCAACAATGTGCAACAGAACACGAATGGTCATCAAATCGTTAAAGTCCAAAATTCTGCTTGCGATAATCTTGAATGGACCAGCTGCTGGCACAGACGTTCTAATTCCTCCAGTACAACTCAGAACATGCACGGTTCGACTTCTTGTCGATCTCCGCTTCTGTGCCAGCCTCTTTTCGAAGCCATACATGGTTCGATTTCATGTCGTTCTTCGCTTCTGTGCCAGCCCCATTTTAATTGCAGGGCAAATAAGTGGAAACATTTCATAAGTTACTTCTTTTATTACCGTTATAAATATTTCAGTGATAGTCACAATTCAACAGCTATGACATCTTCAGAGAGTTAGAAGAGGTGACAGGCACAACAGCTATGACAGCTTCAGACAGTTAGAAGAGGTGACAGCCACAACAGCTATGACTTATTCAGACAGTTAGAAGAGGTGACATCCACAACAGCTATGACATCTTCAGACAGTTAAAAGAGGTGACAGGCACAACAGCTGTGACATCTTCAGACAGTTAGAAGAGGTGACAGGCACAACGGCTATGCCATCTGAAGAGAGTTAGAAGAGGTGACAGCCACAACAGCTATGACATCTTCAGACAGTTAGAAGAGGTGACAGGCACAACAGCTATGACATCTTCAGACAGAAGATGTGACAGCCACAACAGCTATGACATCTTCAGACAGTTAGAAGAGGTGACAGCAACAACAGCTATGACATCTTCAGACAGTTAGAAGAGGTGACATCCACAACAGCTATGACATCTTCAGACAGTTAAAGAGGTGACAGGCACAACAGCTGTGACATCTTCAGACAGTTAGAAGAGGTGACAGCCACAACGGCTATGACATCTTCAGACAGTTAGAAGAGGTGACAGGCACAACAGCTATGACATGTTCAGAGAGAAGAGGTGATAGGCACAACAGATATGACATCTTCAGACAGTTGGAAGAGGTGACAGGCACAACAGATATGACATCTTCAGACAATGAGAAGAGGTGACAGCCACAACAGCTATGACATCTTCAGACTGTTAGAAGAGGTGACAGCCACAACAGCTATGACATCTTCAGACAGAAGAGGTAACAGCCACAACAGCTATGACATCTTCAGAGAGAAGAGATGACAGGCACAACAGCTATGACATCTTCAGACAGAAGAGGTGACAGACACAAGAGCTATAACATCTTCAGACAGTTAGAAGAGGTGACAGGAACAAAAGCTATGATATCTTCAGACAGTTAGAAGAGGTGACAGGCACAACAGCTATGACATCTTCAGACAGTTAGAAGAGGTGACAGGCACAACAGCTATGACATCTTCAGACAGTTAGAAGAGGTGACAGCAACAACAGCTATGACATCTTCAGACAGAAGAGGTGACAGCCACAACAGCTATGACATCTTCAGACAGTTAGAAGAGGTGACAGGCACAACAGCTATGACATCTTTAGACAGTTAGAAGAGGTGACAGCCACAACAGCTATGACATATTCAGACAGTTAGAAGAGGTGACAGGCACAACAGCTATGACATCTTCAGACAGTTAGAAGAGGTGACAGCCACAACAGCTATGACATATTTAGACAGTTAGAAGAGGTGACAGGAACAACAGCTATGACATCTTCAGACAGTTAGAAGAGGTGACAGGCACAACAGCTATGACATCTTCAGACAGTTAGAAGAGGTGACAACAACAACAGCCATGACATCTTCAGACAGTTAGAAGAGGTGACAGGCACAGCAGCTATGACATCTTTAGACATTTAGAAGAGGTGACAGCCACAACAGCTATGATATCTTCAGAGAGAAGAGGTGACAGGCACAACAGCTATGACATCTTCAGACAGTTAGAAGAGGTGACAGGCACAACAGCTATGACATCTTCAGACAGTGAGAGGAGGTGACAGCCACAACAGCTATGACATCTTCAGACTGTTAGAAGAGGTGACAGCCACAACAGCTATGAAATCTTCAGACAGAAGAGGTGACAGCCACAACAGCTATGACATCTTCAGAGAGAAGAGGTGACAGATACAACAGCTATGACATCTTCAAACAGAAGAGGTGACAGACCAACGGCTAAAACATCTTCAGACAGTTCGAAGAGGTGACAGGCACAACAGCTCTGACATCTTCAGACAGTTAGAAGTGGTGACAGGCACAACAGCTATGACATCTTCAGACAGTTAGAAGAGGTGACAGCCACAACAGCTATGACTTCTTCAGACAGTTAGAAGAGGTGACAGCCACAACAGCTATGACATATTCAGACAAAAGAGGTGACAGGCACAACAGCTATGACATCTTCAGCCAGAAGAGGTGACAGCCAGAACAGCTATGACATCTTCAGACAGTTAGAAGAGGTGACAGGCACAACAGCTATGACATCTTCAGACAGTTAGAAGAGGTGACAGCCACAACAGCTATGACTACTTCAGACAGTTAAAAGAGGTGACAGGCACAACAGCTGTGACATCTTCAGACAGTGAGAAGAGGTGACAGCCACAACAGCTATGACATCTTCAGACAGTTAGAAGAGGTGACAGCCACAACAGCTATGACATCTTCAGACAGTTATAAGATGTGACAGCCACAACAGCTATCACATCTTCAGACAAAAGAGGTGACAGCCACAACAGCTATGACATCTTTACAGTTAGAAGAGGTGACAGCCACAACAGCTATGACATATTCAGACAGTTAGAAGAGGTGACAGCCACAACAGCTATGACATCTTCAGACAGTGAGAAGAGGTGACAGCCACAACAGCTATGACATCTTCAGACTGTTAGAAGAGGTGACAGCCACAACAGCTATGACATCTTCAGACAGAAGAGGTGACAGCCACAACAGCTATGACATCTTCAGAGAGAAGAGATGACAGGCACAACAGCTATGACATCTTCAGACAGAAGAGGTGACAGACACAAGAGCTATAACATCTTCAGACAGTTAGAAGAGGTGACAGGAACAAAAGCTATGATATCTTCAGACAGTTAGAAGAGGTGACAGGCACAACAGCTATGACATCTTCAGACAGTTAGAAGAGGTGACAGGCACAACAGCTATGACATCTTCAAACAGAAGAGGTGACAGACACAGCGGCTAAAACATCTTCAGACAGTTCGAAGAGGTGACAGGCACAACAGCTCTGACATCTTCAGACAGTTAGAAGTGGTGACAGGCACAACAGCTATGACATCTTCAGACAGTTAGAAGAGGTGACAGCCACAACAGCTATGACTTCTTCAGACAGTTAGAAGAGGTGACAGCCACAACAGCTATGACATATTCAGACAAAAGAGGTGACAGGCACAACAGCTATGACATCTTCAGACAGAAGAGGTGAAAGCCAGAACAGCTATGACATCTTCAGACAGTTAGAAGAGGTGACAGGCACAACAGCTATGACATCTTCAGACAGTTAGAAGAGGTGACAGCCACAACAGCTATGACTACTTCAGACAGTTAAAAGAGGTGACAGGCACAACAGCTGTGACATCTTCAGACAGTGAGAAGAGGTGACAGCCACAACAGCTATGACATCTTTAGACAGTTAGAAGTGGTGACAGTATCAACAGCTATGACATCTTCAGACAGTTAGAAGAGGTGACAGGCACAACAGCTTTGACATCTTCATACAGTTAGAAGAGGTAACAGCAACAACAGCTATGAGATCTTCAGACAGAAGAGGTGACAGACACAACAGCTATGACATCTTCAGACAGAAGAGGTGACAGGCCCAACAGCTATGAGATCTTCAGACAGAAGAGGTAACAGCCACAACAGCTATGACATATTCAGACAGAAGAGGTGACAGGCACAACAGCTATGATATCTTCAGACAGTTAGAAGAGGTGACAGCCACAACAGCTATGACATATTCAGACAGTTAGAAGAGGTGACAGCCACAACAGCTATGACATCTTCAGACAGTTAGAAGAGGTGACAACCACAACAGCTATGACATCTTCAGACAGTTATAAGATGTGACAGCCACAACAGCTATGACATCTTCAGACAAAAGAGGTGACAGCCACAACAGCTATGACATCTTTACAGTTAGAAGAGGTGACAGCCACAACAGCTATGACATATTCAGACAGTTAGAAGAGGTGACAGCCACAACAGCTATGACATCTTCAGACAGTGAGAAGAGGTGACAGCCACAACAGCTATGACATCTTCAGACTGTTAGAAGAGGTGACAGCCACAACAGCTATGACATCTTCAGACAGAAGAGGTGACAGGCACAACAGCTATGACATCTTCAGAGAGAAGAGATGACAGGCACAACAGCTATGACATCTTCAGACAGAAGAGGTGACAGACACAAGAGCTATAACATCTTCAGACAGTTAGAAGAGGTGACAGGAACAAAAGCTATGATATCTTCAGACAGTTAGAAGAGGTGACAGGCACAACAGCTATGACATCTTCAGACAGTTAGAAGAGGTGACAGGCACAACAGCTATGACATCTTCAGACAGTTAGAAGAGGTGACAGCAACAACAGCTATGACATCTTCAGACAGAAGAGGTGACAGCCACAACAGCTATGACATCTTCAGACAGTTAGAAGAGGTGACAGGCACAACAGCTATGACATCTTTAGACAGTTAGAAGAGGTGACAGCCACAACAGCTATGACATATTCAGACAGTTAGAAGAGGTGACAGGCACAACAGCTATGACATCTTCAGACAGTTAGAAGAGGTGACAGCCACAACAGCTATGACATATTTAGACAGTTAGAAGAGGTGACAGGAACAACAGCTATGACATCTTCAGACAGTTAGAAGAGGTGACAGGCACAACAGCTATGACATCTTCAGACAGTTAGAAGAGGTGACAACAACAACAGCCATGACATCTTCAGACAGTTAGAAGAGGTGACAGGCACAGCAGCTATGACATCTTTAGACATTTAGAAGAGGTGACAGCCACAACAGCTATGATATCTTCAGAGAGAAGAGGTGACAGGCACAACAGCTATGACATCTTCAGACAGTTAGAAGAGGTGACAGGCACAACAGCTATGACATCTTCAGACAGTGAGAGGAGGTGACAGCCACAACAGCTATGACATCTTCAGACTGTTAGAAGAGGTGACAGCCACAACAGCTATGAAATCTTCAGACAGAAGAGGTGACAGCCACAACAGCTATGACATCTTCAGAGAGAAGAGGTGACAGATACAACAGCTATGACATCTTCAAACAGAAGAGGTGACAGACCAACGGCTAAAACATCTTCAGACAGTTCGAAGAGGTGACAGGCACAACAGCTCTGACATCTTCAGACAGTTAGAAGTGGTGACAGGCACAACAGCTATGACATCTTCAGACAGTTAGAAGAGGTGACAGCCACAACAGCTATGACTTCTTCAGACAGTTAGAAGAGGTGACAGCCACAACAGCTATGACATATTCAGACAAAAGAGGTGACAGGCACAACAGCTATGACATCTTCAGCCAGAAGAGGTGACAGCCAGAACAGCTATGACATCTTCAGACAGTTAGAAGAGGTGACAGGCACAACAGCTATGACATCTTCAGACAGTTAGAAGAGGTGACAGCCACAACAGCTATGACTACTTCAGACAGTTAAAAGAGGTGACAGGCACAACAGCTGTGACATCTTCAGACAGTGAGAAGAGGTGACAGCCACAACAGCTATGACATCTTCAGACAGTTAGAAGAGGTGACAGCCACAACAGCTATGACATCTTCAGACAGTTATAAGATGTGACAGCCACAACAGCTATCATATCTTCAGACAAAAGAGGTGACAGCCACAACAGCTATGACATCTTTACAGTTAGAAGAGGTGACAGCCACAACAGCTATGACATATTCAGACAGTTAGAAGAGGTGACAGCCACAACAGCTATGACATCTTCAGACAGTTAGAAGAGGTGACAGCCACAACAGCTATGACATCTTCAGACAGTTAGAAGATGTGACAGCCACAACAGCTATCATATCTTCAGACAAAAGAGGTGACAGCCACAACAGCTATGACATCTTTACAGTTAGAAGAGGTGACAGCCACAACAGCTATGACATATTCAGACTGTTAGAAGAGGTGACAGCCACAACAGCTATGACATCTTCAGACAGAAGAGGTGACAGCCACAACAGCTATGACATCTTCAGAGAGAAGAGATGACAGGCACAACAGCTATGACATCTTCAGACAGAAGAGGTGACAGACAAAAGAGCTATAACATCTTCAGACAGTTAGAAGAGGTGACAGGAACAAAAGCTATGATATCTTCAGACAGTTAGAAGAGGTGACAGGCACAACAGCTATGACATCTTCAGACAGTTAGAAGAGGTGACAGGCACAACAGCTATGACATCTTCAAACAGAAGAGGTGACAGACACAACGGCTAAAACATCTTCAGACAGTTCGAAGAGGTGACAGGCACAACAGCTCTGACATCTTCAGACAGTTAGAAGTGGTGACAGGCACAACAGCTATGACATCTTCAGACAGTTAGAAGAGGTGACAGCCACAACAGCTATGACTTCTTCAGACAGTTAGAAGAGGTGACAGCCACAACAGCTATGACATATTCAGACAAAAGAGGTGACAGGCACAACAGCTATGACATCTTCAGACAGAAGAGGTGACAGCCAGAACAGCTATGACATCTTCAGACAGTTAGAAGAGGTGACAGGCACAACAGCTATGACATCTTCAGACAGTTAGAAGAGGTGACAGCCACAACAGCTATGACTACTTCAGACAGTTAAAAGAGGTGACAGGCACAACAGCTGTGACATCTTCAGACAGTGAGAAGAGGTGACAGCCACAACAGCTATGACATCTTTAGACAGTTAGAAGTGGTGACAGTATCAACAGCTATGACATCTTCAGACAGTTAGAAGAGGTGACAGGCACAACAGCTTTGACATCTTCATACAGTTAGAAGAGGTAACAGCAACAACAGCTATGAGATCTTCAGACAGAAGAGGTGACAGACACAACAGCTATGACATCTTCAGACAGAAGAGGTGACAGGCCCAACAGCTATGAGATCTTCAGACAGAAGAGGTAACAGCCACAACAGCTATGACATATTCAGACAGAAGAGGTGACAGGCACAACAGCTATGATATCTTCAGACAGTTAGAAGAGGTGACAGCCACAACAGCTATGACATATTCAGACAGTTAGAAGAGGTGACAGCCACAACAGCTATGACATCTTCAGACAGTTAGAAGAGGTGACAACCACAACAGCTATGACATCTTCAGACAGTTATAAGATGTGACAGCCACAACAGCTATGACATCTTCAGACAAAAGAGGTGACAGCCACAACAGCTATGACATCTTTACAGTTAGAAGAGGTGACAGCCACAACAGCTATGACATATTCAGACAGTTAGAAGAGGTGACAGCCACAACAGCTATGACATCTTCAGACAGTGAGAAGAGGTGACAGCCACAACAGCTATGACATCTTCAGACTGTTAGAAGAGGTGACAGCCACAACAGCTATGACATCTTCAGACAGAAGAGGTGACAGCCACAACAGCTATGACATCTTCAGAGAGAAGAGATGACAGGCACAACAGCTATGACATCTTCAGACAGAAGAGGTGACAGACACAAGAGCTATAACATCTTCAGACAGTTAGAAGAGGTGACAGGAACAAAAGCTATGATATCTTCAGACAGTTAGAAGAGGTGACAGGCACAACAGCTATGACATCTTCAGACAGTTAGAAGAGGTGACAGGCACAACAGCTATGACATCTTCAAACAGAAGAGGTGACAGACACAACGGCTAAAACATCTTCAGACAGTTCGAAGAGGTGACAGGCACAACAGCTCTGACATCTTCAGACAGTTAGAAGTGGTGACAGGCACAACAGCTATGACATCTTCAGACAGTTAGAAGAGGTGACAGCCACAACAGCTATGACTTCTTCAGACAGTTAGAAGAGGTGACAGCCACAACAGCTATGACATATTCAGACAAAAGAGGTGACAGGCACAACAGCTATGACATCTTCAGACAGAAGAGGTGAAAGCCAGAACAGCTATGACATCTTCAGACAGTTAGAAGAGGTGACAGGCACAACAGCTATGACATCTTCAGACAGTTAGAAGAGGTGACAGCCACAACAGCTATGACTACTTCAGACAGTTAAAAGAGGTGACAGGCACAACAGCTGTGACATCTTCAGACAGTGAGAAGAGGTGACAGCCACAACAGCTATGACATCTTTAGACAGTTAGAAGTGGTGACAGTATCAACAGCTATGACATCTTCAGACAGTTAGAAGAGGTGACAGGCACAACAGCTTTGACATCTTCATACAGTTAGAAGAGGTAACAGCAACAACAGCTATGAGATCTTCAGACAGAAGAGGTGACAGACACAACAGCTATGACATCTTCAGACAGAAGAGGTGACAGGCCCAACAGCTATGAGATCTTCAGACAGAAGAGGTAACAGCCACAACAGCTATGACATATTCAGACAGAAGAGGTGACAGGCACAACAGCTATGATATCTTCAGACAGTTAGAAGAGGTGACAGCCACAACAGCTATGACATATTCAGACAGTTAGAAGAGGTGACAGCCACAACAGCTATGACATCTTCAGACAGTTAGAAGAGGTGACAACCACAACAGCTATGACATCTTCAGACAGTTATAAGATGTGACAGCCACAACAGCTATGACATCTTCAGACAAAAGAGGTGACAGCCACAACAGCTATGACATCTTTACAGTTAGAAGAGGTGACAGCCACAACAGCTATGACATATTCAGACAGTTAGAAGAGGTGACAGCCACAACAGCTATGACATCTTCAGACAGTGAGAAGAGGTGACAGCCACAACAGCTATGACATCTTCAGACTGTTAGAAGAGGTGACAGCCACAACAGCTATGACATCTTCAGACAGAAGAGGTGACAGGCACAACAGCTATGACATCTTCAGAGAGAAGAGATGACAGGCACAACAGCTATGACATCTTCAGACAGAAGAGGTGACAGACACAAGAGCTATAACATCTTCAGACAGTTAGAAGAGGTGACAGGAACAAAAGCTATGATATCTTCAGACAGTTAGAAGAGGTGACAGGCACAACAGCTATGACATCTTCAGACAGTTAGAAGAGGTGACAGGCACAACAGCTATGACATCTTCAGACAGTTAGAAGAGGTGACAGCAACAACAGCTATGACATCTTCAGACAGAAGAGGTGACAGCCACAACAGCTATGACATCTTCAGACAGTTAGAAGAGGTGACAGGCACAACAGCTATGACATCTTTAGACAGTTAGAAGAGGTGACAGCCACAACAGCTATGACATATTCAGACAGTTAGAAGAGGTGACAGGCACAACAGCTATGACATCTTCAGACAGTTAGAAGAGGTGACAACAACAACAGCCATGACATCTTCAGACAGTTAGAAGAGGTGACAGGCACAACAGCTATGATATCTTCAGAGAGAAGAGGTGACAGGCACAACAGCTATGACATCTTCAGACAGTTAGAAGAGGTGACATGCACAACAGCTATGACATCTTCAGACAGTGAGAGGAGGTGACAGCCACAACAGCTATGACATCTTCAGACTGTTAGAAGAGGTGACAGCCACAACAGCTATGAAATCTTCAGACAGAAGAGGTGACAGCCACAACAGCTATGACATCTTCAGAGAGAAGAGGTGACAGATACAACAGCTATGACATCTTCAAACAGAAGAGGTGACAGACACAACGGCTAAAACATCTTCAGACAGTTCGAAGAGGTGACAGGCACAACAGCTCTGACATCTTCAGACAGTTAGAAGTGGTGACAGGCACAACAGCTATGACATCTTCAGACAGTTAGAAGAGGTGACAGCCACAACAGCTATGACTTCTTCGGACAGTTAGAAGAGGTGACAGCCACAACAGCTATGACATATTCAGACAAAAGAGGTGACAGGCACAACAGCTATGACATCTTCAGACAGAAGAGGTGACAGCCACAACAGCTATGACATCTTCAGACAGTTAGAAGAGGTGACAGGCACAACAGCTATGACATCTTCAGACAGTTAGAAGAGGTGACAGCCACAACAGCTATGACTACTTCAGACAGTTAAAAGAGGTGACAGGCACAACAGCTGTGACATCTTCAGACAGTGAGAAGAGGTGACAGCCACAACAGCTATGACATCTTTAGACAGTTAGAAGTGGTGACAGTATCAACAGCTATGACATCTTCAGACAGTTAGAAGAGGTGACAGGCACAACAGCTTTGACATCTTCATACAGTTAGAAGAGGTAACAGCAACAACAGCTATGAGATCTTCAGACAGAAGTGGTGACAGACACAACAGCTATGACATCTTCAGACAGAAGAGGTGACAGGCCCAACAGCTATGAGATCTTCAGACAGAAGAGGTAACAGCCACAACAGCTATGACATATTCAGACAGAAGAGGTGACTGGCACAACAGCTATGATATCTTCAGACAGTTAGAAGAGGTGACAGCCACAACAGCTATGACATATTCAGACAGTTAGAAGAGGTGACAGCCACAACAGCTATGACATCTTCAGACAGTTAGAAGAGGTGACAGCCACAACAGCTATGACATCTTCAGACAGTTATAAGATGTGACAGCCACAACAGCTATGACATCTTCAGAGAGAAGAGGTGACAGGCACAACAGCTATGACATCTTCAGACAGTTAGAAGAGGTGACAGGCACAACAGCTATGACATCTTCAGACAGTGAGAGGAGGTGACAGCCACAATAGCTATGACATCTTCAGACAGAAGAGGTGACAGACACAACAGCTATAACATCTTCAGACAGTTAGAAGAGGTGACCGCCACAACAGCTATGACATCTTCAGACAGAAGAGGTGACAGGCACAACAGCTATGAGATCTTCAGACAAAAGAGGTGACAGCCACAACAGCTATGACATCTTTACAGTTAGAAGAGGTGACAGCCACAACAGCTATGACATATTCAGACAGTTAGAAGAGGTGACAGCCACAACAGCTATGACATCTTCAGACAGTGAGAAGAGGTGACAGCCACAACAGCTATGACATCTTCAGACTGTTAGAAGAGGTGACAGCCACAACAGCTATGACATCTTCAGACAGAAGAGGTGACAGCCACAACAGCTATGACATCTTCAGAGAGAAGAGGTGACAGGCACAACAGCTATGACATCTTCAGACAGAAGAGGTGACAGACACAACAGCTATAACATCTTCAGACAGTTAGAAGAGGTGACAGGCACAACAGCTATGACATCTTCAGACAGTTAGAAGAGGTGACAGCCACAACAGCTATGACTTATTCAGACAGTTAGAAGAGGTGACATCCACAACAGCTATGACATCTTCAGACAGTTAAAAGAGGTGACAGGCACAACAGCTGTGACATCTTCAGACAGTTAGAAGAGGTGACAGGCACAACAGCTATGACATGTTCAGAGAGAAGAGGTGATAGGCACAACAGATATGACATCTTCAGACAGTTAGAAGAGGTGACAGGCACAACGGCTATGCCATCTGAAGAGAGTTAGAAGAGGTGACAGGCACAACAGCTATGACATCTTCAGACAGAAGAGGTGACAGCCACAACAGCTAGGACATCTTCAGACAGTTAGAAGAGGTGACAGCAACAACAGCTATGACATCTTCAGACAGTTAGAAGAGGTGACATCCACAACAGCTATGACATCTTCAGACAGTTAAAGAGGTGACAGGCACAACAGCTGTGACATCTTCAGACAGTTAGAAGAGGTGACAGCCACAACAGCTATGACATCTTCAGACAGTTAGAAGAGGTGACAGGCACAACAGCTATGACATGTTCAGAGAGAAGAGGTGATAGGCACAACAGATATGACATCTTCAGACAGTTAGAAGAGGTGACAGGCACAACAGCTATGACATCTTCAGACAATGAGAAGAGGTGACAGCCACAACAGCTATGACATCTTCAGACTGTTAGAAGAGGTGACAGCCACAACAGCTATGACATCTTCAGACAGAAGAGGTAACAGCCACAACAGCTATGACATCTTCAGAGAGAAGAGGTGACAGGCACAACAGCTATGACATCTTCAGACAGAAGAGGTGACAGACACAACAGCTATGGCATCTTCAGACAGTTAGAAGAGGTGACAGGAACAACAGCTATGATATCTTCAGACAGTTAGAAGAGGTGACAGGCACAACAGCTATGACATCTTCAGACAGTTAGAAGAGGTGACAGGCACAACAGCTATGACATCTTCAGACAGTTAGAAGAGGTGACAGCAACAACAGCTATGAAATCTTCAGACAGAAGAGGTGACAGCCACAACAGCTATGACATCTTCAGACAGTTAGAAGAGGTGACAGGCACAACAGCTATGAGATCTTTAGACAGTTAGAAGAGGTGACAGCCACAACAGCTATGACATATTCAGACAGTTAGAAGAGGTGACAGGCACAACAGCTATGACATCTTCAGACAGTTAGAAGAGGTGACAGCCACAACAGCTATGACATCTTCAGACAGTTAGAAGAGGTGACAGGCACAACAGCTATGACATCTTCAGACAGTTAGAAGAGGTGACAGCAACAAGAGCTATGACATCTTCAGACAGTTAGAAGAGGTGACAGGCACAGCAGCTATGACATCTTTAGACATTTAGAAGAGGTGACAGCCACAACAGCTATGACATCTTCAGACAGTTAGAAGAGGTGACTGGCACAACAGCTATGATATCTTCAGAGAGAAGAGGTGACAGGCACAACAGCTATGACATCTTCAGACAGTTAGAAGAGGCGACAGGCACAACAGCTATGACATCTTTAGACAGTGAGAGGAGGTGACAGCCACAACAGCTATGACATCTTCAGACTGTTAGAAGAGGTGACAGCCACAACAGCTATGAAATCTTCAGACAGAAGAGGTGACAGCCACAACAGCTATGACATCTTCAGAGAGAAGAGGTGACAGACACAACAGCTATGACATCTTCAAACAGAAGAGATGACAGACACAACGGCTAAAACATCTTCAGACAGTTCGAAGAGGTGACAGGCACAACAGCTCTGACATCTTCAGACAGTTAGAAGTGGTGACAGGCACAACAGCTATGACATCTTCAGACAGTTAGAAGAGGTGACAGCCACAACAGCTATGACTTCTTCAGACAGTTAGAAGAAGTGACAGCCACAACAGCTATGACATATTCAGACAAAAGAGGTGACAGGCACAACAGCTATGACATCTTCAGACAGAAGAGGTGACAGCCACAACAGCTATGACATCTTCAGACAGTTAGAAGAGGTGACAGGCACAACAGCTATGACATCTTCAGACAGTTAGAAGAGGTGACAGCCACAACAACTATGACATCTTCAGACAGTTAAAAGAGGTGACAGGCACAACAGCTGTAACATCTTCAGACAGTGAGAAGAGGTGACAGCCACAACAGCTATGACATCTTTAGACAGTTAGAAGTGGTGACAGTATCAACAGCTATGACATCTTCAGACAGTTAGAAGAGGTAACACCAACAACAGCTATGAGATCTTCAGACAGAAGAGGTGACAGACACAACAGCTATGACATCTTCAGACAGAAGAGGTGACAGACCCAACAGCTATGAGATCTTCAGACAGAAGAGGTGACAGCCACAACAGCTATGACATATTCAGACAGAAGAGGTGACAGGCACAACAGCTATGATATCTTTACACAGTTAGAAGAGGTGACAGCCACAACAGCTATGACATATTCAGACAGTTAGAAGAGGTGACAGCCACAACAGCTATGACATCTTCAGACAGTTAGAAGAGGTGACAGGCACAACAGCTATGACATCTTCAGACAGTGAGAAGAGGTGACAGCCACAACAGCTATGACATCTTCAGACAGTTATAAGATGTGACAGCCACAACAGCTATGACATCTTCAGAGAGAAGAGGTGACAGGCACAACAGCTATGACATCTTCAGTCTGTTAGAAGAGGTGACAGGCACAACAGCTATGACATCTTCAGACAGTGAGAGGAGGTGACAGCCACAACAGCTATGACATCTTCAGAATGTTAGAAGAGGTGACAGCCACAACAGCTATGACATCTTTAGACAGTTAGAAGTGGTGACAGTATCAACAGCTATGACATCTTCAGACAGTTAGAAGAGGTGACAGGCACAACAGCTTTGACATCTTCATACAGTTAGAAGAGGTAACACCAACAACAGCTATGAGATCTTCAGACAGAAGAGGTGACAGACACAACAGCTATGACATCTTCAGACAGAAGAGGTGACAGCCACAACAGCTATGACATCTTCAGAGAGAAGAGGTGACAGACACAACAGCTATGACATATTCAGACAGAAGAGGTGACAGACACAACAGCTATAACATCTTCAGACAGTTAGAAGAGGTGACAGGCACAACAGCTCTGACATCTTCAGACAGTTAGAAGTGGTGACAGGCACAACAGCTATGACATCTTTAGACATTTAGAAGAGGTGACAGCCACAACAGCTATGACATCTTCAGACAGTTAGAAGAGGTGACAGGCACAACAGCTATGACATCTTCAGAGAGAAGAGGTGACAGGCACAACAGCTATGACATCTCCAGACAGTTAGAAGAGGTGTCAGGCACAACAGCTATGACATCTTCAGACAGTGAGAGGAGGTCACAGCCACAACAGCTATGACATCTTCAGACTGTTAGAAGAGGTGACAGCCACAACAGCTATGAAATCTTCAGACAGAAGAGGTGACAGCCACAACAGCTATGACATCTTCAGAGAGAAGAGGTGACAGACACAACAGCTATGACATCTTCAGACAGAAGAGGTGACAGACACAACAGCTATAACATCTTCAGACAGTTAGAAGAGGTGACAGCCACAACAGCTATGCCATCTTCAGACAGAAGAGGTGACAGGCACAACAGCTATGAGATCTTCAGACAGAAGAGGTGACAGCCACAACAGCTATGACATTGTTACAGTTAGAAGAGGTGACAGCCACAACAGCTATGACATATTCAGACAGTTAGAAGAGGTGACAGCCACAACAGCTATGACATCTTCAGACAGTGAGAAGAGGTGACAGCCACAACAGCTATGACATCTTCAGACTGTTAGAAGAGGTGACAGCCACAACAGCTATGACATCTTCAGACAGAAGAGGTGACAGCCACAACAGCTATGACATCTTCAGAGAGAAGAGGTGACAGGCACAACAGCTATGACATCTGCAGACAGAAGAGGTGGCAGACACAACAGCTATAACATCTTCAGACAGTTAGAAGAGGTGACAGGCACAACAGCTATGACTTATTCAGACAGTTAAAAGAGGTGACATCCACAACAGCTATGACATCTTCAAACAGTTAAAAGAGGTGACAGGCACAACAGCTGTGACATCTTCAGACAGTTAGAAGAGGTGACAGGCACAACGGCTATGCCATCTGAAGAGAGTTAGAAGAGGTGACAGGCACAACAGCTATGACATCTTCAGACAGAAGATGTGACAGCCACAACAGCTATGACATCTTCAGACAGTTAGAAGAGGTGACAGCAACAACAGCTATGACATCTTCAGACAGTTAGAAGAGGTGACATCCACAACAGCTATGACATCTTCAGACAGTTAAAGAGGTGACAGGCACAACAGCTGTGACATCTTCAGACAGTTAGAAGAGGTGACAGCCACAACAGCTATGACATCTTCAGACAGTTAGAAGAGGTAACAGGCACAACAGCTATGACATGTTCAGAGAGAAGAGGTGATAGGCACAACAGATATGACATCTTCAGACAGTTAGAAGAGGTGACAGGCACAACAGCTATGACATCTTCAGACAATGAGAAGAGGTGACAGCCACAACAGCTATGACATCTTCAGACTGTTAGAAGAGGTGACAGCCACAACAGCTATGACATCTTCAGACAGAAGAAGTAACAGCCACAACAGCTATGACATCTTCAGAGAGAAGAGGTGACAGGCACAACAGCTATGCCATCTTCAGACAGAAGAGGTGACAGACACAAGAGCTATAACATCTTCAGACAGTTAGAAGAGGTGACAGGAACAACAGCTATGATATCTTCAGACAGTTAGAAGAGCTGACAGGCACAACAGCTATGACATCTTCAGACAGTTAGAAGAGGTGACAGCCACAACAGCTATGACATCTTCAGACAGTGAGAAGAGGTGACAGCCACAACAGCTATGACATCTTCAGACTGTTAGAAGAGGTGACAGCCACAACAGCTATGACATCTTCAGAGAGAAGAGGTGACAGGCACAACAGCTATGACATCTTCAGAGAGAAGAGGTGACAGGCACAACAGCTATGACATCTTCAGAGAGAAGAGGTGACAGGCACAACAGCTATGACATCTTCAGACAGAAGAGGTGACAGACACAACAGCTATGACATCTTCAGAATGTTAGAAGAGGTGACAGCCACAACAGCTATGACATCTTTAGACAGTTAGAAGTGGTGACAGTATCAACAGCTATGACATCTTCATACAGTTAGAAGAGGTAACACCAACAACAGCTATGAGATCTTCAGACAGAAGAGGTGACAGACACAACAGCTATGACATCTTCAGACAGAAGAGGTGACAGCCACGACAGCTATGACATCTTCAGAGAGAAGAGGTGACAGACACAACAGCTATGACATATTCAGACAGAAGAGGTGACAGACACAACAGCTATAACATCTTCAGACAGTTAGAAGAGGTGACAGGCACAACAGCTCTGACAACTTCAGACAGTTAGAAGTGGTGACAGGCACAACAGCTATGAGATCTTCAGACAGAAGAGGTGACAGCCACAACAGCTATGACATTGTTACAGTTAGAAGAGGTGACAGCCACAACAGCTATGACATATTCAGACAGTTAGAAGAGGTGACAGCCACAACAGCTATGACATCTTCAGACAGTGAGAAGAGGTGACAGCCACAACAGCTATGACATCTTCAGACTGTTAGAAGAGGTGACAGCCACAACAGCTATGACATCTTCAGACAGAAGAGGTGACAGCCACAACAGCTATGACATCTTCAGAGAGAAGAGGTGACAGGCACAACAGCTATGACATCTGCAGACAGAAGAGGTGGCAGACACAACAGCTATAACATCTTCAGACAGTTAGAAGAGGTGACATGCACAACAGCTATGACATCTTCAGACAGTTAGAAGAGGTGACAGGCACAACAGCTATGACATCTTCAGACAGTTAGAAGAGGTGACAGCCACAACAGCTATGACTTATTCAGACAGTTAAAAGAGGTGACATCCACAACAGCTATGACATCTTCAAACAGTTAAAAGAGGTGACAGGCACAACAGCTGTGACATCTTCAGACAGTTAGAAGAGGTGACAGGCACAACGGCTATGCCATCTGAAGAGAGTTAGAAGAGGTGACAGGCAAAACATCTATGACATCTTCAGACAGAAGATGTGACAGCCACAACAGCTGTGACATCTTCAGACAGTTAGAAGAGGTGACAGCAACAACAGCTATGACATCTTCAGACAGTTAGAAGAGGTGACAGCCACAACAGCTATGACATCTTCAGACAGTTAGAAGAGGTGACAGGCACAACAGCTATGACATGTTCAGAGAGAAGAGGTGATAGGCACAACAGATATGACATCTTCAGACAGTTAGAAGAGGTGACAGGCACAACAGCTATGACATCTTCAGACAATGAGAAGAGGTGACAGCCACAACAGCTATGACATCTTCAGACTGTTAGAAGAGGTGACAGCCACAACAGCTATGACATCTTCAGACAGAAGAGGTAACAGCCACAACAGCTATGACATCTTCAGAGAGAAGAGGTGACAGGCACAACAGCTATGACATCTTCAGACAGAAGAGGTGACAGACACAAGAGCTATAACATCTTCAGACAGTTAGAAGAGGTGACAGGAACAACAGCTATGATATCTTCAGACAGTTAGAAGAGGTGACAGGCACAACAGCTATGACATCTTCAGACAGTTAGAAGAGGTGACAGCCACAACAGCTATGACATCTTCAGACAGTGAGAAGAGGTGACAGCCACAACAGCTATGACATCTTCAGACTGTTAGAAGAGGTGACAGCCACAACAGCTATGACATCTTCAGACAGAAAAGGTGACAGCCACAACAGCTATGACATCTTCAGAGAGAAGAGGTGACAGGCACAACAGCTATGACATCTTCAGACAGAAGAGGTGACAGACACAACAGCTATAACATCTTCAGACAGTTAGAAGAGGTGACAGGCACAACAGCTATGACATCTTCAGACAGTTAGAAGAGGTGACAGGCACAACAGCTATGACATCTTCAGACAGTTAGAAGAGGTGACATCCACAACAGCTATGACTTATTCAGACAGTTAAAAGAGGTGACATCCACAAAAGCTATGACATCTTCAGACAGTTAAAAGAGGTGACAGGCACAACAGCTGTGACATCTTCAGACAGTTAGAAGAGGTGACAGGCACAACGGCTATGCCATCTGAAGAGAGTTAGAAGAGGTGACAGGCACAACAGCTATGATATCTTCAGAGAGAAGAGGTGACAGGCACAACAGCTATAACATCTTCAGACAGTTAGAAGAGGTGACAGGCACAACAGCTATGACATCTTCAGACAGTGAGAGGAGGTGACAGCCACAACAGCTATGACATCTTCAGACTGTTAGAAGAGGTGACAGCCACAACAGCTATGAAATCTTCAGACAGAAGAGGTGACAGACACAACAGCTATGACATCTTCAAACAGAAGAGGTGACAGACACAACGGCTAAAACATCTTCAGACAGTTCGAAGAGGTGACAGGCACAACAGCTCTGACATCTTCAGACAGTTAGAAGTGGTGACAGGCACAACAGCTATGACATCTTCAGACAGTTAGAAGAGGTGACAGCCACAACAGCTATGACATATTCAGACAAAAGAGGTGACAGGCACAACAGCTATGACATCTTCAGACAGTTAGAAGAGGTGACAGGCACAACAGCTATGACATCTTCAGACAGTTAGAAGAGGTGACAGCCACAACAGCTATGACATCTTCAGACAGTTAAAAGAGGTGACAGGCACAACAGCTGTGACATCTTCAAACAGTGAGAAGAGGTGACAGCCACAACAGCTATGACATCTTTAGACAGTTAGAAGTGGTGACAGTATCAACAGCTATGACATCTTCAGACAGTTAGAAGAGGTGACAGGCACAACAGCTTTGACATCTTCATACAGTTAGATAAGGTAACAGCAACAACAGCTATGAGATCTTCAGACAGAAGTGGTGACAGCCACAACAGCTATGACATATTCAGACAGAAGAGGTGACAGGCACAACAGCTATGATATCTTTACACAGTTAGAAGAGGTGACAGCCACAACAGCTATGACATATTCAGACAGTTAGAAGAGGTGACAGCCACAACAGCTATGACATCTTCAGACAGTTAGAAGAGGTGACAGCCACAACAGCTATGACATCTTCAGAGAGAAGAGGTGACAGGCACAACAGCTATGAGATCTTCAGACAAAAGAGGTGACAGCCACAACAGCTATGACATCTTTACAGTTAGAAGAGGTGACAGCCACAACAGCTATGACATATTCAGACAGTTAGAAGAGGTGACAGCCACAACACTATGACATCTTCAGACAGTGAGAAGAGGTGACAGCCACAACAGCTATGACATCTTCAGACTGTTAGAAGAGGTGACAGCCACAACAGCTATGACATCTTCAAACAGAAGAGGTGACAGCCACAACAGCTATGACATCTTCAGAGAGAAGAGGTGACAGGCACAACAGCTATGACATCTTCAGACAGAAGAGGTGACAGACACAACAGCTATAACATCTTCAGACAGTTAGAAGAGGTGACAGGCACAACAGCTATGGCATATTCAGACAGTTAGAAGAGGTGACAGGCACAACAGCTATGACATCTTCAGACAGTTAGAAGAGGTGACAGCCACAACAGCTATGACTTATTCAGACAGTTAGAAGAGGTGACATCCACAACAGCTATGACATCTTCAGACAGTTAAAAGAGGTGACAGGCACAACAGCTGTGACATCTTCAGACAGTTAGAAGAGGTGACAGGCACAACAGCTATGACATGTTCAGAGAGAAGAGGTGATAGGCACAACAGATATGACATCTTCAGACAGTTAGAAGAGGTGACAGGCACAACGGCTATGCCATCTGAAGAGAGTTAGAAGAGGTGACAGGCACAACAGCTATGACATCTTCAGACAGAAGAGGTGACAGCCACAACAGCTATGACATCTTCAGACAGTTAAAAGAGGTGACAGCAACAACAGCTATGACATCTTCAGACAGTTAGAAGAGGTGATATCCACAACAGCTATGACATCTTCAGACAGTTAAAGAGGTGACAGGCACAACAGCTGTGACATCTTCAGACAGTTAGAAGAGGTGACAGCCACAACAGCTATGACATCTTCAGACAGTTAGAAGAGGTGACAGGCACAACAGCTATGACATGTTCAGAGAGAAGAGGTGATAGGCACAACAGATATGACATCTTCAGACAGTTAGAAGAGGTGACAGGCACAACAGCTATGACATCTTCAGACAATGAGAAGAGGTGACAGCCACAACAGCTATGACATCTTCAGACTGTTAGAAGATGTGACAGCCACAACAGCTATGACATCTTCAGACAGAAGAGGTAACAGCCACAACAGCTATGACATCTTCAGAGAGAAGAGGTGACAGGCACAACAGCTATGACATCTTCAGACAGAAGAGGTGACAGACACAACAGCTATAACATCTTCAGACAGTTAGAAGAGGTGACAGGAACAACAGCTATGATATCTTCAGACAGTTAGAAGAGGTGACAGGCAGAACAGCTATGACATCTTCAGACAGTTAGAAGAGGTGACAGCAACAACAGCTATGACATCTTCAGACAGAAGAGGTGACAGCCACAACAGCTATGACATCTTCAGACAGTTAGAAGAGGTGACAGGCACAACAGCTATGACATCTTTAGACAGTTAGAAGAGCTGACAGCCACAACAGCTATGACATATTCAGACAGTTAGAAGAGGTGACAGGCACAACAGCTATGACATCTTCAGACAGTTAGAAGAGGTGACAGCCACAACAGCTATGACATCTTTAGACAGTTAGAAGAGGTGACAGGAACAACAGCTATGACATCTTCAGACAGTTAGAAGAGGTGACAGGCACAACAGCTATGACATCTTCAGACAGTTAGAAGAGGTGACAGCAACAACAGCTATGACATCTTCAGACAGTTAGAAGAGGTGACAGGCACAGCAGCTATGACATCTTTAGACATTTAGAAGAGGTGACAGCCACAACAGCTATGACATCTTCAGACAGTTAGAAGAGGTGACAGGCACAACAGCTATGATATCTTCAGAGAGAAGAGGTGATAGGCACAACAGCTAGGACATCTTCAGACAGTTAGAAGAGGTGACAGGCACAACAGCTATGACATCTTCAGACAGTTAGAAGAGGTGACAGGCACAACAGCTATGAGATCTTCAGACAAAAGAGGTGACAGCCACAACAGCTATGACATCTTTACAGTTAGAAGAGGTGACAGCCACAACAGCTATGACATATTCAGACAGTTAGAAGAGGTGACAGCCACAACAGCTATGACATCTTCAGACTGTTAGAATAGGTGACAGCCACAACAGCTATGACATCTTCAGACAGAAGAGGTGACAGCCACAACAGCTATGACATCTTCAGAGAGAAGAGGTGACAGGCACAACAGCTATGACATCTTCAGACAGAAGAGGTGACAGACACAACAGCTATAACATCTTCAGACAGTTAGAAGAGGTGACAGGCACAACAGCTATGACATCTTCAGACAGAAGAGGTGACAGACACAACAGCTATAACATCTTCAGACAGTTAGAAGAGGTGACAGGCACAACAGCTATGACATCTTCAGACAGAAGAGGTGACAGCCACAACAGCTATAACATCTTCAGACAGTTAAAAGAGGTGACAGCAACAACAGCTATGACATCTTCAGACAGTTAGAAGAGGTGACATCCACAACAGCTATGACATCTTCAGACAGTTAAAGAGGTGACAGGCACAACAGCTGTGACATCTTCAGACAGTTAGAAGAGGTGACAGCCACAACAGCTATGACATCTTCAGACAGTTAGAAGAGGTGACAGGCACAACAGCTATGACATGTTCAGAGAGAAGAGGTGATAGGCACAACAGATATGACATCTTCAGACAGTTAGAAGAGGTGACAGGCACAACAGCTATGACATCTTCAGACAATGAAAAGAGGTGACAGCCACAACAGCTATGACATCTTCAGACTGTTAGAAGATGTGACAGCCACAACAGCTATGACATCTTCAGACAGAAGAGGTAACAGCCACAACAGCTATGACATCTTCAGAGAGAAGAGGTGACAGGCACAACAGCTATGACATCTTCAGACAGAAGAGGTGACAGACACAACAGCTATAACATCTTCAGACAGTTAGAAGAGGTGACAGGAACAACAGCTATGATATCTTCAGACAGTTAGAAGAGGTGACAGGCACAACAGCTATGACATCTTCAGACAGTTAGAAGAGGTGACAGCAACAACAGCTATGACATCTTCAGACAGAAGAGGTGACAGCCACAACAGCTATGACATCTTCAGACAGTTAGAAGAGGTGACAGGCACAACAGCTATGACATCTTTAGACAGTTAGAAGAGGTGACAGCCACAACAGCTATGACATATTCAGACAGTTAGAAGAGGTGACAGGCACAACAGCTATGACATCTTCAGACAGTTAGAAGAGGTGACAGCCACAACAGCTATGACATATTTAGACAGTTAGAAGAGGTGACAGGAACAACAGCTATGACATCTTCAGACAGTTAGAAGAGGTGACAGGCACAACAGCTATGACATCTTCAGACAGTTAGAAGAGGTGACAGCAACAACAGCTATGACATCTTCAGACAGTTAGAACAGGTGACAGGCACAGCAGCTATGACATCTTTAGACATTTAGAAGAGGTGACAGCCACAACAGCTATGACATCTTCAGACAGTTAGAAGAGGTGACAGGCACAACAGCTATGATATCTTCAGAGAGAAGAGGTGACAGGCACAACAGCTATGACATCTTCAGACAGTTACAAGAGGTGACAGGCACAACAGCTATGACATCTTCAGACAGTGAGAGGAGGTGACAGCCACAACAGCTATGACATCTTCAGACTGTTAGAAGAGGTGACAGCCACAACAGCTATGAAATCTTCAGACAGAAGTGGTGACAGCCACAACAGCTATGACATCTTCAGAGAGAAGAGGTGACAGACACAACAGCTATGACATCTTCAAACAGAAGAGATGACAGACACAACGGCTAAAACATCTTCAGACAGTTCGAAGAGGTGACAGGCACAACAGCTCTGACATCTTCAGACAGTTAGAAGTGGTGACAGGCACAACAGCTATGACATCTTCAGACAGAAGAGGTGACAGCCACAACAGCTATGACATCTTCAGACAGTTAGAAGAGGTGACAGGCACAACAGCTATGACATCTTCAGACAGTTAGAAGAGGTGACAGCCACAACAGCTATGACATCTTCAGACAGTTAAAAGAGGTGACAGGCACAACAGCTGTGACATCTTCAGACAGTGAGAAGAGGTGACAGCCACAACAGCTATGACATCTTTAGACAGTTAGAAGTTGTGACAGTATCAACAGCTATGACATCTTCAGACAGTTAGAAGAGGTGACAGGCACAACAGCTTTGACATCTTCATACAGTTAGAAGAGGTAACAGCAACAACAGCTATGAGATCTTCAGACAGAAGAGGTGACAGACACAACAGCTATGACATCTTCAGACAGAAGAGGTGACAGCCACAACAGCTATGACATCTTCAGAGAGAAGAGGTGACAGGCACAACAGCTATGACATCTTCAGACAGAAGAGGTGACAGACACAACAGCTATAACATCTTCAGACAGTTAGAAGAGGTGACAGGCACAACAGCTATGGCATATTCAGACAGTTAGAAGAGGTGACAGGCACAACAGCTATGACATCTTCAGACAGTTAGAAGAGGTGACAGCCACAACAGCTATGACTTATTCAGACAGTTAGAAGAGGTGACATCCACAACAGCTATGACATCTTCAGACAGTTAAAAGAGGTGACAGGCACAACAGCTGTGACATCTTCAGACAGTTAGAAGAGGTGACAGGCACAACAGCTATGACATGTTCAGAGAGAAGAGGTGATAGGCACAACAGATATGACATCTTCAGACAGTTAGAAGAGGTGACAGGCACAACGGCTATGCCATCTGAAGAGAGTTAGAAGAGGTGACAGGCACAACAGCTATGACATCTTCAGACAGAAGAGGTGACAGCCACAACAGCTATGACATCTTCAGACAGTTAAAAGAGGTGACAGCAAAAACAGCTATGACATCTTCAGACAGTTAGAAGAGGTGACATCCACAACAGCTATGACATCTTCAGACAGTTAAAGAGGTGACAGGCACAACAGCTGTGACATCTTCAGACAGTTAGAAGAGGTGACAGCCACAACAGCAATGACATCTTCAGACAGTTAGAAGAGGTGACAGGCACAACAGCTATGACATGTTCAGAGAGAAGAGGTGATAGGCACAACAGATATGACATCTTCAGACAGTTAGAAGAGGTGACAGGCACAACAGCTATGACATCTTCAGACAATGAGAAGAGGTGACAGCCACAACAGCTATGACATCTTCAGACTGTTAGAAGATGTGACAGCCACAACAGCTATGACATCTTCAGACAGAAGAGGTAACAGCCACAACAGCTATGACATCTTCAGAGAGAAGAGGTGACAGGCACAACAGCTATGACATCTTCAGACAGAAGAGGTGACAGACACAACAGCTATAACATCTTCAGACAGTTAGAAGAGGTGACAGGAACAACAGCTATGATATCTTCAGACAGTTAGAAGAGGTGACAGGCAGAACAGCTATGACATCTTCAGACAGTTAGAAGAGATGACAGCAACAACAGCTATGACATCTTCAGACAGAAGAGGTGACAGCCACAACAGCTATGACATCTTCAGAAAGTTAGAAGAGGTGACAGTCACAACAGCTATGACATCTTTAGACAGTTAGAAGAGGTGACAGCCACAACAGCTATGACATATTCAGACAGTTAGAAGAGGTGACAGGCACAACAGCTATGACATCTTCAGACAGTTAGAAGAGGTGACAGCCACAACAGCTATGACATCTTTAGACAGTTAGAAGAGGTGACAGGAACAACAGCTATGACATCTTCAGACAGTTAGAAGAGGTGACAGGCACAACAGCTATGACATCTTCAGACAGTTAGAAGAGGTGACAGCAACAACAGCTATGACATCTTCAGACAGTTAGAAGAGGTGACAGGCACAGCAGCTATGACATCTTTAGACATTTAGAAGAGGTGACAGCCACAACAGCTATGACATCTTCAGACAGTTAGAAGAGGTGACAGGCACAACAGCTATGATATCTTCAGAGAGAAGAGGTGATAGGCACAACAGCTATGACATCTTCAGACAGTTAGAAGAGGTGACAGGCACAACAGCTATGACATCTTCAGACAGTTAGAAGAGGTGACAGGCACAACAGCTATGAGATCTTCAGACAAAAGAGGTGACAGCCACAACAGCTATGACATCTTTACAGTTAGAAGAGGTGACAGCCACAACAGCTATGACATATTCAGACAGTTAGAAGAGGTGACAGCCACAACAGCTATGACATCTTCAGACTGTTAGAAGAGGTGACAGCCACAACAGCTATGACATCTTCAGACAGAAGAGGTGACAGACACAACAGCTATAACATCTTCAGACAGTTAGAAGAGGTGACAGGCACAACAGCTATGACATCTTCAGACAGAAGAGGTGACAGACACAACAGCTATAACATCTTCAGACAGTTAGAAGAGGTGACAGGCACAACAGCTATGGCATCTTCAGACAGTTAGAAGAGGTGACAGGCACAACAGCTATGACATCTTCAGACAGTTAGAAGAGGTGACAGCCACAACAGCTATGACTTATTCAGACAGTTAGAAGAGGTGACATCCACAACAGCTATGACATCTTCAGACAGTTAAAAGAGGTGACAGGCACAACAGCTGTGACATCTTCAGACAGTTAGAAGAGGTGACAGGCACAACAGCTATGACATGTTCAGAGAGAAGAGGTGATAGGCACAACAGATATGACATCTTCAGACAGTTAGAAGAGGTGACAGGCACAACGGCTATGCCATCTGAAGAGAGTTAGAAGAGGTGACAGGCACAACAGCTATGACATCTTCAGACAGAAGAGGTGACAGCCACAACAGCTATGACATCTTCAGACAGTTAAAAGAGGTGACAGCAACAACAGCTATGACATCTTCAGACAGTTAGAAGAGGTGACATCCACAACAGCTATGACATCTTCAGACAGTTAAAGAGGTGACAGGCACAACAGCTGTGACATCTTCAGACAGTTAGAAGAGGTGACAGCCACAACAGCTATGACATCTTCAGACAGTTAGAAGAGGTGACAGGCACAACAGCTATGACATGTTCAGAGAGAAGAGGTGATAGGCACAACAGATATGATATCTTCAGACAGTTAGAAGAGGTGACAGGCACAACAGCTATGACATCTTCAGACAATGAGAAGAGGTGACAGCCACAACAGCTATGACATCTTCAGACTGTTAGAAGATGTGACAGCCACAACAGCTATGACATCTTCAGACAGAAGAGGTAACAGCCACAACAGCTATGACATCTTCAGAGAGAAGAGGTGACAGGCACAACAGCTATGACATCTTCAGACAGAAGAGGTGACAGACACAACAGCTATAACATCTTCAGACAGTTAGAAGAGGTGACAGGAACAACAGCTATGATATCTTCAGACAGTTAGAAGAGGTGACAGGCACAACAGCTATGACATCTTCAGACAGTTAGAAGAGGTGACAGCAACAACAGCTATGACATCTTCAGACAGAAGAGGTGACAGCCACAACAGCTATGACATCTTCAGACAGTTAGAAGAGGTGACAGGCACAACAGCTATGACATCTTTAGACAGTTAGAAGAGGTGACAGCCACAACAGCTATGACATATTCAGACAGTTAGAAGAGGTGACAGGCACAACAGCTATGACATCTTCAGACAGTTAGAAGAGGTGACAGCCACAACAGCTATGACATCTTTAGACAGTTAGAAGAGGTGACAGGAACAACAGCTATGACATCTTCAGACAGTTAGAAGAGGTGACAGGCACAACAGCTATGACATCTTCAGACAGTTAGAAGAGGTGACAGCAACAACAGCTATGACATCTTCAGACAGTTAGAACAGGTGACAGGCACAGCAGCTATGACATCTTTAGACATTTAGAAGAGGTGACAGCCACAACAGCTATGACATCTTCAGACAGTTAGAAGAGGTGACAGGCACAACAGCTATGATATCTTCAGAGAGAAGAGGTGACAGGCACAACAGCTATGACATCTTCAGACAGTTAGAAGAGGTGACAGGCACAACAGCTATGACATCTTCAGACAGTGAGAGGAGGTGACAGCCACAACAGCTATGACATCTTCAGACTGTTAGAAGAGGTGACAGCCACAACAGCTATGAAATCTTCAGACAGAAGTGGTGACAGCCACAACAGCTATGACATCTTCAGAGAGAAGAGGTGACAGACACAACAGCTATGACATCTTCAAACAGAAGAGATGACAGACACAACGGCTAAAACATCTTCAGACAGTTCGAAGAGGTGACAGGCACAACAGCTCTGACATCTTCAGACAGTTAGAAGTGGTGACAGGCACAACAGCTATGACATCTTCAGACAGAAGAGGTGACAGCCACAACAGCTATGACATCTTCAGACAGTTAGAAGAGGTGACAGGCACAACAGCTATGACATCTTCAGACAGTTAGAAGAGGTGACAGCCACAACAGCTATGACATCTTCAGACAGTTAAAAGAGGTGACAGGCACAACAGCTGTGACATCTTCAGACAGTGAGAAGAGGTGACAGCCACAACAGCTATGACATCTTTAGACAGTTAGAAGTTGTGACAGTATCAACAGCTATGACATCTTCAGACAGTTAGAAGAGGTGACAGGCACAACAGCTTTGACATCTTCATACAGTTAGAAGAGGTAACAGCAACAACAGCTATGAGATCTTCAGACAGAAGAGGTGACAGACACAACAGCTATGACATCTTCAGACAGAAGAGGTGACAGGCCCAACAGCTATGAGATCTTCAGACAGAAGAGGTGACAGCCACAACAGCTATGACATATTCAGACAGAAGAGGTGACAGGCACAACAGCTATGATATCTTTACACAGTTAGAAGAGGTGACAGCCACAACAGCTATGACATATTCAGACAGTTAGAAGAGGTGACAGCCACAACAGCTATGACATCTTCAGACAGTTAGAAGAGGTGACAGCCACAACAGCTATGACATCTTCAGACAGTTATAAGATGTGACAGCCACAACAGCTATGACATCTTCAGAGAGAAGAGGTGACAGGCACAACAGCTATGACATCTTCAGACAGTTAGAAGAGGTGACAGGCACAACAGCTATGAGATCTTCAGACAAAAGAGGTGACAGCCACAACAGCTATGACATCTTTACAGTTAGAAGAGGTGACAGCCACAACAGCTATGACATATTCAGAGAGAAGAGGTGATAGGCACAACAGATATGACATCTTCAGACAGTTAGAAGAGGTGACAGGCACAACGGCTATGCCATCTGAAGAGAGTTAGAAGAGGTGACAGGCACAACAGCTATGACATCTTCAGACAGAAGAGGTGACAGCCACAACAGCTATGACATCTTCAGACAGTTAAAAGAGGTGACAGCAACAACAGCTATGACATCTTCAGACAGTTAGAAGAGGTGACATCCACAACAGCTATGACATCTTCAGACAGTTAAAGAGGTGACAGGCACAACAGCTGTGACATCTTCAGACAGTTAGAAGAGGTGACAGCCACAACAGCTATGACATCTTCAGACAGTTAGAAGAGGTGACAGGCACAACAGCTATGACATGTTCAGAGAGAAGAGGTGATAGGCACAACAGATATGACATCTTCAGACAGTTAGAAGAGGTGACAGGCACAACAGCTATGACATCTTCAGACAATGAGAAGAGGTGACAGCCACAACAGCTATGACATCTTCAGACTGTTAGAAGATGTGACAGCCACAACAGCTATGACATCTTCAGACAGAAGAGGTAACAGCCACAACAGCTATGACATCTTCAGAGAGAAGAGGTGACAGGCACAACAGCTATGACATCTTCAGACAGAAGAGGTGACAGACACAACAGCTATAACATCTTCAGACAGTTAGAAGAGGTGACAGGAACAACAGCTATGATATCTTCAGACAGTTAGAAGAGGTGACAGGCACAACAGCTATGACATCTTCAGACAGTTAGAAGAGGTGACAGCAACAACAGCTATGACATCTTCAGACAGAAGAGGTGACAGCCACAACAGCTATGACATCTTCAGACAGTTAGAAGAGGTGACAGGCACAACAGCTATGACATCTTTAGACAGTTAGAAGAGGTGACAGCCACAACAGCTATGACATATTCAGACAGTTAGAAGAGGTGACAGGCACAACAGCTATGACATCTTCAGACAGTTAGAAGAGGTGACAGCCACAACAGCTATGACATCTTTAGACAGTTAGAAGAGGTGACAGGAACAACAGCTATGACATCTTCAGACAGTTAGAAGAGGTGACAGGCACAACAGCTATGACATCTTCAGACAGTTAGAAGAGGTGACAGCAACAACAGCTATGACATCTTCAGACAGTTAGAACAGGTGACAGGCACAGCAGCTATGACATCTTTAGACATTTAGAAGAGGTGACAGCCACAACAGCTATGACATCTTCAGACAGTTAGAAGAGGTGACAGGCACAACAGCTATGATATCTTCAGAGAGAAGAGGTGACAGGCACAACAGCTATGACATCTTCAGACAGTTAGAAGAGGTGACAGGCACAACAGCTATGACATCTTCAGACAGTGAGAGGAGGTGACAGCCACAACAGCTATGACATCTTCAGACTGTTAGAAGAGGTGACAGCCACAACAGCTATGAAATCTTCAGACAGAAGTGGTGACAGCCACAACAGCTATGACATCTTCAGAGAGAAGAGGTGACAGACACAACAGCTATGACATCTTCAAACAGAAGAGATGACAGACACAACGGCTAAAACATCTTCAGACAGTTCGAAGAGGTGACAGGCACAACAGCTCTGACATCTTCAGACAGTTAGAAGTGGTGACAGGCACAACAGCTATGACATCTTCAGACAGAAGAGGTGACAGCCACAACAGCTATGACATCTTCAGACAGTTAGAAGAGGTGACAGGCACAACAGCTATGACATCTTCAGACAGTTAGAAGAGGTGACAGCCACAACAGCTATGACATCTTCAGACAGTTAAAAGAGGTGACAGGCACAACAGCTGTGACATCTTCAGACAGTGAGAAGAGGTGACAGCCACAACAGCTATGACATCTTTAGACAGTTAGAAGTTGTGACAGTATCAACAGCTATGACATCTTCAGACAGTTAGAAGAGGTGACAGGCACAACAGCTTTGACATCTTCATACAGTTAGAAGAGGTAACAGCAACAACAGCTATGAGATCTTCAGACAGAAGAGGTGACAGACACAACAGCTATGACATCTTCAGACAGAAGAGGTGACAGGCCCAACAGCTATGAGATCTTCAGACAGAAGAGGTGACAGCCACAACAGCTATGACATATTCAGACAGAAGAGGTGACAGGCACAACAGCTATGATATCTTTACACAGTTAGAAGAGGTGACAGCCACAACAGCTATGACATATTCAGACAGTTAGAAGAGGTGACAGCCACAACAGCTATGACATCTTCAGACAGTTAGAAGAGGTGACAGCCACAACAGCTATGACATCTTCAGACAGTTATAAGATGTGACAGCCACAACAGCTATGACATCTTCAGAGAGAAGAGGTGACAGGCACAACAGCTATGACATCTTCAGACAGTTAGAAGAGGTGACAGGCACAACAGCTATGAGATCTTCAGACAAAAGAGGTGACAGCCACAACAGCTATGACATCTTTACAGTTAGAAGAGGTGACAGCCACAACAGCTATGACATATTCAGACAGTTAGAAGAGGTGACAGCCACAACAGCTATGACATCTTCAGACTGTTAGAAGAGGTGACAGCCACAACAGCTATGACATCTTCAGACAGAAGAGGTGACAGCCACAACAGCTATGACATCTTCAGAGAGAAGAGGTGACAGGCACAACAGCTATGACATCTTCAGACAGAAGAGGTGACAGACACAACAGCTATAACGTCTTCAGACAGTTAGAAGAGGTGACAGGCACAACAGCTATGACATCTTCAAACAGTTAGAAGAGGTGACAGCCACAACAGCTATGACTTATTCAGACAGTTAGAAGAGGTGACATCCACAACAGCTATGACATCTTCAGACAGTTAAAAGAGGTGACAGGCACAACAGCTGTGACATCTTCAGACAGTTAGAAGAGGTGACAGGCACAACAGCTATGACATGTTCAGAGAGAAGAGGTGATAGGCACAACAGATATGACATCTTCAGACAGTTAGAAGAGGTGACAGGCACAACGGCTATGCCATCTGAAGAGAGTTAGAAGAGGTGACAGGCACAACAGCTATGACATCTTCAGACAGAAGAGGTGACAGCCACAACAGCTATGACATCTTCAGACAGTTAGAAGAGGTGACAGCAACAACAGCTATGACATCTTCAGACAGTTAGAAGAGGTGACATCCACAACAGCTATGACATCTTCAGACAGTTAAAGAGGTGACAGGCACAACAGCTGTGACATCTTCAGACAGTTAGAAGAGGTGACAGCCACAACAGCTATGACATCTTCAGACAGTTAGAAGAGGTGACAGGCACAACAGCTATGACATGTTCAGAGAGAAGAGGTGATAGGCACAACAGATATGACATCTTCAGACAGTTAGAAGAGGTGACAGGCACAACAGCTATGACATCTTCAGACAATGAGAAGAGGTGACAGCCACAACAGCTATGACATCTTCAGACTGTTAGAAGATGTGACAGCCACAACAGCTATGACATCTTCAGACAGAAGAGGTAACAGCCACAACAGCTATGACATCTTCAGAGAGAAGAGGTGACAGGCACAACAGCTATGACATCTTCAGACAGAAGAGGTGACAGACACAACAGCTATAACATCTTCAGACAGTTAGAAGAGGTGACAGGAACAACAGCTATGATATCTTCAGACAGTTAGAAGAGGTGACAGGCACAACAGCTATGACATCTTCAGACAGTTAGAAGAGGTGACAGGCACAACAGCTATGACATCTTCAGACAGTTAGAAGAGGTGACAGCAACAACAGCTATGACATCTTCAGACAGAAGAGGTGACAGCCACAACAGCTATGACATCTTCAGACAGTTAGAAGAGGTGACAGCCACAACAGCTATGACATCTTCAGACTGTTAGAAGAGGTGACAGCCACAACATCTATGACATCTTCAGACAGAAGAGGTGACAGCCACAACAGCTATGACATCTTCAGAGAGAAGAGGTGACAGGCACAACAGCTATGACATCTTCAGACAGAAGAGGTGACATACACAACAGCAATAACATCTTCAGACAGTTAGAAGAGGTGACAGGCACAACAGCTATGACATCTTCAGACAGTTAGAAGAGGTGACAGCCACAACAGCTATGACTTATTCAGACAGTTAGAAGTGGTGACATCCACAACAGCTATGACATCTTCAGACAGTTAAAAGAGGTGACAGGCACAACAGCTGTGACATCTTCAGACAGTTAGAAGAGGTGACAGGCACAACAGCTATGACATGTTCAGAGAGAAGAGGTGATAGACACAACAGATATGACATCTTCAGACAGTTAGAAGAGGTGACAGGCACAACGGCTATGCCATCTGAAGAGAGTTAGAAGAGGTGACAGGCACAACAGCTATGACATCTTCAGACAGAAGAGGTGACAGCCACAACAGCTATGACATCTTCAGACAGTTAGAAGAGGTGACAGCAACAACAGCTATGACATCTTCAGACAGTTAGAAGAGGTGACATCCACAACAGCTATGACATCTTCAGACAGTTAAAGAGGTGACAGGCACAACAGCTGTGACATCTTCAGACAGTTAGAAGAGGTGACAGCCACAACAGCTATGACATCTTCAGACAGTTAGAAGAGGTGACAGGCACAACAGCTATGACATGTTCAGAGAGAAGAGGTGATAGGCACAACAGATATGACATCTTCAGACAGTTAGAAGAGGTGACAGGCACAACAGCTATGACATCTTCAGACAATGAGAAGAGGTGACAGCCACAACAGCTATGACATCTTCAGACTGTTAGAAGATGTGACAGCCACAACAGCTATGACATCTTCAGACAGTTAGAAGAGGTGACAGCCACAACAGCTATGACATCTTTAGACAGTTAGAAGAGGTGACAGGAACAACAGCTATGACATCTTCAGACAGTTAGAAGAGGTGACAGGCACAACAGCTATGACATCTTCAGACAGTTAGAAGAGGTGACAGCAACAACAGCTATGACATCTTCAGACAGTTAGAAGAGGTGACAGGCACAGCAGCTATGACATCTTTAGACATTTAGAAGAGGTGACAGCCACAACAGCTATGACATCTTCAGACAGTTAGAAGAGGTGACAGGCACAACAGCTATGATATCTTCAGAGAGAAGAGGTGATAGGCACAACAGCTATGACATCTTCAGACAGTTAGAAGAGGTGACAGGCACAACAGCTATGACATCTTCAGACAGTGAGAGGAGGTGACAGCCACAACAGCTATGACATCTTCAGACTGTTAGAAGAGGTGACAGCCACAACAGCTATGAAATCTTCAGACAGAAGTGGTGACAGCCACAACAGCTATGACATCTTCAGAGAGAAGAGGTGACAGACACAACAGCTATGACATCTTCAAACAGAAGAGATGACAGACACAACGGCTAAAACATCTTCAGACAGTTCGAAGAGGTGACAGGCACAACAGCTCTGACATCTTCAGACAGTTAGAAGTGGTGACAGGCACAACAGCTATGACATCTTCAGACAGAAGAGGTGACAACCACAACAGCTATGACATCTTCAGACAGTTAGAAGAGGTGACAGGCACAACAGCTATGACATCTTCAGACAGTTAGAAGAGGTGACAGGCACAACAACTGTGACATCTTCAGACAGTGAGAAGAGGTGACAGCCACAACAGCTATGACATCTTCAGACAGTTAAAAGAGGTGACAGGCACAACAGCTGTGACATCTTCAGACAGTGAGAAGAGGTGACAGCCACAACAGCTATGACATCTTTAGACAGTTAGAAGTTGTGACAGTATCAACAGCTATGACATCTTCAGACAGTTAGAAGAGGTGACAGGCACAACAGCTTTGACATCTTCATACAGTTAGAAGAGGTAACAGCAACAACAGATATGAGATCTTCAGACAGAAGAGATGACAGACACAACAGCTATGACATCTTCAGACAGAAGAGGTGACAGGCCCAACAGCTATGAGATCTTCAGACAGAAGAGGTGACAGCCACAACAGCTATGACATATTCAGACAGAAGAGGTGACAGGCACAACAGCTATGATATCTTTACACAGTTAGAAGAGGTGACAGCCACAACAGCTATGACATATTCAGACAGTTAGAAGAGGTGACAGCCACAACAGCTATGACATCTTCAGACAGTTAGAAGAGGTGACAGCCACAACAGCTATGACATCTTCAGACAGTTATAAGATGTGACAGCCACAACAGCTATGACATCTTCAGAGAGAAGAGGTGACAGGCACAACAGCTATGACATCTTCAGACAGTTAGAAGAGGTGACAGGCACAACAGCTATGAGATCTTCAGACAAAAGAGGTGACAGCCACAACAGCTATGACATCTTTACAGTTAGAAGAGGTGACAGCCACAACAGCTATGACATATTCAGACAGTTAGAAGAGGTGACAGCCACAACAGCTATGACATCTTCAGACTGTTAGAAGAGGTGACAGCCACAACAGCTATGACATCTTCAGACAGAAGAGGTGACAGCCACAACAGCTATGACATCTTCAGAGAGAAGAGGTGACAGGCACAACAGCTATGACATCTTCAGACAGAAGAGGTGACAGACACAACAGCTATAACATCTTCAGACAGTTAGAAGAGGTGACAGGCACAACAGCTATGACATCTTCAGACAGAAGAGGTGACAGACACAACAGCTATAACATCTTCAGACAGTTAGAAGAGGTGACAGGCACAACAGCTATGGCATCTTCAGACACTTAGAAGAGGTGACAGGCACAACAGCTATGACATCTTCAGACAGTTAGAAGAGGTGACAGCCACAACAGCTATGACTTATTCAGACAGTTAGAAGAGGTGACATCCACAACAGCTATGACATCTTCAGACAGTTAAAAGAGGTGACAGGCACAACAGCTGTGACATCTTCAGACAGTTAGAAGAGGTGACAGGCACAACAGCTATGACATGTTCAGAGAGAAGAGGTGATAGGCACAACAGATATGACATCTTCAGACAGTTAGAAGAGGTGACAGGCACAACGGCTATGCCATCTGAAGAGAGTTAGAAGAGGTGACAGGCACAACAGCTATGACATCTTCAGACAGAAGAGGTGACAGCCACAACAGCTATGACATCTTCAGACAGTTAAAAGAGGTGACAGCAACAACAGCTATGACATCTTCAGACAGTTAGAAGAGGTGACATCCACAACAGCTATGACATCTTCAGACAGTTAAAGAGGTGACAGGCACAACAGCTGTGACATCTTCAGACAGTTAGAAGAGGTGACAGCCACAACAGCTATGACATCTTCAGACAGTTAGAAGAGGTGACAGGCACAACAGCTATGACATGTTCAGAGAGAAGAGGTGATAGGCACAACAGATATGACATCTTCAGACAGTTAGAAGAGGTGACAGGCACAACAGCTATGACATCTTCAGACAATGAGAAGAGGTGACAGCCACAACAGCTATGACATCTTCAGACTGTTAGAAGATGTGACAGCCACAACAGCTATGACATCTTCAGACAGAAGAGGTAACAGCCACAACAGCTATGACATCTTCAGAGAGAAGAGGTGACAGGCACAACAGCTATGACATCTTCAGACAGAAGAGGTGACAGACACAACAGCTATAACATCTTCAGACAGTTAGAAGAGGTGACAGGAACAACAGCTATGATATCTTCAGACAGTTAGAAGAGGTGACAGGCACAACAGCTATGACATCTTCAGACAGTTAGAAGAGGTGACAGCAGCAACAGCTATGACATCTTCAGACAGAAGAGGTGACAGCCACAACAGCTATGACATCTTCAGACAGTTAGAAGAGGTGACAGGCACAACAGCTATGACATCTTTAGACAGTTAGAAGAGGTGACAGCCACAACAGCTATGACATATTCAGCCAGTTAGAAGAGGTAACAGGCACAACAGCTATGACATCTTCAGACAGTTAGAAGAGGTGACAGCCACAACAGCTATGACATCTTTAGACAGTTAGAAGAGGTGACAGGAACAACAGCTATGACATCTTCAGACAGTTAGAAGAGGTGACAGGCACAACAGCTATGACATCTTCAGACAGTTAGAAGAGGTGACAGCAACAACAGCTATGACATCTTCAGACAGTTAGAAGAGGTGACAGGCACAGCAGCTATGACATCTTTAGACATTTAGAAGAGGTGACAGCCACAACAGCTATGACATCTTCAGACAGTTAGAAGAGGTGACAGGCACAACAGCTATGATATCTTCAGAGAGAAGAGGTGACAGGCACAACAGCTATGACATCTTCAGACAGTTATAAGAGGTGACAGGCACAACAGCTATGACATCTTCAGACAGTGAGAGGAGGTGACAGCCACAACAGCTATGACATCTTCAGACTGTTAGAAGAGGTGACAGCCACAACAGCTATGAAATCTTCAGACAGAAGTGGTGACAGCCGCAACAGCTATGACATCTTCAGAGAGAAGAGGTGACAGACACAACAGCTATGACATCTTCAAACAGAAGAGATGACAGACACAACGGCTAAAACATCTTCAGACAGTTCGAAGAGGTGACAGGCACAACAGCTCTGACATCTTCAGACAGTTAGAAGTGGTGACAGGCACAACAGCTATGACGTCTTCAGACAGAAGAGGTGACAGCCACAACAGCTATGACATCTTCAGACAGTTAGAAGAGGTGACAGGCACAACAGCTATGACATCTTCAGACAGTTAGAAGAGGTGACAGCCACAACAGCTATGACATCTTCAGACAGTTAAAAGAGGTGACAGGCACAACAGCTGTGACATCTTCAGACAGTGAGAAGAGGTGACAGCCACAACAGCTATGACATCTTCAGACAGTTAGAAGAGGTGACAGGCACAACGGCTATGCCATCTGAAGAGAGTTAGAAGAGGTGACAGGCACAACAGCTATGACATCTTCAGACAGAAGAGGTGACAGCCACAACAGCTATGACATCTTCAGACAGTTAAAAGAGGTGACAGCAACAACAGCTATGACATCTTCAAACAGTTAGAAGAGGTGACATCCACAACAGCTATGACATCTTCAGACAGTTAAAGAGGTGACAGGCACAACAGCTGTGACATCTTCAGACAGTTAGAAGAGGTGACAGCCACAACAGCTATGACATCTTCAGACAGTTAGAAGAGGTGACAGGCACAACAGCTATGACATGTTCAGAGAGAAGAGGTGATAGGCACAACAGATATGACATCTTCAGACAGTTAGAAGAGGTGACAGGCACAACAGCTATGACATCTTCAGACAATGAGAAGAGGTGACAGCCACAACAGCTATGACATCTTCAGACTGTTAGAAGATGTGACAGCCACAACAGCTATGACATCTTCAGACAGAAGAGGTAACAGCCACAACAGCTATGACATCTTCAGAGAGAAGAGGTGACAGGCACAACAGCTATGACATCTTCAGACAGAAGAGGTGACAGACACAACAGCTATAACATCTTCAGACAGTTAGAAGAGGTGACAGGAACAACAGCTATGATATCTTCAGACAGTTAGAAGAGGTGACAGGCACAACAGCTATGACATCTTCAGACAGTTAGAAGAGGTGACAGCAACAACAGCTATGACATCTTCAGACAGAAGAGGTGACAGCCACAACAGCTATGACATCTTCAGACAGTTAGAAGAGGTGACAGGCACAACAGCTATGACATCTTTAGACAGTTAGAAGAGGTGACAGCCACAACAGCTATGACATATTCAGACAGTTAGAAGAGGTGACAGGCACAACAGCTATGACATCTTCAGACAGTTAGAAGAGGTGACAGCCACAACAGCTATGACATCTTTAGACAGTTAGAAGAGGTGACAGGAACAACAGCTATGACATCTTCAGACAGTTAGAATAGGTGACAGGCACAACAGCTATGACATCTTCAGACAGTTAGAAGAGGTGACAGCAACAACAGCTATGACATCTTCAGACAGTTAGAAGAGGTGACAGGCACAGCAGCTATGACATCTTTAGACATTTAGAAGAGGTGACAGCCACAACAGCTATGACATCTTCAGACAGTTAGAAGAGGTGACAGGCACAACAGCTATGATATCTTCAGAGAGAAGAGGTGACAGGCACAACAGCTATGACATCTTCAGACAGTTAGAAGAGGTGACATGCACAACAGCTATGACATCTTCAGACAGTGAGAGGAGGTGACAGCCACAACAGCTATGACATCTTCAGACTGTTAGAAGAGGTGACAGCCACAACAGCTATGAAATCTTCAGACAGAAGTGGTGACAGCCACAACAGCTATGACATCTTCAGAGAGAAGAGGTGACAGACACAACAGCTATGACATCTTCAAACAGAAGAGATGACAGACACAACGGCTAAAACATCTTCAGACAGTTCGAAGAGGTGACAGGCACAACAGCTCTGACATCTTCAGACAGTTAGAAGTGGTGACAGGCACAACAGCTATGACATCTTCAGACAGAAGAGGTGACAGCCACAACAGCTATGACATCTTCAGACAGTTAGAAGAGGTGACAGGCACAACAGCTATGACATCTTCAGACAGTTAGAAGAGGTGACAGCCACAACAGCTATGACATCTTCAGACAGTTAAAAGAGGTGACAGGCACAACAGCTGTGACATCTTCAGACAGTGAGAAGAGGTGACAGCCACAACAGCTATGACATCTTTAGACAGTTAGAAGTTGTGACAGTATCAACAGCTATGACATCTTCAGACAGTTAGAAGAGGTGACAGGCACAACAGCTTTGACATCTTCATACAGTTAGAAGAGGTAACAGCAACAACAGCTATGAGATCTTCAGACAGAAGAGGTGACAGACACAACAGCTATGACATCTTCAGACAGAAGAGGTGACAGGCCCAACAGCTATGAGATCTTCAGACAGAAGAGGTGACAGCCACAACAGCTATGACATATTCAGACAGAAGAGGTGACAGGCACAACAGCTATGATATCTTTACACAGTTAGAAGAGGTGACAGCCACAACAGCTATGACATATTCAGACAGTTAGAAGAGGTGACAGCCACAACAGCTATGACATCTTCAGACAGTTAGAAGAGGTGACAGCCACAACAACTATGACATCTTCAGACAGTTATAAGATGTGACAGCCACAACAGCTATGACATCTTCAGAGAGAAGAGGTGACAGGCACAACAGCTATGACATCTTCAGACAGTTAGAAGAGGTGACAGGCACAACAGCTATGAGATCTTCAGACAAAAGAGGTGACAGCCACAACAGCTATGACATCTTTACAGTTAGAAGAGGTGACAGCCACAACAGCTATGACATATTCAGACAGTTAGAAGAGGTGACAGCCACAACAGCTATGACATCTTCAGACTGTTAGAAGAGGTGACAGCCACAACAGCTATGACATCTTCAGACAGAAGAGGTGACAGACACAACAGCTATAACATCTTCAGACAGTTAGAAGAGGTGACAGGCACAACAGCTATGACATCTTCAGACAGAAGAGGTGACAGACACAACAGCTATAACATCTTCAGACAGTTAGAAGAGGTGACAGGCACAACAGCTATGGCATCTTCAGACAGTTAGAAGAGGTGACAGGCACAACAGCTATGACATCTTCAGACAGTTAGAAGAGGTGACAGCCACAACAGCTATGACTTATTCAGACAGTTAGAAGAGGTGACATCCACAACAGCTATGACATCTTCAGACAGTTAAAAGAGGTGACAGGCACAACAGCTGTGACATCTTCAGACAGTTAGAAGAGGTGACAGGCACAACAGCTATGACATGTTCAGAGAGAAGAGGTGATAGGCACAACAGATATGACATCTTCAGACAGTTAGAAGAGATGACAGGCACAACGGCTATGCCATCTGAAGAGAGTTAGAAGAGGTGACAGGCACAACAGCTATGACATCTTCAGACAGAAGAGGTGACAGCCACAACAGCTATGACATCTTCAGACAGTTAAAAGAGGTGACAGCAACAACAGCTATGACATCTTCAGACAGTTAGAAGAGGTGACATCCACAACAGCTATGACATCTTCAGACAGTTAAAGAGGTGACAGGCACAACAGCTGTGACATCTTCAGACAGTTAGAAGAGGTGACAGCCACAACAGCTATGACATCTTCAGACAGTTAGAAGAGGTGACAGGTACAACAGCTATGACATGTTCAGAGAGAAGAGGTGATAGGCACAACAGATATGACATCTTCAGACAGTTAGAAGAGGTGACAGGCACAACAGCTATGACATCTTCAGACAATGAGAAGAGGTGACAGCCACAACAGCTATGACATCTTCAGACTGTTAGAAGATGTGACAGCCACAACAGCTATGACATCTTCAGACAGAAGAGGTAACAGCCACAACAGCTATGACATCTTCAGAGAGAAGAGGTGACAGGCACAACAGCTATGACATCTTCAGACAGAAGAGGTGACAGACACAACAGCTATAACATCTTCAGACAGTTAGAAGAGGTGACAGGAACAACAGCTATGATATCTTCAGACAGTTAGAAGAGGTGACAGGCACAACAGCTATGACATCTTCAGACAGTTAGAAGAGGTGACAGCAACAACAGCTATGACATCTTCAGACAGAAGAGGTGACAGCCACAACAGCTATGACATCTTCAGACAGTTAGAAGAGGTGACAGGCACAACAGCTATGACATCTTTAGACAGTTAGAAGAGGTGACAGCCACAACAGCTATGACATATTCAGACAGTTAGAAGAGGTGACAGGCACAACAGCTATGACATCTTCAGACAGTTAGAAGAGGTGACAGCCACAACAGCTATGACATCTTTAGACAGTTAGAAGAGGTGACAGGAACAACAGCTATGACATCTTCAGACAGTTAGAAGAGGTGACAGGCACAACAGCTATGACATCTTCAGACAGTTAGAAGAGGTGACAGCAAAAACAGCTATGACATCTTCAGACAGTTAGAAGAGGTGACAGGCACAGCAGCTATGACATCTTTAGACATTTAGAAGAGGTGACAGCCACAACAGCTATGACATCTTCAGACAGTTAGAAGAGGTGACAGGCACAACAGCTATGATATCTTCAGAGAGAAGAGGTGACAGGCACAACAGCTATGACATCTTCAGACAGTTAGAAGAGGTGACAGGCACAACAGCTATGACATCTTCAGACAGTGAGAGGAGGTGACAGCCACAACAGCTATGACATCTTCAGACTGTTAGAAGAGGTGACAGCCACAACAGCTATGAAATCTTCAGACAGAAGTGGTGATAGCCACAACAGCTATGACATCTTCAGAGAGAAGAGGTGACAGACACAACAGCTATGACATCTTCAAACAGAAGAGATGACAGACACAACGGCTAAAACATCTTCAGACAGTTCGAAGAGGTGACAGGCACAACAGCTCTGACATCTTCAGACAGTTAGAAGTGGTGACAGGCACAACAGCTATGACATCTTCAGACAGAAGAGGTGACAGCCACAACAGCTATGACATCTTCAGACAGTTAGAAGAGGTGACAGGCACAACAGCTATGACATCTTCAGACAGTTAGAAGAGGTGACAGCCACAACAGCTATGACATCTTCAGACAGTTAAAAGAGGTGACAGGCACAACAGCTGTGACATCTTCAGACAGTGAGAAGAGGTGACAGCCACAACAGCTATGACATCTTTAGACAGTTAGAAGTTGTGACAGTATCAACAGCTATGACATCTTCAGACAGTTAGAAGAGGTGACAGGCACAACAGCTTTGACATCTTCATACAGTTAGAAGAGGTAACAGCAACAACAGCTATGAGATCTTCAGACAGAAGAGGTGACAGACACAACAGCTATGACATCTTCAGACAGAAGAGGTGACAGGCCCAACAGCTATGAAATCTTCAGACAGAAGAGGTGACTGCCACAACAGCTATGACATATTCAGACAGTTAGAAGAGGTGACAGGCACAACAGCTATGATATCTTTACACAGTTAGAAGAGGTGACAGCCACAACAGCTATGACATATTCAGACAGTTAGAAGAGGTGACAGCCACAACAGCTATGACATCTTCAGACAGTTAGAAGAGGTGACAGCCACAACAGCTATGACATCTTCAGACAGTTATAAGATGTGACAGCCACAACAGCTATGACATCTTCAGAGAGAAGAGGTGACAGGCACAACAGCTATGACATCTTCAGACAGTTAGAAGAGGTGACAGGCACAACAGCTATGAGATCTTCAGACAAAAGAGGTGACAGCCACAACAGCTATGACATCTTTACAGTTAGAAGAGGTGACAGCCACAACAGCTATGACATATTCAGACAGTTAGAAGAGGTGACAGCCACAACAGCTATGACATCTTCAGACTGTTAGAAGAGGTGACAGCCACAACAGCTATGACATCTTCAGACAGAAGAGGTGACAGCCACAACAGCTATGACATCTTCAGAGAGAAGAGGTGACAGGCACAACAGCTATGACATCTTCAGACAGAAGAGGTGACAGACACAACAGCTATAACATCTTCAGACAGTTAGAAGAGGTGACAGGCACAACAGCTATGACATCTTCAGACAGTTAGAAGAGGTGACAGGCACAACAGCTATGACATCTTCAGACAGTTAGAAGAGGTGACAGCCACAACAGCTATGACTTATTCAGACAGTTAGAAGAGGTGACATCCACAACAGCTATGACATCTTCAGACAGTTAAAAGAGGTGACAGGCACAACAGCTGTGACATCTTCAGACAGTTAGAAGAGGTGACAGGCACAACAGCTATGACATGTTCAGAGAGAAGAGGTGATAGGCACAACAGATATGACATCCTCAGACAGTTAGAAGAGGTGACAGGCACAACGGCTATGCCATCTGAAGAGAGTTAGAAGAGGTGACAGGCACAACAGCTATGACATCTTCAGACAGAAGAGGTGACAGCCACAACAGCTATGACATCTTCAGACAGTTAGAAGAGGTGACAGCAACAACAGCTATGACATCTTCAGACAGTTAGAAGAGGTGACATCCACAACAGCTATGACATCTTCAGACAGTTAAAGAGGTGACAGGCACAACAGCTGTGACATCTTCAGACAGTTAGAAGAGGTGACAGCCACAACAGCTATGACATCTTCAGACAGTTAGAAGAGGTGACAGGCACAACAGCTATGACATGTTCAGAGAGAAGAGGTGATAGGCACAACAGATATGACATCTTCAGACAGTTAGAAGAGGTGACAGGCACAACAGCTATGACATCTTCAGACAATGAGAAGAGGTGACAGCCACAACAGCTATCACATCTTCAGACTGTTAGAAGATGTGACAGCCACAACAGCTATGACATCTTCAGACAGAAGAGGTAACAGCCACAACAGCTATGACATCTTCAGAGAGAAGAGGTGACAGGCACAACAGCTATGACATCTTCAGACAGAAGAGGTGACAGACACAACAGCTATAACATCTTCAGACAGTTAGAAGTGGTGACAGGAACAACAGCTATGATATCTTCAGACAGTTAGAAGAGGTGACAGGCACAACAGCTATGACATCTTCAGACAGTTAGAAGAGGTGACAGGCACAACAGCTATGACATCTTCAGACAGTTAGAAGAGGTGACAGCAACAACAGCTATGACATCTTCAGACAGAAGAGGTGACAGCCACAACAGCTATGACATCTTCAGACAGTTAGACGAGGTGACAGCCACAACAGCTATGACATCTTCAGACTGTTAGAAGAGGTGACAGCCACAACAGCTATGACATCTTCAGACAGAAGAAGTGACAGCCACAACAGCTATGACATCTTCAGAGAGAAGAGGTGACAGGCACAACAGCTATGACATCTTCAGACAGAAGAGGTGACAGACACAACAGCTATAACATCTTCAGACAGTTAGAAGAGGTGACAGGCACAACAGCTATGACATCTTCAGACAGTTAGAAGAGGTGACAGGCACAACAGCTATGACATCTTCAGACAGTTAGAAGAGGTGACAGCCACAACAGCTATGACTTATTCAGACAGTTAGAAGTGGTGACATCCACAACAGCTATGACATCTTCAGACAGTTAAAAGAGGTGACAGGCACAACAGCTGTGACATCTTCAGACAGTTAGAAGAGGTGACAGGCACAACAGCTATGACATGTTCAGAGAGAAGAGGTGATAGGCACAACAGATATGACATCTTCAGACAGTTAGAAGAGGTGACAGGCACAACGGCTATGCCATCTGAAGAGAGTTAGAAGAGGTGACAGGCACAACAGCTATGACATCTTCAGACAGAAGAGGTGACAGCCACAACAGCTATGACATCTTCAGACAGTTAGAAGAGGTGACAGCAACAACAGCTATGACATCTTCAGACAGTTAGAAGAGGTGACATCCACAACAGCTATGACATCTTCAGACAGTTAAAGAGGTGACAGGCACAACAGCTGTGACATCTTCAGACAGTTAGAAGAGGTGACAGCCACAACAGCTATGACATCTTCAGACAGTTAGAAGAGGTGACAGGCACAACAGCTATGACATGTTCAGAGAGAAGAGGTGATAGGCACAACAGATATGACATCTTCAGACAGTTAGAAGAGGTGACAGGCACAACAGCTATGACATCTTCAGACAATGAGAAGAGGTGACAGCCACAACAGCTATGACATCTTCAGACTGTTAGAAGATGTGACAGCCACAACAGCTATGACATCTTCAGACAGAAGAGGTAACAGCCACAACAGCTATGGCATCTTCAGAGAGAAGAGGTGACAGGCACAACAGCTATGACATCTTCAGACAGAAGAGGTGACAGACACAACAGCTATAACATCTTCAGACAGTTAGAAGAGGTGACAGGAACAACAGCTATGATATCTTCAGACAGTTAGAAGAGGTGACAGGCACAACAGCTATGACATCTTCAGACAGTTAAAAGAGGTGACAGGCACAACAGCTATGACATCTTCAGACAGTTAGAAGAGGTGACAGCAACAACAGCTATGACATCTTCAGACAGAAGAGGTGACAGCCACAACAGCTATGACATCTTCAGACAGTTAGAAGAGGTGACAGGCACAACAGCTATGACATCTTTAGACAGTTAGAAGAGGTGACAGCCACAACAGCTATGACATATTCAGACAGTTAGAAGAGGTGACAGGCACAACAGCTATGACATCTTCAGACAGTTAGAAGAGGTGACAGCCACAACAGCTATGACATCTTTAGACAGTTAGAAGAGGTGACAGGAACAACAGCTATGACATCTTCAGACAGTTAGAAGAGGTGACAGGCACAACAGCTATGACATCTTCAGACAGTTAGAAGAGGTGACAGCAACAACAGCTATGACATCTTCAGACAGTTAGAAGAGGTGACAGGCACAGCAGCTATGACATCTTTAGACAGAAGAGGTAACAGCCACAACAGCTATGACATCTTCAGAGAGAAGAGGTGACAGGCACAACAGCTATGACATCTTCAGACAGAAGAGGTGACAGACACAAGAGCTATAACATCTTCAGACAGTTAGAAGAGGTGACAGGAACAACAGCTATGAATCTTCAGACAGTTAGAAGAGGTGACAGGCACAACAGCTATGACATCTTCAGACAGTTAGAAGAGGTGACAGCCACAACAGCTATGACATCTTCAGACAGTGAGAAGAGGTGACAGCCACAACAGCTATGACATCTTCAGACTGTTAGAAGAGGTGACAGCCACAACAGCTATGACATCTTCAGACAGAAAAGGTGACAGCCACAACAGCTATGACATCTTCAGAGAGAAGAGGTGACAGGCACAACAGCTATGACATCTTCAGACAGAAGAGGTGACAGACACAACAGCTATGACATCTTCAGAATGTTAGAAGAGGTGACAGCCACAACAGCTATGACATCTTTAGACAGTTAGAAGTGGTGACAGTATCAACAGCTATGACATCTTCAGACAGTTAGAAGAGGTGACAGGCACAACAGCTTTGACATCTTCATACAGTTAGAAGAGGTAACACCAACAACAGCTATGAGATCTTCAGACAGAAGAGGTGACAGACACAACAGCTATGACATCTTCAGACAGAAGAGGTGACAGCCACAACAGCTATGACATCTTCAGAGAGAAGAGGTGACAGACACAACAGCTATGACATATTCAGACAGAAGAGGTGACAGACACAACAGCTATAACATCTTCAGACAGTTAGAAGAGGTGACAGGCACAACAGCTCTGACATCTTCAGACAGTTAGAAGTGGTGACAGGCACAACAGCTATGAGATCTTCAGACAGAAGAGGTGACAGCCACAACAGCTATGACATTGTTACAGTTAGAAGAGGTGACAGCCACAACAGCTATGACATCTTCAGACAGTGAGAAGAGGTGACAGCCACAACAGCTATGACATCTTCAGACTGTTAGAAGAGGTGACAGCCACAACAGCTATGACATCTTCAGACAGAAGAGGTGACAGCCACAACAGCTATGACATCTTCAGAGAGAAGAGGTGACAGGCACAACAGCTATGACATCTTCAGACAGAAGAGGTGACAGCCACAACAGCTATGACATCTTCAGAGAGAAGAGGTGACAGGCACAACAGCTATGACATCTGCAGACAGAAGAGGTGGCAGACACAACAGCTATAACATCTTCAGACAGTTAGAAGAGGTGACAGGCACAACAGCTATGACATCTTCAGACAGTTAGAAGAGGTGACAGCCACAACAGCTATGACTTATTCAGACAGTTAAAAGAGGTGACATCCACAACAGCTATGACATCTTCAAACAGTTAAAAGAGGTGACAGGCACAACAGCTGTGACATCTTCAGACAGTTAGAAGAGGTGACAGGCACAACGGCTATGCCATCTGAAGAGAGTTAGAAGAGGTGACAGGCACAACATCTATGACATCTTCAGACAGAAGATGTGACAGCCACAACAGCTGTGACATCTTCAGACAGTTAGAAGAGGTGACAGCAACAACAGCTATGACATCTTCAGACAGTTAGAAGAGGTGACATCCACAACAGCTATGACATCTTCAGACAGTTAAAGAGGTGACAGGCAGACAGCTGTGACATCTTCAGACAGTTAGAAGAGGTGACAGCCACAACAGCTATGACATCTTCAGACAGTTAGAAGAGGTGACAGGCACAACAGCTATGACATGTTCAGAGAGAAGAGGTGATAGGCACAACAGATATGACATCTTCAGACAGTTAGAAGAGGTGACAGGCACAACAGCTATGACATCTTCAGACAATGAGAAGAGGTGACAGCCACAACAGCTATGACATCTTCAGACTGTTAGAAGAGGTGACAGCCACAACAGCTATGACATCTTCAGACAGAAGAGGTAACAGCCACAACAGCTATGACATCTTCAGAGAGAAGAGGTGACAGGCACAACAGCTATGACATCTTCAGACAGAAGAGGTGACAGACACAAGAGCTATAACATCTTCAGACAGTTAGAAGAGGTGACAGGAACAACAGCTATGATATCTTCAGACAGTTAGAAGAGGTGACAGGCACAACAGCTATGACATCTTCAGACAGTTAGAAGAAGTGACAGCCACAACAGCTATGACATCTTCAGACAGTGAGAAGAGGTGACAGCCACAACAGCTATGACATCTTCAGACTGTTAGAAGAGGTGACAGCCACAACAGCTATGACATCTTCAGACAGAAAAGGTGACAGCCACAACAGCTATGACATCTTCAGACAGAAGAGGTGACAGCCACAACAGCTATGACATCTTCAGAGAGAAGAGGTGACAGACACAACAGCTATGACATATTCAGACAGAAGAGGTGACAGACACAACAGCTATAACATCTTCAGACAGTTAGAAGAGGTGACAGGCACAACAGCTCTGACATCTTCAGACAGTTGGAAGTGGTGACAGGCACAACAGCTATGAGATCTTCAGACAGAAGAGGTGACAGCCACAACAGCTATGACATTGTTACAGTTAGAAGAGGTGACAGCCACAACAGCTATGACATATTCAGACAGTTAGAAGAGGTGACAGCCACAACAGCTATGACATCTTCAGACAGTGAGAAGAGGTGACAGCCACAACAGCTATGACATCTTCAGACTGTTAGAAGAGGTGACAGCCACAACAGCTATGACATCTTCAGACAGAAGAGGTGACAGCCACAACAGCTATGACATCTTCAGAGAGAAGAGGTGACAGGCACAACAGCTATGACATCTGCAGACAGAAGAGGTGGCAGACACAACAGCTATAACATCTTCAGACAGTTAGAAGAGGTGACTGGCACAACAGCTATGACATCTTCAGACAGTTAGAAGAGGTGACAGCCACAACAGCTATGACATCTTCAGACAGTGAGAAGAGGTGACAGCCACAACAGCTATGACATCTTCAGACTGTTAGAAGAGGTGACAGCCACAACAGCTATGACATCTTCAGACAGAAAAGGTGACAGCCACAACAGCTATGACATCTTCAGAGAGAAGAGGTGACAGGCACAACAGCTATGACATCTTCAGACAGAAGAGGTGACAGACACAACAGCTATGACATCTTCAGAATGTTAGAAGAGGTGACAGCCACAACAGCTATGACATCTTTAGACAGTTAGAAGTGGTGACAGTATCAACAGCTATGACATCTTCAGACAGTTAGAAGAGGTGACAGGCACAACAGCTTTGACATCTTCATACAGTTAGAAGAGGTAACACCAACAACAGCTATGAGATCTTCAGACAGAAGAGGTGACAGACACAACAGCTATGACATCTTCAGACAGAAGAGGTGACAGCCACAACAGCTATGACATCTTCAGAGAGAAGAGGTGACAGACACAACAGCTATGACATATTCAGACAGAAGAGGTGACAGACACAACAGCTATAACATCTTCAGACAGTTAGAAGAGGTGACAGGCACAACAGCTCTGACATCTTCAGACAGTTAGAAGTGGTGACAGGCACAACAGCTATGAGATCTTCAGACAGAAGAGGTGACAGCCACAACAGCTATGACATTGTTACAGTTAGAAGAGGTGACAGCCACAACAGCTATGACATATTCAGACAGTTAGAAGAGGTGACAGCCACAACAGCTATGACATCTTCAGACAGTGAGAAGAGGTGACAGCCACAACAGCTATGACATCTTCAGACTGTTAGAAGAGGTGACAGCCACAACAGCTATGACATCTTCAGACAGAAGAGGTGACAGCCACAACAGCTATGACATCTTCAGAGAGAAGAGGTGACAGGCACAACAGCTATGACATCTGCAGACAGAAGAGGTGGCAGACACAACAGCTATAACATCTTCAGACAGTTAGAAGAGGTGACAGGCACAACAGCTATGACATCTTCAGACAGTTAGAAGAGGTGACAGGCACAACAGCTATGACATCTTCAGACAGTTAGAAGAGGTGACAGCCACAACAGCTATGACTTATTCAGACAGTTAAAAGAGGTGACATCCACAACAGCTATGACATCTTCAAACAGTTAAAAGAGGTGACAGGCACAACAGCTGTGACATCTTCAGACAGTTAGAAGAGGTGACAGGCACAACGGCTATGCCATCTGAAGAGAGTTAGAAGAGGTGACAGGCACAACATCTATGACATCTTCAGACAGAAGATGTGACAGCCACAACAGCTGTGACATCTTCAGACAGTTAGAAGAGGTGACAGCAACAACAGCTATGACATCTTCAGACAGTTAGAAGAGGTGACATCCACAACAGCTATGACATCTTCAGACAGTTAAAGAGGTGACAGGCAGACAGCTGTGACATCTTCAGACAGTTAGAAGAGGTGACAGCCACAACAGCTATGACATCTTCAGACAGTTAGAAGAGGTGACAGGCACAACAGCTATGACATCTTCAGACAGTTAGAAGAGGTGACAGGCACAACAGCTATGACATCTTCAGACAGTTAGAAGAGGTGACAGGCACAACAGCTATGACATGTTCAGAGAGAAGAGGTGATAGGCACAACAGATATGACATCTTCAGACAGTTAGAAGAGGTGACAGGCACAACAGCTATGACATCTTCAGACAATGAGAAGAGGTGACAGCCACAACAGCTATGACATCTTCAGACTGTTAGAAGAGGTGACAGCCACAACAGCTATGACATCTTCAGACAGAAGAGGTAACAGCCACAACAGCTATGACATCTTCAGAGAGAAGAGGTGACAGGCACAACAGCTATGACATCTTCAGACAGAAGAGGTGACAGACACAAGAGCTATAACATCTTCAGACAGTTAGAAGAGGTGACAGGAACAACAGCTATGATATCTTCAGACAGTTAGAAGAGGTGACAGGCACAACAGCTATGACATCTTCAGACAGTTAGAAGAAGTGACAGCCACAACAGCTATGACATCTTCAGACAGTGAGAAGAGGTGACAGCCACAACAGCTATGACATCTTCAGACTGTTAGAAGAGGTGACAGCCACAACAGCTATGACATCTTCAGACAGAAAAGGTGACAGCCACAACAGCTATGACATCTTCAGACAGAAGAGGTGACAGCCACAACAGCTATGACATCTTCAGAGAGAAGAGGTGACAGACACAACAGCTATGACATATTCAGACAGAAGAGGTGACAGACACAACAGCTATAACATCTTCAGACAGTTAGAAGAGGTGACAGGCACAACAGCTCTGACATCTTCAGACAGTTGGAAGTGGTGACAGGCACAACAGCTATGAGATCTTCAGACAGAAGAGGTGACAGCCACAACAGCTATGACATTGTTACAGTTAGAAGAGGTGACAGCCACAACAGCTATGACATATTCAGACAGTTAGAAGAGGTGACAGCCACAACAGCTATGACATCTTCAGACAGTGAGAAGAGGTGACAGCCACAACAGCTATGACATCTTCAGACTGTTAGAAGAGGTGACAGCCACAACAGCTATGACATCTTCAGACAGAAGAGGTGACAGCCACAACAGCTATGACATCTTCAGAGAGAAGAGGTGACAGGCACAACAGCTATGACATCTGCAGACAGAAGAGGTGGCAGACACAACAGCTATAACATCTTCAGACAGTTAGAAGAGGTGACAGGCACAACAGCTATGACATCTTCAGACAGTTAGAAGAGGTGACAGGCACAACAGCTATGACATCTTCAGACAGTTAGAAGAGGTGACAGCCACAACAGCTATGACTTATTCAGACAGTTAAAAGAGGTGACATCCACAACAGCTATGACATCTTCAAACAGTTAAAAGAGGTGACAGGCAGAACAGCTGTGAACATCTTCAGACAGTTAGAAGAGGTGACAGGCACAACGGCTATGCCATCTGAAGAGAGTTAGAAGAGGTGACAGGCACAACATCTATGACATCTTCAGACAGAAGATGTGACAGCCACAACAGCTGTGACATCTTCAGACAGTTAGAAGAGGTGACAGCAACAACAGCTATGACATCTTCAGACAGTTAGAAGAGGTGACATCCACAACAGCTATGACATCTTCAGACAGTTAAAGAGGTGACAGGCAGACAGCTGTGACATCTTCAGACAGTTAGAAGAGGTGACAGCCACAACAGCTATGACATCTTCAGACAGTTAGAAGAGGTGACAGGCACAACAGCTATGACATGTTCAGAGAGAAGAGGTGATAGGCACAACAGATATGACATCTTCAGACAGTTAGAAGAGGTGACAGGCACAACAGCTATGACATCTTCAGACAATGAGAAGAGGTGACAGCCACAACAGCTATGACATCTTCAGACTGTTAGAAGAGGTGACAGCCACAACAGCTATGACATCTTCAGACAGAAGAGGTAACAGCCACAACAGCTATGACATCTTCAGAGAGAAGAGGTGACAGGCACAACAGCTATGACATCTTCAGACAGAAGAGGTGACAGACACAAGAGCTATAACATCTTCAGACAGTTAGAAGAGGTGACAGGAACAACAGCTATGATATCTTCAGACAGTTAGAAGAGGTGACAGGCACAACAGCTATGACATCTTCAGACAGTTAGAAGAGTTGACAGCCACAACAGCTATGACATCTTCAGACAGTGAGAAGAGGTGACAGCCACAACAGCTATGACATCTTCAGACTGTTAGAAGAGGTGACAGCCACAACAGCTATGACATCTTCAGACAGAAGAGGTGACAGCCACAACAGCTATGACATCTTCAGAGAGAAGAGGTGACAGGCACAACAGCTATGACATCTTCAGACAGAAGAGGTGACAGACACAACAGCTATAACATCTTCAGACAGTTAGAAGAGGTGACAGGCACAACAGCTATGACATCTTCAGACAGTTAGAAGAGGTGACAGGCACAACAGCTATGACATCTTCAGACAGTTAGAAGAGGTGACATCCACAACAGCTATGACTTATTCAGACAGTTAAAAGAGGTGACATCCACAAAAGCTATGACATCTTCAGACAGTTAAAAGAGGTGACAGGCACAACAGCTGTGACCTCTTCAGACAGTTAGAAGAGGTGACAGGCACAACGGCTATGCCATCTGAAGAGAGTTAGAAGAGGTGACAGGCACAACAGCTATGATATCTTCAGAGAGAAGAGGTGACAGGCACAACAGCTATGACATCTTCAGACAGTTAGAAGAGGTGACAGGCACAACAGCTATGACATCTTCAGACAGTGAGAGGAGGTGACAGCCACAACAGCTATGACATCTTCAGACTGTTAGAAGAGGTGACAGCCACAACAGCTATGAAATCTTCAGACAGAAGAGGTGACAGCCACAACAGCTATGACATCTTCAGAGAGAAGAGGTGACAGACACAACAGCTATGACATCTTCAAACAGAAGAGGTGACAGACACAACGGCTAAAACATCTTCAGACAGTTCGAAGAGGTGACAGGCACAACAGCTCTGACATCTTCAGACAGTTAGAAGTGGTGACAGGCACAACAGCTATGACATCTTCAGACAGTTAGAAGAGGTGACAGCCACAACAGCTATGACATATTCAGACAAAAGAGGTGACAGGCACAACAGCTATGACATCTTCAGACAGTTAGAAGAGGTGACAGGCACAACATCTATGACATCTTCAGACAGAAGATGTGACAGCCACAACAGCTGTGACATCTTCAGACAGTTAGAAGAGGTGACAGCAACAACAGCTATGACATCTTCAGACAGTTAGAAGAGGTGACAGCCACAACAGCTATGACATCTTCAGACAGTTAAAAGAGGTGACAGGCAGACAGCTGTGACATCTTCAGACAGTTAGAAGAGGTGACAGCCACAACAGCTATGACATCTTCAGACAGTTAGAAGAGGTGACAGGCACAACAGCTATGACATGTTCAGAGAGAAGAGGTGATAGGCACAACAGATATGACATCTTCAGACAGTTAGAAGAGGTGACAGGCACAACAGCTATGACATCTTCAGACAATGAGAAGAGGTGACAGCCACAACAGCTATGACATCTTCAGACTGTTAGAAGAGGTGACAGCCACAACAGCTATGACATCTTCAGACAGAAGAGGTAACAGCCACAACAGCTATGACATCTTCAGAGAGAAGAGGTGACAGGCACAACAGCTATGACATCTTCAGACAGAAGAGGTGACAGACACAAGAGCTATAACATCTTCAGACAGTTAGAAGAGGTGACAGGAACAACAGCTATGATATCTTCAGACAGTTAGAAGAGGTGACAGGCACAACAGCTATGACATCTTCAGACAGTTAGAAGAGGTGACAGCCACAACAGCTATGACATCTTCAGACAGTGAGAAGAGGTGACAGCCACAACAGCTATGACATCTTCAGACTGTTAGAAGAGGTGACAGCCACAACAGCTATGACATCTTCAGACAGAAAAGGTGATAGCCACAACAGCTATGACATCTTCAGACAGAAGAGGTGACAGCCACAACAGCTATGACATCTTCAGAAAGAAGAGGTGACAGACACAACAGCTATGACATATTCAGACAGAAGAGGTGACAGACACAACAGCTATAACATCTTCAGACAGTTAGAAGAGGTGACAGGCACAACAGCTCTGACATCTTCAGACAGTTAGAAGTGGTGACAGGCACAACAGCTATGAGATCTTCAGACAGAAGAGGTGACAGCCACAACAGCTATGACATTGTTACAGTTAGAAGAGGTGACAGCCACAACAGCTATGACATATTCAGACAGTTAGAAGAGGTGACAGCCACAACAGCTATGACATCTTCAGACAGTGAGAAGAGGTGACAGCCACAACAGCTATGACATCTTCAGACTGTTAGAAGAGGTGACAGCCACAACAGCTATGACATCTTCAGACAGAAGAGGTGACAGCCACAACAGCTATGACATCTTCAGAGAGAAGAGGTGACAGGCACAACAGCTATGACATCTGCAGACAGAAGAGGTGGCAGACACAACAGCTATAACATCTTCAGACAGTTAGAAGAGGTGACAGGCACAACAGCTATTACATCTTCAGACAGTTAGAAGAGGTGACAGGCACAACAGCTATGACATCTTCAGACAGTTAGAAGAGGTGACAGCCACAACAGCTATGACTTATTCAGACAGTTAAAAGAGGTGACATCCACAACAGCTATGACATCTTCAAACAGTTAAAAGAGGTGACAGGCACAACAGCTGTGACATCTTCAGACAGTTAGAAGAGGTGACAGGCACAACGGCTATGCCATCTGAAGAGAGTTAGAAGAGGTGACAGGCACAACATCTATGACATCTTCAGACAGAAGATGTGACAGCCACAACAGCTGTGACATCTTCAGACAGTTAGAAGAGGTGACAGCAACAACAGCTATGACATCTTCAGACAGTTAGAAGAGGTGACATCCACAACAGCTATGACATCTTCAGACAGTTAAAGAGGTGACAGGCAGACAGCTGTGACATCTTCAGACAGTTAGAAGAGGTGACAGCCACAACAGCTATGACATCTTCAGACAGTTAGAAGAGGTGACAGGCACAACAGCTATGACATGTTCAGAGAGAAGAGGTGACATCCACAACAGATATGACATCTTCAGACAGTTAGAAGAGGTGACAGGCACAACAGCTATGACATCTTCAGACAATGAGAAGAGGTGACAGCCACAACAGCTATGACATCTTCAGACTGTTAGAAGAGGTGACAGCCACAACAGCTATGACATCTTCAGACAGAAGAGGTAACAGCCACAACAGCTATGACATCTTCAGAGAGAAGAGGTGACAGGCACAACAGCTATGACATCTTCAGACAGAAGAGGTGACAGACACAAGAGCTATAACATCTTCAGACAGTTAGAAGAGGTGACAGGAACAACAGCTATGCTATCTTCAGACAGTTAGAAGAGGTGACAGGCACAACAGCTATGACATCTTCAGACAGTTAGAAGAGTTGACAGCCACAACAGCTATGACATCTTCAGACAGTGAGAAGAGGTGACAGCCACAACAGCTATGACATCTTCAGACTGTTAGAAGAGGTGACAGCCACAACAGCTATGACATCTTCAGACAGAAAAGGTGACAGCCACAACAGCTATGACATCTTCAGAGAGAAGAGGTGACAGGCACAACAGCTATGACATCTTCAGACAGAAGAGGTGACAGACACAACAGCTATAACATCTTCAGACAGTTAGAAGAGGTGACAGGCACAACAGCTATGACATCTTCAGACTGTTAGAAGAGGTGACAGCCACAACAGCTATGAAATCTTCAGACAGAAGAGGTGACAGCCACAACAGCTATGACATCTTCAGAGAGAAGAGGTGACAGACACAACAGCTATGACATCTTCAAACAGAAGAGGTGACAGACACAACGGCTAAAACATCTTCAGACAGTTCGAAGAGGTGACAGGCACAACAGCTCTGACATCTTCAGACAGTTAGAAGTGGTGACAGGCACAACAGCTATGACATCTTCAGACAGTTAGAAGAGGTGACAGCCACAACAGCTATGACATATTCAGACAAAAGAGGTGACAGGCACAACAGCTATGACATCTTCAGACAGTTAGAAGAGGTGACAGGCACAACATCTATGACATCTTCAGACAGAAGATGTGACAGCCACAACAGCTGTGACATCTTCAGACAGAAGAGGTGACAGACACAAGAGCTATAACATCTTCAGACAGTTAGAAGAGGTGACAGGAACAACAGCTATGATATCTTCAGACAGTTAGAAGAGGTGACAGGCACAACAGCTATGACATCTTCAGACAGTTAGAAGAGGTGACAGCCACAACAGCTATGACATCTTCAGACAGTGAGAAGAGGTGACAGCCACAACAGCTATGACATCTTCAGACTGTTAGAAGAGGTGACAGCCACAACAGCTATGACATCTTCAGACAGAAAAGGTGACAGCCACAACAGCTATGACATCTTCAGACAGAAGAGGTGACAGCCACAACAGCTATGACATCTTCAGAGAGAAGAGGTGACAGACACAACAGCTATGACATATTCAGACAGAAGAGGTGACAGACACAACAGCTATAACATCTTCAGACAGTTAGAAGAGGTGACAGGCACAACAGCTCTGACATCTTCAGACAGTTAGAAGTGGTGACAGGCACAACAGCTATGAGATCTTCAGACAGAAGAGGTGACAGCCACAACAGCTATGACATCTTCAGACTGTTAAAAGAGGTGACAGGCAGACAGCTGTGACATCTTCAGACAGTTAGAAGAGGTGACAGCCACAACAGCTATGACATCTTCAGACAGTTAGAAGAGGTGACAGGCACAACAGCTATGACATGTTCAGAGAGAAGAGGTGATAGGCACAACAGATATGACATCTTCAGACAGTTAGAAGAGGTGACAGGCACAACAGCTATGACATCTTCAGACAATGAGAAGAGGTGACAGCCACAACAGCTATGACATCTTCAGACTGTTAGAAGAGGTGACAGCCACAACAGCTATGACATCTTCAGACAGAAGAGGTAACAGCCACAACAGCTATGACATCTTCAGAGAGAAGAGGTGACAGGCACAACAGCTATGACATCTTCAGACAGAAGAGGTGACAGACACAAGAGCTATAACATCTTCAGACAGTTAGAAGAGGTGACAGGAACAACAGCTATGATATCTTCAGACAGTTAGAAGAGGTGACAGGCACAACAGCTATGACATCTTCAGACAGTTAGAAGAGGTGACAGCCACAACAGCTATGACATCTTCAGACAGTGAGAAGAGGTGACAGCCACAACAGCTATGACATCTTCAGACTGTTAGAAGAGGTGACAGCCACAACAGCTATGACATCTTCAGACAGAAAAGGTGATAGCCACAACAGCTATGACATCTTCAGACAGAAGAGGTGACAGCCACAACAGCTATGACATCTTCAGAAAGAAGAGGTGACAGACACAACAGCTATGACATATTCAGACAGAAGAGGTGACAGACACAACAGCTATAACATCTTCAGACAGTTAGAAGAGGTGACAGGCACAACAGCTCTGACATCTTCAGACAGTTAGAAGTGGTGACAGGCACAACAGCTATGAGATCTTCAGACAGAAGAGGTGACAGCCACAACAGCTATGACATTGTTACAGTTAGAAGAGGTGACAGCCACAACAGCTATGACATATTCAGACAGTTAGAAGAGGTGACAGCCACAACAGCTATGACATCTTCAGACAGTGAGAAGAGGTGACAGCCACAACAGCTATGACATCTTCAGACTGTTAGAAGAGGTGACAGCCACAACAGCTATGACATCTTCAGACAGAAGAGGTGACAGCCACAACAGCTATGACATCTTCAGAGAGAAGAGGTGACAGGCACAACAGCTATGACATCTGCAGACAGAAGAGGTGGCAGACACAACAGCTATAACATCTTCAGACAGTTAGAAGAGGTGACAGGCACAACAGCTATGACATCTTCAGACAGTTAGAAGAGGTGACAGCCACAACAGCTATGACTTATTCAGACAGTTAAAAGAGGTGACATCCACAACAGCTATGACATCTTCAAACAGTTAAAAGAGGTGACAGGCACAACAGCTGTGACATCTTCAGACAGTTAGAAGAGGTGACAGGCACAACGGCTATGCCATCTGAAGAGAGTTAGAAGAGGTGACAGGCACAACATCTATGACATCTTCAGACAGAAGATGTGACAGCCACAACAGCTGTGACATCTTCAGACAGTTAGAAGAGGTGACAGCAACAACAGCTATGACATCTTCAGACAGTTAGAAGAGGTGACATCCACAACAGCTATGACATCTTCAGACAGTTAAAGAGGTGACAGGCAGACAGCTGTGACATCTTCAGACAGTTAGAAGAGGTGACAGCCACAACAGCTATGACATCTTCAGACTGTTAGAAGAGGTGACAGCCACAACAGCTATGACATCTTCAGACAGAAGAGGTAACAGCCACAACAGCTATGACATCTTCAGAGAGAAGAGGTGACAGGCACAACAGCTATGACACCTTCAGACAGAAGAGGTGACAGACACAAGAGCTATAACATCTTCAGACAGTTAGAAGAGGTGACAGGAACAACAGCTATGCTATCTTCAGACAGTTAGAAGAGGTGACAGGCACAACAGCTATGACATCTTCAGACAGTTAGAAGAGTTGACAGCCACAACAGCTATGACATCTTCAGACAGTGAGAAGAGGTGACAGCCACAACAGCTATGACATCTTCAGACTGTTAGAAGAGGTGACAGCCACAACAGCTATGACATCTTCAGACAGAAAAGGTGACAGCCACAACAGCTATGACATCTTCAGAGAGAAGAGGTGACAGGCACAACAGCTATGACATCTTCAGACAGAAGAGGTGACAGACACAACAGCTATAACATCTTCAGACAGTTAGAAGAGGTGACAGGCACAACAGCTATGACATCTTCAGACTGTTAGAAGAGGTGACAGCCACAACAGCTATGAAATCTTCAGACAGAAGAGGTGACAGCCACAACAGCTATGACATCTTCAGAGAGAAGAGGTGACAGACACAACAGCTATGACATCTTCAAACAGAAGAGGTGACAGACACAACGGCTAAAACATCTTCAGACAGTTCGAAGAGGTGACAGGCACAACAGCTCTGACATCTTCAGACAGTTAGAAGTGGTGACAGGCACAACAGCTATGACATCTTCAGACAGTTAGAAGAGGTGACAGCCACAACAGCTATGACATATTCAGACAAAAGAGGTGACAGGCACAACAGCTATGACATCTTCAGACAGTTAGAAGAGGTGACAGGCACAACATCTATGACATCTTCAGACAGAAGATGTGACAGCCACAACAGCTGTGACATCTTCAGACAGAAGAGGTGACAGACACAAGAGCTATAACATCTTCAGACAGTTAGAAGAGGTGACAGGAACAACAGCTATGATATCTTCAGACAGTTAGAAGAGGTGACAGGCACAACAGCTATGACATCTTCAGACAGTTAGAAGAGGTGACAGCCACAACAGCTATGACATCTTCAGACAGTGAGAAGAGGTGACAGCCACAACAGCTATGACATCTTCAGACTGTTAGAAGAGGTGACAGCCACAACAGCTATGACATCTTCAGACAGAAAAGGTGACAGCCACAACAGCTATGACATCTTCAGACAGAAGAGGTGACAGCCACAACAGCTATGACATCTTCAGAGAGAAGAGGTGACAGACACAACAGCTATGACATATTCAGACAGAAGAGGTGACAGACACAACAGCTATAACATCTTCAGACAGTTAGAAGAGGTGACAGGCACAACAGCTCTGACATCTTCAGACAGTTAGAAGTGGTGACAGGCACAACAGCTATGAGATCTTCAGACAGAAGAGGTGACAGCCACAACAGCTATGACATCTTCAGACTGTTAAAAGAGGTGACAGGCAGACAGCTGTGACATCTTCAGACAGTTAGAAGAGGTGACAGCCACAACAGCTATGACATCTTCAGACAGTTAGAAGAGGTGACAGGCACAACAGCTATGACATGTTCAGAGAGAAGAGGTGATAGGCACAACAGATATGACATCTTCAGACAGTTAGAAGAGGTGACAGGCACAACAGCTATGACATCTTCAGACAATGAGAAGAGGTGACAGCCACAACAGCTATGACATCTTCAGACTGTTAGAAGAGGTGACAGCCACAACAGCTATGACATCTTCAGACAGAAGAGGTAACAGCCACAACAGCTATGACATCTTCAGAGAGAAGAGGTGACAGGCACAACAGCTATGACATCTTCAGACAGAAGAGGTGACAGACACAAGAGCTATAACATCTTCAGACAGTTAGAAGAGGTGACAGGAACAACAGCTATGATATCTTCAGACAGTTAGAAGAGGTGACAGGCACAACAGCTATGACATCTTCAGACAGTTAGAAGAGGTGACAGCCACAACAGCTATGACATCTTCAGACAGTGAGAAGAGGTGACAGCCACAACAGCTATGACATCTTCAGACTGTTAGAAGAGGTGACAGCCACAACAGCTATGACATCTTCAGACAGAAAAGGTGATAGCCACAACAGCTATGACATCTTCAGACAGAAGAGGTGACAGCCACAACAGCTATGACATCTTCAGAAAGAAGAGGTGACAGACACAACAGCTATGACATATTCAGACAGAAGAGGTGACAGACACAACAGCTATAACATCTTCAGACAGTTAGAAGAGGTGACAGGCACAACAGCTCTGACATCTTCAGACAGTTAGAAGTGGTGACAGGCACAACAGCTATGAGATCTTCAGACAGAAGAGGTGACAGCCACAACAGCTATGACATTGTTACAGTTAGAAGAGGTGACAGCCACAACAGCTATGACATATTCAGACAGTTAGAAGAGGTGACAGCCACAACAGCTATGACATCTTCAGACAGTGAGAAGAGGTGACAGCCACAACAGCTATGACATCTTCAGACTGTTAGAAGAGGTGACAGCCACAACAGCTATGACATCTTCAGACAGAAGAGGTGACAGCCACAACAGCTATGACATCTTCAGAGAGAAGAGGTGACAGGCACAACAGCTATGACATCTGCAGACAGAAGAGGTGGCAGACACAACAGCTATAACATCTTCAGACAGTTAGAAGAGGTGACAGGCACAACAGCTATTACATCTTCAGACAGTTAGAAGAGGTGACAGGCACAACAGCTATGACATCTTCAGACAGTTAGAAGAGGTGACAGCCACAACAGCTATGACTTATTCAGACAGTTAAAAGAGGTGACATCCACAACAGCTATGACATCTTCAAACAGTTAAAAGAGGTGACAGGCACAACAGCTGTGACATCTTCAGACAGTTAGAAGAGGTGACAGGCACAACGGCTATGCCATCTGAAGAGAGTTAGAAGAGGTGACAGGCACAACATCTATGACATCTTCAGACAGAAGATGTGACAGCCACAACAGCTGTGACATCTTCAGACAGTTAGAAGAGGTGACAGCAACAACAGCTATGACATCTTCAGACAGTTAGAAGAGGTGACATCCACAACAGCTATGACATCTTCAGACAGTTAAAGAGGTGACAGGCAGACAGCTGTGACATCTTCAGACAGTTAGAAGAGGTGACAGCCACAACAGCTATGACATCTTCAGACAGTTAGAAGAGGTGACAGGCACAACAGCTATGACATGTTCAGAGAGAAGAGGTGACATCCACAACAGATAAGACATCTTCAGACAGTTAGAAGAGGTGACAGGCACAACAGCTATGACATCTTCAGACAATGAGAAGAGGTGACAGCCACAACAGCTATGACATCTTCAGACTGTTAGAAGAGGTGACAGCCACAACAGCTATGACATCTTCAGACAGAAGAGGTAACAGCCACAACAGCTATGACATCTTCAGAGAGAAGAGGTGACAGGCACAACAGCTATGACATCTTCAGACAGAAGAGGTGACAGACACAAGAGCTATAACATCTTCAGACAGTTAGAAGAGGTGACAGGAACAACAGCTATGCTATCTTCAGACAGTTAGAAGAGGTGACAGGCACAACAGCTATGACATCTTCAGACAGTTAGAAGAGTTGACAGCCACAACAGCTATGACATCTTCAGACAGTGAGAAGAGGTGACAGCCACAACAGCTATGACATCTTCAGACTGTTAGAAGAGGTGACAGCCACAACAGCTATGACATCTTCAGACAGAAAAGGTGACAGCCACAACAGCTATGACATCTTCAGAGAGAAGAGGTGACAGGCACAACAGCTATGACATCTTCAGACAGAAGAGGTGACAGACACAACAGCTATAACATCTTCAGACAGTTAGAAGAGGTGACAGGCACAACAGCTATGACATCTTCAGACTGTTAGAAGAGGTGACAGCCACAACAGCTATGAAATCTTCAGACAGAAGAGGTGACAGCCACAACAGCTATGACATCTTCAGAGAGAAGAGGTGACAGACACAACAGCTATGACATCTTCAAACAGAAGAGGTGACAGACACAACGGCTAAAACATCTTCAGACAGTTCGAAGAGGTGACAGGCACAACAGCTCTGACATCTTCAGACAGTTAGAAGTGGTGACAGGCACAACAGCTATGACATCTTCAGACAGTTAGAAGAGGTGACAGCCACAACAGCTATGACATATTCAGACAAAAGAGGTGACAGGCACAACAGCTATGACATCTTCAGACAGTTAGAAGAGGTGACAGGCACAACATCTATGACATCTTCAGACAGAAGATGTGACAGCCACAACAGCTGTGACATCTTCAGACAGTTAGAAGAGGTGACAGCAACAACAGCTATGACATCTTCAGACAGTTAGAAGAGGTGACATCCACAACAGCTATGACATCTTCAGACAGTTAAAGAGGTGACAGGCAGACAGCTGTGACATCTTCAGACAGTTAGAAGAGGTGACAGCCACAACAGCTATGACATCTTCAGACAGTTAGAAGAGGTGACAGGCACAACAGCTATGACATGTTCAGAGAGAAGAGGTGATAGGCACAACAGATATGACATCTTCAGACAGTTAGAAGAGGTGACAGGCACAACAGCTATGACATCTTCAGACAATGAGAAGAGGTGACAGCCACAACAGCTATGACATCTTCAGACTGTTAGAAGAGGTGACAGCCACAACAGCTATGACATCTTCAGACAGAAGAGGTAACAGCCACAACAGCTATGACATCTTCAGAGAGAAGAGGTGACAGGCACAACAGCTATGACATCTTCAGACAGAAGAGGTGACAGACACAAGAGCTATAACATCTTCAGACAGTTAGAAGAGGTGACAGGAACAACAGCTATGATATCTTCAGACAGTTAGAAGAGGTGACAGGCACAACAGCTATGACATCTTCAGACAGTTAGAAGAGGTGACAGCCACAACAGCTATGACATCTTCAGACAGTGAGAAGAGGTGACAGCCACAACAGCTATGACATCTTCAGACTGTTAGAAGAGGTGACAGCCACAACAGCTATGACATCTTCAGACAGAAAAGGTGACAGCCACAACAGCTATGACATCTTCAGACAGAAGAGGTGACAGCCACAACAGCTATGACATCTTCAGAGAGAAGAGGTGACAGACACAACAGCTATGACATATTCAGACAGAAGAGGTGACAGACACAACAGCTATAACATCTTCAGACAGTTAGAAGAGGTGACAGGCACAACAGCTCTGACATCTTCAGACAGTTAGAAGTGGTGACAGGCACAACAGCTATGAGATCTTCAGACAGAAGAGGTGACAGCCACAACAGCTATGACATTGTTACAGTTAGAAGAGGTGACAGCCACAACAGCTATGACATATTCAGACAGTTAGAAGAGGTGACAGCCACAACAGCTATGACATCTTCAGACAGTGAGAAGAGGTGACAGCCACAACAGCTATGACATCTTCAGACTGTTAGAAGAGGTGACAGCCACAACAGCTATGACATCTTCAGACAGAAGAGGTGACAGCCACAACAGCTATGACATCTTCAGAGAGAAGAGGTGACAGGCACAACAGCTATGACATCTGCAGACAGAAGAGGTGGCAGACACAACAGCTATAACATCTTCAGACAGTTAGAAGAGGTGACAGGCACAACAGCTATGACATCTTCTGACAGTTAGAAGAGGTGACAGGCACAACAGCTATGACATCTTCAGACAGTTAGAAGAGGTGACAGCCACAACAGCTATGACTTATTCAGACAGTTAAAAGAGGTGACATCCACAACAGCTATGACATCTTCAAACAGTTAAAAGAGGTGACAGGCACAACAGCTGTGACATCTTCAGACAGTTAGAAGAGGTGACAGGCACAACGGCTATGCCATCTGAAGAGAGTTAGAAGAGGTGACAGGCACAACATCTATGACATCTTCAGACAGAAGATGTGACAGCCACAACAGCTGTGACATCTTCAGACAGTTAGAAGAGGTGACAGCAACAACAGCTATGACATCTTCAGACAGTTAGAAGAGGTGACATCCACAACAGCTATGACATCTTCAGACAGTTAAAGAGGTGACAGGCAGACAGCTGTGACATCTTCAGACAGTTAGAAGAGGTGACAGCCACAACAGCTATGACATCTTCAGACAGTTAGAAGAGGTGACAGGCACAACAGCTATGACATGTTCAGAGAGAAGAGGTGATAGGCACAACAGATATGACATCTTCAGACAGTTAGAAGAGGTGACAGGCACAACAGCTATGACATCTTCAGACAATGAGAAGAGGTGACAGCCACAACAGCTATGACATCTTCAGACTGTTAGAAGAGGTGACAGCCACAACAGCTATGATATCTTCAGACAGAAGAGGTAACAGCCACAACAGCTATGACATCTTCAGAGAGAAGAGGTGACAGGCACAACAGCTATGACATCTTCAGACAGAAGAGGTGACAGACACAAGAGCTATAACATCTTCAGACAGTTAGAAGAGGTGACAGGAACAACAGCTATGCTATCTTCAGACAGTTAGAAGAGGTGACAGGCACAACAGCTATGACATCTTCAGACAGTTAGAAGAGTTGACAGCCACAACAGCTATGACATCTTCAGACAGTGAGAAGAGGTGACAGCCACAACAGCTATGACATCTTCAGACTGTTAGAAGAGGTGACAGCCACAACAGCTATGACATCTTCAGACAGAAAAGGTGACAGCCACAACAGCTATGACATCTTCAGAGAGAAGAGGTGACAGGCACAACAGCTATGACATCTTCAGACAGAAGAGGTGACAGACACAACAGCTATAACATCTTCAGACAGTTAGAAGAGGTGACAGGCACAACAGCTATGACATCTTCAGACAGTTAGAAGAGGTGACAGGCACAACAGCTATGACATCTTCAGACAGTTAGAAGAGGTGACATCCACAACAGCTATGACTTATTCAGACAGTTAAAAGAGGTGACATCCACAAAAGCTATGACATCTTCAGACAGTTAAAAGAGGTGACAGGCACAACAGCTGTGACATCTTCAGACAGTTAGAAGAGGTGACAGGCACAACGGCTATGCCATCTGAAGAGAGTTAGAAGAGGTGACAGGCACAACAGCTATGATATCTTCAGAGAGAAGAGGTGACAGGCACAACAGCTATGATATCTTCAGACAGTTAGAAGAGGTGACAGGCACAACAGCTATGACATCTTCAGACAGTGAGAGGAGGTGGCAGCCACAACAGCTATGACATCTTCAGACTGTTAGAAGAGGTGACAGCCACAACAGCTATGAAATCTTCAGACAGAAGAGGTGACAGCCACAACAGCTATGACATCTTCAGAGAGAAGAGGTGACAGACACAACAGCTATGACATCTTCAAACAGAAGAGGTGACAGACACAACGGCAAAAACATCTTCAGACAGTTCGAAGAGGTGACAGGCACAACAGCTCTGACATCTTCAGACAGTTAGAAGTGGTGACAGGCACAACAGCTATGACATCTTCAGACAGTTAGAAGAGGTGACAGCCACAACAGCTATGACATATTCAGACAAAAGAGGTGACAGGCACAACAGCTATGACATCTTCAGACAGTTAGAAGAGGTGACAGGCACAACAGCTATGACATCTTCAGACAGTTAGAAGAGGTGACAGCCACAACAGCTATGACATCTTCAGACAGTTAAAAGAGGTGACAGGCACAACAGCTGTGACATCTTCAGACAGTGAGAAGAGGTGACAGCCACAACAGCTATGACATCTTTAGACAGTTAGAAGTGGTGACAGTATCAACAGCTATGACATCTTCAGACAGTTAGAAGAGGTGACAGGCACAACAGCTTTGACATCTTCATACAGTTAGATGAGGTAACAGCAACAACAGCTATGAGATCTTCAGACAGAAGAGGTGACAGACACAACAGCTATGACATCTTCAGACAGAAGAGGTGACAGGCCCAACAGCTATGAGATCTTCAGACAGAAGAGGTGACAGCCACAACAGCTATGACATATTCAGACAGAAGAGGTGACAGGCACAAAAGCTATGATATCTTTACACAGTTAGAAGAGGTGACAGCCACAACAGCTATGACATATTCAGACAGTTAGAAGAGGTGACAGCCACAACAGCTATGACATCTTCAGACAGTTAGAAGAGGTGACAGCCACAACAGCTATGACATCTTCAGACAGTTATAAGATGTGACAGCCACAACAGCTATGACATCTTCAGAGAGAAGAGGTGACAGGCACAACAGCTATGACATCTTCAGACAGTTAGAAGAGGTGACAGGCACAACAGCTATGAGATCTTCAGACAAAAGAGGTGACAGCCACAACAGCTATGACATCTTTACAGTTAGAAGAGGTGACAGCCACAACAGCTATGACATATTCAGACAGTTAGAAGAGGTGACAGCCACAACACTATGACATCTTCAGACAGTGAGAAGAGGTGACAGCCACAACAGCTATGACATCTTCAGACTGTTAGAAGAGGTGACAGCCACAACAGCTATGACATCTTCAGACAGAAGAGGTGACAGCCACAACAGCTATGACATCTTCAGAGAGAAGAGGTGACAGGCACAACAGCTATGACATCTTCAGACAGAAGAGCTGACAGACACAACAGCTATAACATCTTCAGACAGTTAGAAGAGGTGAAAGGCACAACAGCTATGGCATCTTCAGACAGTTAGAAGAGGTGACAGGCACAACAGCTATGACATCTTCAGACAGTTAGAAGAGGTGACAGCCACAACAGCTATGACTTATTCAGACAGTTAGAAGAGGTGACATCCACAACAGCTATGACATCTTCAGACAGTTAAAAGAGGTGACAGGCACAACAGCTGTGACATCTTCAGACAGTTAGAAGAGGTGACAGGCACAACAGCTATGACATGTTCAGAGAGACGAGGTGATAGGCACAACAGATATGACATCTTCAGACAGTTAGAAGAGGTGACAGGCACAACGGCTATGCCATCTGAAGAGAGTTAGAAGAGGTGACAGGCACAACAGCTATGACATCTTCAGACAGAAGAGGTGACAGCCACAACAGCTATGACATCTTCAGACAGTTAGAAGAGGTGACAGCAACAACAGCTATGACATCTTCAGACAGTTAGAAGAGGTGACATCCACAACAGCTATGACATCTTCAGACAGTTAAAGAGGTGACAGGCACAACAGCTGTGACATCTTCAGACAGTTAGAAGAGGTGACAGCCACAACAGCTATGACATCTTCAGACAGTTAGAAGAGGTGACAGGCACAACAGCTATGACATGTTCAGAGAGAAGAGGTGATAGGCACAACAGATATGACATCTTCAGACAGTTAGAAGAGGTGACAGGCACGACAGCTATGACATCTTCAGACAATGAGAAGAGGTGACAGCCACAACAGCTATGACATCTTCAGGCTGTTAGAAGATGTGACAGCCACAAGAGCTATGACATCTTCAGACAGAAGAGGTAACAGCCACAACAGCTATGACATCTTCAGAGAGAAGAGGTGACAGGCACAACAGCTATGACATCTTCAGACAGAAGAGGTGACAGACACAACAGCTATAACATCTTCAGACAGTTAGAAGAGGTGACAGGAACAACAGCTATGATATCTTCAGACAGTTAGAAGAGGTGACAGGCACAACAGCTATGACATCTTCAGACAGTTAGAAGAGGTGACAGGCACAACAGCTATGACATCTTCAGACAGTTAGAAGAGGTGACAGCAACAACAGCTATGACATCTTCAGACAGAAGAGGTGACAGCCACAACAGCTATGACATCTTCAGACAGTTAGAAGAGGTGACAGGCACAACAGCTATGACATCTTTAGACAGTTAGAAGAGGTGACAGCCACAACAGCTATGACATATTCAGACAGTTAGAAGAGGTGACAGTCACAACAGCTATGACATCTTCAGACAGTTAGAAGAGGTGACAGCCACAACAGCTATGACATCTTTAGACAGTTAGAAGAGGTGACAGGAACAACAGCTATGACATCTTCAGACAGTTAGAAGAGGTGACAGGCACAACAGCTATGACATCTTCAGACAGTTAGAAGAGGTGACAGCCACAACAGCTATGACATCTTCAGACAGAAGAGGTGACAGGCACAACAGCTATGACATATTCTGTCAGTTAGAAGAGGTGACAGCAACAACAGCTATGACATCTTCAGACAGTTAGAAGAGGTGACAGGCACAGCAGCTATGACATCTTTAGACATTTAGAAGAGGTGACAGCCACAACAGCTATGACATCTTCAGACAGTTAGAAGAGGTGACAGGCACAACAGCTATGATATCTTCAGAGAGAAGAGGTGACAGGCACAACAGCTATGACATCTTCAGACAGTTAGAAGAGGTGACAGGCACAACAGCTATGACATCTTCAGACAGTGAGAGGAGGTGACAGCCACAACAGCTATGACATCTTCAGACTGTTAGAAGAGGTGACAGCCACAACAGCTATGAAATCTTCAGACAGAAGTGGTGACAGCCACAACAGCTATGACATCTTCAGAGAGAAGGGGTGACAGACACAACAGCTATGACATCTTCAAACAGAAGAGATGACAGACACAACGGCTAAAACATCTTCAGACAGTTCGAAGAGGTGACAGGCACAACAGCTCTGACATCTTCAGACAGTTAGAAGTGGTGACAGGCACAACAGCTATGACATCTTCAGACAGAAGAGGTGACACCCACAACAGCTATGACATCTTCAGACAGTTAGAAGAGGTGACAGGCACAACAGCTATGACATCTTCAGACAGTTAGAAGAGGTGACAGCCACAACAGCTATGACATCTTCAGACAGTTAAAAGAGGTGTCAGGCACAACAGCTGTGACATCTTCAGACAGTGAGAAGAGGTGACAGCCACAACAGCTATGACATCTTTAGACAGTTAGAAGTGGTGACAGTATCAACAGCTATGACATCTTCAGACAGTTAGAAGAGGTGACAGGCACAACAGCTTTGACATCTTCATACAGTTAGAAGAGGTAACAGCAACAACAGCTATGAGATCTTCAGACAGAAGAGGTGACAGACACAACAGCTATGACATCTTCAGACAGAAGAGCTGACAGGCCCAACAGCTATGAGATCTTCAGACAGAAGAGGTGACAGCCACAATAGCTATGACATATTCAGACAGAAGAGGTGACAGGCACAACAGCTATGATATCTTTACACAGTTAGAAGAGGTGACAGCCACAACAGCTATGACATATTCAGACAGTTAGAAGAGGTGACAGCCACAACAGCTATGACATCTTCAGACAGTTAGAAGAGGTGACAGCCACAACAGCTATGACATCTTCAGACAGTTATAAGATGTGACAGCCACAACAGCTATGACATCTTCAGAGAGAAGAGGTGACAGGCACAACAGCTATGACATCTTCAGACAGTTAGAAGAGGTGACAGGCACAACAGCTATGAGATCTTCAGACAAAAGAGGTGACAGCCACAACAGCTATGACATCTTTACAGTTAGAGGAGGTGACAGCCACAACAGCTATGACATATTCAGACAGTTAGAAGAGGTGACAGCCACAACACTATGACATCTTCAGACAGTGAGAAGAGGTGACAGCCACAACAGCTATGACATCTTCAGACTGTTAGAAGAGGTGACAGCCACAACAGCTATGACATCTTCAGACAGAAGAGGTGACAGCCACAACAGCTATGACATCTTCAGAGAGAAGAGGTGACAGGCACAACAGCTATGACATCTTCAGACAGAAGAGGTGACAGACACAACAGCTATAACATCTTCAGACAGTTAGAAGAGGTGACAGGCACAACAGCTATGACATCTTCAGACAGTTAGAAGAGGTGACAGGCACAACAGCTATGACATCTTCAGACAGTTAGAAGAGGTGACAGCCACAACAGCTATGACTTATTCAGACAGTTAGAAGAGGTGACATCCACAACAGCTATGACATCTTCAGACAGTTAAAAGAGGTGACAGGCACAACAGCTGTGACATCTTCAGACAGTTAGAAGAGGTGACAGGCACAACAGCTATGACATGTTCAGAGAGAAGAGGTGATAGGCACAACAGATATGACATCTTCAGACAGTTAGAAGAGGTGACAGGCACAACGGCTATGCCATCTGAAGAGAGTTAGAAGAGGTGACAGGCACAACAGCTATGACATCTTCAGACAGAAGAGGTGACAGCCACAACAGCTATGACATCTTCAGACAGTTAGAAGAGGTGACAGCAACAACAGCTATGACATCTTCAGACAGTTAGAAGAGGTGACAGCCACAACAGCTATGACATCTTCAGACAGTTAGAAGAGGTGACAGGCACAACAGCTATGACATGTTCAGAGAGAAGAGGTGATAGGCACAACAGATATGACATCTTCAGACAGTTAGAAGAGGTGACAGGCACAACAGCTATGACATCTTCAGACAATGAGAAGAGGTGACAGCCACAACAGCTATGACATCTTCAGACTGTTAGAAGATGTGACAGCCACAACAGCTATGACATCTTCAGAGAGAAGAGGTGACAGGCACAACAGCTATGACATCTTCAGACAGAAGAGGTGACAGACACAACAGCTATAACATCTTCAGACAGTTAGAAGAGGTGACAGGAACAACAGCTATGATATCTTCAGACAGTTAGAAGAGGTGACAGGCACAACAGCTATGACATCTTTAGACAGTTAGAAGAGGTGACAGGCACAACAGCTATGACATCTTCAGACAGTTAGAAGAGGTGACAGCAACAACAGCTATGACATCTTCAGACAGAAGAGGTGACAGCCACAACAGCTATGACATCTTCAGACAGTTAGAAGAGGTGACAGGCACAACAGCTATGACATCTTTAGACAGTTAGAAGAGGTGACAGCCACAACAGCTATGACATATTCAGACAGTTAGAAGAGGTGACAGGCACAACAGCTATGACATCTTCAGACAGTTAGAAGAGGTGACAGCCACAACAGCTATGACATCTTTAGACAGTTAGAAGAGGTGACAGGAACAACAGCTATGACATCTTCAGACAGTTAGAAGAGGTGACAGGCACAACAGCTATGACATCTTCAGACAGTTAGAAGAGGTGACAGCAACAACAGCTATGACATTTTCAGACAGTTAGAAGAGGTGACAGGCACAGCAGCTATGACATCTTTAGACATTTAGAAGAGGTGACAGCCACAACAGCTATGACATCTTCAGACAGTTAGAAGAGGTGACAGGCACAACAGCTATGATATCTTCAGAGAGAAGAGGTGACAGGCACAACAGCTATGACATCTTCAGACAGTTAGAAGAGGTGACAGGCACAACAGCTATGACATCTTCAGACAGTGAGAGGAGGTGACAGCCACAACAGCTATGACATCTTCAGACTGTTAGAAGAGGTGACAGCCACAACAGCTATGAAATCTTCAGACAGAAGTGGTGACAGCCACAACAGCTATGACATCTTCAGAGAGAAGAGGTGACAGACACAACAGCTATGACATCTTCAAACAGAAGAGATGACAGACACAACGGCTAAAACATCTTCAGACAGTTCGAAGAGGTGACAGGCACAACAGCTCTGACATCTTCAGACAGTTAGAAGTGGTGACAGGCACAACAGCTATGACATCTTCAGACAGAAGAGGTGACAGCCACAACAGCTATGACATCTTCAGACAGTTAGAAGAGGTGACAGGCACAACAGCTATGACATCTTCAGACAGTTAGAAGAGGTGACAGCCACAACAGCTATGACATCTTCAGACAGTTAAAAGAGGTGACAGGCACAACAGCTGTGACATCTTCAGACAGTGAGAAGAGGTGACAGCCACAACAGCTATGACATCTTTAGACAGTTAGAAGTGGTGACAGTATCAACAGCTATGACATCTTCAGACAGTTAGAAGAGGTGACAGGCACAACAGCTTTGACATCTTCATACAGTTAGAAGAGGTAACAGCAACAACAGCTATGAGATCTTCAGACAGAAGAGGTGACAGACACAACAGCTATGACATCTTCAGACAGAAGAGGTGACAGGCCCAACAGCTATGAGATCTTCAGACAGAAGAGGTGACAGCCACAATAGCTATGACATATTCAGACAGAAGAGGTGACAGGCACAACAGCTATGATATCTTTACACAGTTAGAAGAGGTGACAGCCACAACAGCTATGACATATTCAGACAGTTAGAAGAGGTGACAGCCACAACAGCTATGACATCTTCAGACAGTTAGAAGAGGTGACAGCCACAACAGCTATGACATCTTCAGACAGTTATAAGATGTGACAGCCACAACAGCTATGACATCTTCAGAGAGAAGAGGTGACAGGCACAACAGCTATGACATCTTCAGACAGTTAGAAGAGGTGACAGGCACAACAGCTATGAGATCTTCAGACAAAAGAGGTGACAGCCACAACAGCTATGACATCTTTACAGTTAGAAGAGGTGACAGCCACAACAGCTATGACATATTCAGACAGTTAGAAGAGGTGACAGCCACAACACTATGACATCTTCAGACAGTGAGAAGAGGTGACAGCCACAACAGCTATGACATCTTCAGACTGTTAGAAGAGGTGACAGCCACAACAGCTATGACATCTTCAGACAGAAGAGGTGACAGCCACAACAGCTATGACATCTTCAGAGAGAAGAGGTGACAGGCACAACAGCTATGACATCTTCAGACAGAAGAGGTGACAGACACAACAGCTATAACATCTTCAGACAGTTAGAAGAGGTGACAGGCACAACAGCTATGACATCTTCAGACAGTTAGAAGAGGTGACAGGCACAACAGCTATGACATCTTCAGACAGTTAGAAGAGGTGACAGCCACAACAGCTATGACTTATTCAGACAGTTAGAAGAGGTGACATCCACAACAGCTATGACATCTTCAGACAGTTAAAAGAGGTGACAGGCACAACAGCTGTGACATCTTCAGACAGTTAGAAAAGGTGACAGGCACAACAGCTATGACATGTTCAGAGAGAAGAGGTGATAGGCACAACAGATATGACATCTTCAGACAGTTAGAAGAGGTGACAGGCACAACGGCTATGCCATCTGAAGAGAGTTAGAAGAGGTGACAGGCACAACAGCTATGACATCTTCAGACAGAAGAGGTGACAGCCACAACAGCTATGACATCTTCAGACAGTTAGAAGAGGTGACAGCAACAACAGCTATGACATCTTCAGACAGTTAGAAGAGGTGACATCCACAAAAGCTATGACATCTTCAGACAGTTAAAGAGGTGACAGGCACAACATCTGTGACATCTTCAGACAGTTAGAAGAGGTGACAGCCACAACAGCTATGACATCTTCAGACAGTTAGAAGAGGTGACAGGCACAACAGCTATGACATGTTCAGAGAGAAGAGGTGATAGGCACAACAGATATGACATCTTCAGACAGTTAGAAGAGGTGACAGGCACAACAGCTATGACATCTTCAGACAATGAGAAGAGGTGACAGCCACAACAGCTATGACATCTTCAGACTGTTAGAAGATGTGACAGCCACAACAGCTATGACATCTTCAGAGAGAAGAGGTGACAGGCACAACAGCTATGACATCTTCAGACAGAAGAGGTGACAGACACAACAGCTATGATATCTTCAGACAGTTAGAAGAGGTGACAGGCACAACAGCTATGACATCTTCAGACAGTTAGAAGAGGTGACAGGCACAACAGCTATGACATCTTCAGACAGTTAGAAGAGGTGACAGCAACAACAGCTATGACATCTTCAGACAGAAGAGGTGACAGCCACAACAGCTATGACATCTTCAGACAGTTAGAAGAGGTGACAGGCACAACAGCTATGACATCTTTAGACAGTTAGAAGAGGTGACAGCCACAGCAGCTATGACATATTCAGACAGTTAGAAGAGGTGACAGGCACAACAGCTATGATATCTTCAGACAGTTAGAAGAGGTGACAGCCACAACAGCTATGACATCTTTAGACAGTTAGAAGAGGTGACAGGAACAACAGCTATGACATCTTCAGACAGTTAGAAGAGGTGACAGGCACAACAGCTATGACATCTTCAGACAGTTAGAAGAGGTGACAGCAACAACAGCTATGACATCTTCAGACAGTTAGAAGAGGTGACAGGCACAGCAGCTATGACATCTTTAGACATTTAGAAGAGGTGACAGCCACAACAGCTATGACATCTTCAGACAGTTAGAAGAGGTGACAGGCACAACAGCTATGATATCTTCAGAGAGAAGAGGTGACAGGCACAACAGCTATGACATCTTCAGACAGTTAGAAGAGGTGACAGGCACAACAGCTATGACATCTTCAGACAGTGAGAGGAGGTGACAGCCACAACAGCTATGACATCTTCAGACTGTTAGAAGAGGTGACAGCCACAACAGCTATGAAATCTTCAGACAGAAGAGGTGACAGCCACAACAGCTATGACATCTTCAGAGAGAAGAGGTGACAGACACAACAGCTATGACATCTTCAAACAGAAGAGATGACAGACACAACGGCTAAAACATCTTCAGACAGTTCGAAGAGGTGACAGGCACAACAGCTCTGACATCTTCAGACAGTTAGAAGTGGTGACAGGCACAACAGCTATGACATCTTCAGACAGAAGAGGTGACAGCCACAACAGCTATGACATCTTCAGACAGTTAGAAGAGGTGACAGGCACAACAGCTATAACATCTTCAGATAGGTAGAAGAGGTGACAGCCACGACAGCTATGACATCTTCAGACAGTTAAAAGAGGTGACAGGCACAACAGCTGTGACATCTTCAGACAGTGAGAAGAGGTGACAGCCACAACAGCTATGACATCTTTAGACAGTTAGAAGAGGTGACAGGCACAACAGCTTTGACATCTTCATACAGTTAGAAGAGGTAACAGCAACAACAGCTATGAGATCTTCAGACAGAAGAGGTGACAGACACAACAGCTATGACATCTTCAGACAGAAGAGGTGAGAGGCCCAACAGCTATGAGATCTTCAGACAGAAGAGGTGACAGCCACAACAGCTATGACATATTCAGACAGAAGAGGTGACAGGCACAACAGCTATGATATCTTTACACAGTTAGAAGAGGTGACAGCCACAACAGCTATGATATATTCAGACAGTTAGAAAAGGTGACAGCCACAACAGCTATGACATCTTCAGACAGTTAGAAGAGGTGACAGGCACAACAGCTATGACATCTTCAGACAGTGAGAAGAGGTGACAGCCACAACAGCTATGACATCTTCAGACAGTTATAAGATGTGACAGCCACAACAGCTATGACATCTTCAGAGAGAAGAGGTGACAGGCACAACAGCTATGACATCTTCAGACAGTTAGAAGAGGTGACAGGCACAACAGCTATGACATCTTTAGACAGTTAGAAGAGGTGACAGCCACAACAGCTATGACATATTCAGACAGTTAGAAGAGGTGACAGGCACAACAGCTATGACATCTTCAGACAGTTAGAAGAGGTGACAGCCACAACAGCTATGACATCTTCAGACAGTTAGAAGAGGTGACAGCAACAACAGCTATGACATCTTCAGACAGAAGAGGTGACAGCCACAACAGCTATGACATCTTCAGACAGTTAGAAGAGGTGACAGGCACAACAGCTATGACATCTTTAGACAGTTAGAAGAGGTGACAGCCACAACAGCTATGACATATTCAGACAGTTAGAAGAGGTGACAGGCACAACAGCTATGACATCTTCAGACAGTTAGAAGAGGTGACAGCCACAACAGCTATGACATCTTTAGACAGTTAGAAGAGGTGACAGGAACAACAGCTATGACATCTTCAGACAGTTAGAAGAGGTGACAGGCACAACAGCTATGACATCTTCAGACAGTTAGAAGAGGTGACAGCAACAACAGCTATGACATCTTCAGACAGTTAGAACAGGTGACAGGCACAGCAGCTATGACATCTTTAGACATTTAGAAGAGGTGACAGCCACAACAGCTATGACATCTTCAGACAGTTAGAAGAGGTGACAGGCACAACAGCTATGATATCTTCAGAGAGAAGAGGTGACAGGCACAACAGCTATGACATCTTCAGACAGAAGAGGTGACAGCCACAACAGCTATGACATCTTCAGAGAGAAGAGGTGACAGACACAACAGCTATGACATATTCAGACAGAAGAGGTGACAGACACAACAGCTATAACATCTTCAGACAGTTAGAAGAGGTGACAGGCACGACAGCTCTGACATCTTCAGACAGTTAGAAGTGGTGACAGGCACAACAGCTATGACATCTGTAGACATTTAGAAGAGGTGACAGCCACAACAGCTATGACATCTTCAGACAGTTAGAAGAGGTGACAGGCACAACAGCTATGACATCTTCAGAGAGAAGAGGTGACAGGCACAACAGCTATGACATCTTCAGACAGTTAGAAGAGGTGACAGGCACAACAGCTATGACATCTTCAGACAGTGAGAGGAGGTCACAGCCACAACAGCTATGACATCTTCAGACTGTTAGAAGAGGTGACAGCCACAAAAGCTAAGAAATCTTCAGACAGAAGAGGTGACAGCCACAACAGCTATGACATCTTCAGAGAGAAGAGGTGACATACACAACAGCTATGACATCTTCAGACAGAAGAGGTGACAGACACAACAGCTATAACATCTTCAGACAGTTAGAAGAGGTGACAGGCACAACAGCTCTGACATCTTCAGACAGATAGAAGTGGTGACAGGCACAACAGCTATCACATCTTCAGACAGTTAGAAGAGGTGACAGCCACAACAGTTATGACTTCTTCAGACAGTTAGAAGAGGTGACAGCCACAACAGCTATGACATATTCAGACAAAAGAGGTGACAGGCACAACAGCTATGCCATCTTCAGAGAGTTAGAGGAGGTGACAGGCACAACAGCTATGACATCTTCAGACAGTTAGAAGAGGTGACAGGCACAACAGCTATGACATCTTTAGACAGTTAGAAGAGGTGACAGCCACAACAGCTATGACATCTTCAGACAGTTAGAAGAGGTGACAGCCACAACAGCTTTGACATCTTTAGACAGAAGAGGTGACAGCCACAATAGCTATGACATCTTCAGACAGTTAGAAGAGGTGACAGGCACAACAGCTATGACATCTTCAGACAGTTAGAAGAGGTGACAGCCACAACAGCTATGACATCTTCAGACAGTTAAAAGAGGTGACAGACACAACAGCTGTGACATCTTCAGACAGTTAGAAGAGGTGACAGCCACAACAGCTATGACACCTTTAGACATTTAGAAGTGGTGACAGGATCAACAGCTATGACATCTTCAGACAGTTAGCAGAGGTGACAGGCACAACAACTCTGACATCTTCAGACAGTTAGAAGAGGTGACAGGCACAACAGCTATGACATCTTCAGACAGTTAGAAGAGGTGACAGCCACAACAGCTATGACTTCTTCAGACAGTTAGAAGAGGTGACAGCCACAACAGCTATGACATATTCAGACAAAAGAGGTGAAAGGCACAACAGCTATGCCATCTTCAGAGAGTTTGAAGAGGTGACAGGCACAACAGCTATGACATCTTCAGACAGAAGAGGTGACAGTCACAACAGCTATGACATCTTCAGACAGTTAGAAGAGGTGACAGGCACAACAGCTATGACATCTTCAGACAGTTAGAAGAGGTGACAGCCACAACAGCTATGACATCTTCAGACAGTTAAAAGAGGTGACAGGCACAACAGCTGTGACATCTTCAGACAGTTAGAAGAGGTGACAGCCACAACAGGTATGACATCTTTAGACAGTTAGAAGTGGTGACAGGATCAACAGCTATGACATCTTCACACAGTTAGAAGAGGTGACAGGCACAACAGCTTTGACATCTTCATACAGTTAGAAGAGGTGACAGCAACAACAGCTATGAGATCTTCAGACAGAAGAGGTGACAGCCACAACAGCTATGACATCTTCAGACAGAAGAGGTGACAGCCACAACAGCTATGACATCTTCAGACAGTTAGAAGAGGTGACAGGCACAACAGCTATGACATCTTTAGACAGTTAGAAGAGGTGACAGCCACAACAGCTATGACATATTCAGACAGTTAGAAGAGGTGACAGGCACAACAGCTATGACATCTTCAGACAGTTAGAAGAGGTGACAGCCACAACAGCTATGACATCTTTAGACAGTTAGAAGAGGTGACAGGAACAACAGCTATGACATCTTCAGACAGTTAGAAGAGGTGACAGGCACAACAGCTATGACATCTTCAGACAGTTAGAAGAGGTGACAGCAACAACAGCTATGACATCTTCAGACAGTTAGAAGAGGTGACAGGCACAGCAGCTATGACATCTTTAGACATTTAGAAGAGGTGACAGCCACAACAGCTGTGACATCTTCAGACAGTTAGAAGAGGTGACAGGCACAACAGCTATGATATCTTCAGAGAGAAGAGGTGACAGGCACAACAGCTATGACATCTTCAGACAGTTAGAAGAGGTGACAGGCACAACAGCTATGACATCTTCAGACAGTGAGAGGAGGTGACAGCCACAACAGCTATGACATCTTCAGACTGTTAGAAGAGGTGACAGCCACAACAGCTATGAAATCTTCAGACAGAAGAGGTGACAGCCACAACAGCTATGACATCTTCAGAGAGAAGAGGTGACAGACACAACAGCTATGACATCTTCAAACAGAAGAGATGACAGACACAACGGCTAAAACATCTTCAGACAGTTCGAAGAGGTGACAGGCACAACAGCTCTGACATCTTCAGACAGTTAGAAGTGGTGACAGGCACAACAGCTATGACATCTTCAGACAGAAGAGGTGACAGCCACAACAGCTATGACATCTTCAGACAGTTAGAAGAGGTGACAGGCACAACAGCTATAACATCTTCAGACAGGTAGAAGAGGTGACAGCCACGACAGCTATGACATCTTCAGACAGTTAAAAGAGGTGACAGGCACAACAGCTGTGACATCTTCAGACAGTGAGAAGAGGTGACAGCCACAACAGCTATGACATCTTTAGACAGTTAGAAGAGGTGACAGGCACAACAGCTTTGACATCTTCATACAGTTAGAAGAGGTAACAGCAACAACAGCTATGAGATCTTCAGACAGAAGAGGTGACAGACACAACAGCTATGACATCTTCAGACAGAAGAGGTGACAGGCCCAACAGCTATGAGATCTTCAGACAGAAGAGGTGACAGCCACAACAGCTATGACATATTCAGACAGAAGAGGTGACAGGCACAACAGCTATGATATCTTTACACAGTTAGAAGAGGTGACAGCCACAACAGCTATGATATATTCAGACAGTTAGAAAAGGTGACAGCCACAACAGCTATGACATCTTCAGACAGTTAGAAGAGGTGACAGGCACAACAGCTATGACATCTTCAGACAGTGAGAAGAGGTGACAGCCACAACAGCTATGACATCTTCAGACAGTTATAAGATGTGACAGCCACAACAGCTATGACATCTTCAGAGAGAAGAGGTGACAGGCACAACAGCTATGACATCTTCAGACAGTTAGAAGAGGTGACAGGCACAACAGCTATGACATCTTCAGACAGTGAGAGGAGGTGACAGCCACAACAGCTATGACATCTTCAGACTGTTAGAAGAGGTGACAGCCACAACAGCTATGACATCTTCAGACAGAAGAGGTGACAGCCACAACAGCTATGACATCTTCAGAGAGAAGAGGTGACAGACACAACAGCTATGACATATTCAGACAGAAGAGGTGACAGACACAACAGCTATAACATCTTCAGACAGTTAGAAGAGGTGACAGGCACGACAGCTCTGACATCTTCAGACAGTTAGAAGTGGTGACAGGCACAACAGCTATGACATCTGTAGACATTTAGAAGAGGTGACAGCCACAACAGCTATGACATCTTCAGACAGTTAGAAGAGGTGACAGGCACAACAGCTATGACATCTTCAGAGAGAAGAGGTGACAGGCACAACAGCTATGACATCTTCAGACAGTTAGAAGAGGTGACAGGCACAACAGCTATGACATCTTCAGACAGTGAGAGGAGGTCACAGCCACAACAGCTATGACATCTTCAGACTGTTAGAAGAGGTGACAGCCACAAAAGCTATGAAATCTTCAGACAGAAGAGGTGACAGCCACAACAGCTATGACATCTTCAGAGAGAAGAGGTGACAGACACAACAGCTATGACATCTTCAGACAGAAGAGGTGACAGACACAACAGCTATAACATCTTCAGACAGTTAGAAGAGGTGACAGGCACAACAGCTCTGACATCTTCAGACAGATAGAAGTGGTGACAGGCACAACATCTATCACATCTTCAGACAGTTAGAAGAGGTGACAGCCACAACAGCTATGACTTCTTCAGACAGTTAGAAGAGGTGACAGCCACAACAGCTATGACATATTCAGACAAAAGAGGTGACAGGCACAACAGCTATGCCATCTTCAGAGAGTTAGAGGAGGTGACAGGCACAACAGCTATGACATCTTCAGACAGTTAGAAGAGGTGACAGGCACAACAGCTATGACATCTTTAGACAGTTAGAAGAGGTGACAGCCACAACAGCTATGACATCTTCAGACGGTTAGAAGAGGTGACAGCCACAACAGCTTTGACATCTTTAGACAGAAGAGGTGACAGCCACAATAGCTATGACATCTTCAGACAGTTAGAAGAGGTGACAGGCACAACAGCTATGACATCTTCAGACAGTTAGAAGAGGTGACAGCCACAACAGCTATGACATCTTCAGACAGTTAAAAGAGGTGACAGACACAACAGCTGTGACATCTTCAGACAGTTAGAAGAGGTGACAGCCACAACAGCTATGACACCTTTAGACATTTAGAAGTGGTGACAGGATCAACAGCTATGACATCTTCAGACAGTTAGCAGAGGTGACAGGCACAACAACTCTGACATCTTCAGACAGTTAGAAGAGGTGACAGGCACAACAGCTATGACATCTTCAGACAGTTAGAAGAGGTGACAGCCACAACAGCTATGACTTCTTCAGACAGTTAGAAGAGGTGACAGCCACAACAGCTATGACATATTCATACAAAAGAGGTGAAAGGCACAACAGCTATGCCATCTTCAGTGAGTTTGAAGAGGTGACAGGCACAACAGCTATGACATCTTCAGACAGAAGAGGTGACAGCCACAACAGCTATGACATCTTCAGACAGTTAGAAGAGGTGACAGGCACAACAGCTATGACATCTTCAGACAGTTAGAAGAGGTGACAGCCACAACAGCTATGACATCTTCAGACAGTTAAAAGAGGTGACAGGCACAACAGCTGTGACATCTCCAGACAGTTAGAAGAGGTGACAGCCACAACAGCTATGACATCTTTAGACAGTTAGAAGTGGTGACAGGATCAACAGCTATGACATCTTCACACAGTTAGAAGAGGTGACAGGCACTACAGCTTTGACATCTTCATACAGTTAGAAGAGGTGACAGCAACAACAGCTATGAGATCTTCAGACAGAAGAGGTGACAGCCACAACAGCTATGACATCTTCAGACAGAAGAGGTGACAGGCCCAACAGCTATGAGATCTTCAGACAGAAGAGGTGACAGCCACAACAGCTATGACATATTCAGACAGAAGAGGTGACAGGCACAACAGCTATGATATTTTTACACAGTTAGAAGTGGTGACAGCCACAACAACTATGACATATTCAGACAGTTAGAAGAGGTGACAGGCACAACAGCTATGACATCTTCAGACAGTGAGAAGAGGTGACAGCCACAACAACTATGACATCTCCAGACTGTTAGAAGAGGTGACAGCCACAACAGCTATGACATCTTCAGACAGAAGAGGTGACAGCCACAACAGCTATGACATCTTCAGAGAGAAGAGGTGACAGGCACAACAGCTATGACATCTTCAGACAGAAGAGGTGACAGACACAACAGCTATAACATCTTCAGATAGTTAGAAGAGGAGACAGGCACAACAGCTCTGACATCTTCAGACAGTTAGAAGAGGTGACAGGCACAACAGCTATGACATCTTCAGAGAGTTAGAAGAGGTGACAACCACAACAGCTATGACTTCTTCAGACAGTTAGAAGAGGTGACAGCCACAACAGCTATGACATATTCAGACAAAAGAGGTGACAGTCACAACAGCTATGCCATCTTCAGAGAGTTAGAAGAGGTGACAGGCACAACAGCTATGACATCTTCAGACATAAGAGGTGACAGCCACAACAGCTATGACATCTTCAGACAGTTAGAAGAGGTGACAGGCACAACAGCTATGACATCTTCAGACATAAGAGGTGACAGCCACAACAGCTATAACATCTTCAGACCGTTAGAAGAGGTGACAGGCACAACAGCTATGACATCTTCAGACAGTTAGAAGAGGTGACAGCCACAACAGCTGTGACATCTTCAGACAGTTAGAAGAGGTGACAGCCACAACAGCTATGACATCTTCAGACAGTTAGAAGAGGTGACAGGCACAACAGCTATGACATGTTCAGATAGAAGAGGTGATAGGCACAACAGATATGACATCTTCAGAGAGTTAGAAGAGGTGACAGGCACAACAGCTATGACATCTTCAGACAATGAGAAGAGGTGACAGCCACAACAGCTATGACATCTTCAGACTGTTAGAAGAGGTGACAGCCACAACAGCTATGCCATCTCCAGACAGTTAGAAGAGGTGACAGCCACAACAGCTATGACATCTTTAGACAGTTAGAAGTGGTGACAGGATCAACAGCTATGACATCTTCACACAGTTAGAAGAGGTGACAGGCACAACAGCTTTGACATCTTCATACAGTTAGAAGAGGTGACAGCAACAACAGCTATGAGATCTTCAGACAGAAGAGGTGACAGCCACAACAGCTATGACATCTTCAGACAGAAGAGGTGACAGGCCCAACAGCTATGAGATCTTCAGACAGAAGAGGTGACAGCCACAACAGCTATGACATATTCAGACAGAAGAGGTGACAGGCACAACAGCTATGATATCTTTACACAGTTAGAAGTGGTGACAGCCACAACAACTATGACATATTCAGACAGTTAGAAGAGGTGACAGGCACAACAGCTATGACATCTTCAGACAGTGAGAAGAGGTGACAGCCACAACAACTATGACATCTCCAGACTGTTAGAAGAGGTGACAGCCACAACAGCTATGACATCTTCAGACAGAAGAGGTGACAGCCACAACAGCTATGACATCTTCAGAGAGAAGAGGTGACAGGCACAAGAGCTATGACATCTTCAGACAGAAGAGGTGACAGACACAACAGCTATAACATCTTCAGATAGTTAGAAGAGGAGACAGGCACAACAGCTCTGACATCTTCAGACAGTTAGAAGAGGTGACAGGCACAACAGCTATGACATCTTCAGAGAGTTAGAAGAGGTGACAGCCACAACAGCTATGACTTCTTCAGACAGTTAGAAGAGGTGACAGCCACAACAGCTATGACATATTCAGACAAAAGAGGTGACAGTCACAACAGCTATGCCATCTTCAGAGAGTTAGAAGAGGTGACAGGCACAACAGCTATGACATCTTCAGACATAAGAGGTGACAGCCACAACAGCTATGACATCTTCAGACAGTTAGAAGAGGTGACAGGCACAACAGCTATGACATCTTCAGACATAAGAGGTGACAGCCACAACAGCTATAACATCTTCAGACCGTTAGAAGAGGTGACAGGCACAACAGCTATGACATCTTCAGACAGTTAGAAGAGGTGACAGCCACAACAGCTGTGACATCTTCAGACAGTTAGAAGAGGTGACAGCCACAACAGCTATGACATCTTCAGACAGTTAGAAGAGGTGACAGGCACAACAGCTATGACATGTTCAGATAGAAGAGGTGATAGGCACAACAGATATGACATCTTCAGAGAGTTAGAAGAGGTGACAGGCACAACAGCTATGACATCTTCAGACAATGAGAAGAGGTGACAGCCACAACAGCTATGACATCTTCAGACTGTTAGAAGAGGTGACAGCCACAACAGCTATGCCATCTTCAGAGAGTTAGAAGAGGTGATAGCCACAACAGCTATGACATCTTCAGAGAGAAGAGGTGACAGACACAACAGCTATGACATCTTCAGACAGTTAGAAGAGGTGAAAGACACAACAGCTATGACATCTTCAGACAGAAGAGGTGACAGGCACAACAGCTATGACATCTTCAGACAGTTAGAAGAGGTGACAGGCACAACAGCTATGACATCTTCAGACAGTTAGAAGAGGTGACCGGCACAACAGCTATGACATCTTCAGACAGTTAGAAGAGGTGACAGCCACAACAGCTATGACATCTTCAGACAGTTAGAAGAGGTGACAGGCACAACAGCTATGACATCTTCAGACAGTTAGAAGAGGTGACCGGCACAACAGCTATGACATCTTTAGACAGTTAGAAGAGGTGACAGCCACAACAGCTATGACATCTTCAGACAGTTAGAAGAGGTGACAGCCACAACAGCTTTGACATCTTTAGACAGAAGAGGTGACAGCCACAACAGCTATGACATCTTCAGACAGTTAGAAGAGGTGACAGGCACAACAGCTATGACATCTTCAGACAGTTAGAAGAGGTGACAGCCACAACAGCTATGACATCTTCAGACAGTTAAAAGAGGTGACAGACACAACAGCTGTGACATCTTCAGACAGTTAGAAGAGGTGACAGCCACAACAGCTATGACACCTTTAGACATTTAGAAGTGGTGACAGGATCAACAGCTATGACATCTTCAGACAGTTAGAAGAGGTGACAGGCACAACAACTCTGACATCTTCAGACAGTTAGAAGAGGTGACAGGCACAACAGCTATGACATCTTCAGACAGTTAGAAGAGGTGACAGCCACAACAGCTATGACTTCTTCAGACAGTTAGAAGAGGTGACAGCCACAACAGCTATGACATATTCAGACAAAAGAGGTGAAAGGCACAACAGCTATGCCATCTTCAGAGAGTTTGAAGAGGTGACAGGCACAACAGCTATGACATCTTCAGACAGAAGAGGTGACAGCCACAACAGCTATGACATCTTCAGACAGTTAGAAGAGGTGACAGGCACAACAGCTATGACATCTTCAGACAGTTAGAAGAGGTGACAGCCACAACAGCTATGACATCTTCAGACAGTTAAAAGAGGTGACAGGCACAACAGCTGTGACATCTTCAGACAGTTAGAAGAGGTGACAGCCACAACAGCTATGACATCTTTAGACAGTTAGAAGTGGTGACAGGATCAACAGCTATGACATCTTCACACAGTTAGAAGAGGTGACAGGCACAACAGCTTTGACATCTTCATACAGTTAGAAGAGGTGACAGCAACAACAGCTATGAGATCTTCAGACAGAAGAGGTGACAGCCACAACAGCTATGACATCTTCAGACAGAAGAGGTGACAGGCCCAACAGCTATGAGATCTTCAGACAGAAGAGGTGACAGCCACAACAGCTATGACATATTCAGACAGAAGAGGTGACAGGCACAACAGCTATGATATCTTTACACAGTTAGAAGTGGTGACAGCCACAACAACTATGACATATTCAGACAGTTAGAAGAGGTGACAGGCACAACAGCTATGACATCTTCAGACAGTGAGAAGAGGTGACAGCCACAACAACTATGACATCTCCAGACTGTTAGAAGAGGTGACAGCCACAACAGCTATGACATCTTCAGACAGAAGAGGTGACAGCCACAACAGCTATGACATCTTCAGAGAGAAGAGGTGACAGGCACAACAGCTATGACATCTTCAGACAGAAGAGGTGACAGACACAACAGCTATAACATCTTCAGATAGTTAGAAGAGGAGACAGGCACAACAGCTCTGACATCTTCAGACAGTTAGAAGAGGTGACAGGCACAACAGCTATGACATCTTCAGACAGTTAGAAGAGGTGACAGCCACAACAGCTATGACTTCTTCAGACAGTTAGAAGAGGTGACAGCCACAACAGCTATGACATATTCAGACAAAAGAGGTGACAGTCACAACAGCTATGCCATCTTCAGAGAGTTAGAAGAGGTGACAGGCACAACAGCTATGACATCTTCAGACATAAGAGGTGACAGCCACAACAGCTATGACATCTTCAGACAGTTAGAAGAGGTGACAGGCACAACAGCTATGACATCTTCAGACATAAGAGGTGACAGCCACAACAGCTATAACATCTTCAGACCGTTAGAAGAGGTGACAGGCACAACAGCTATGACATCTTCAGACAGTTAGAAGAGGTGACAGCCACAACAGCTGTGACATCTTCAGACAGTTAGAAGAGGTGACGGCCACAACAGCTATGACATCTTCAGACAGTTAGAAGAGGTGACAGGCACAACAGCTATGACATGTTCAGATAGAAGAGGTGATAGGCACAACAGATATGACATCTTCAGAGAGTTAGAAGAGGTGACAGGCACAACAGCTATGACATCTTCAGACAATGAGAAGAGGTGACAGCCACAACAGCTATGACTTCTTCAGACTGTTAGAAGAGGTGACAGCCACAACAGCTATGCCATCTTCAGACAATGAGAAGAGGTGACAGCCACAACAGCTATGACTTCTTCAGAGAGTTAGAAGAGGTGACAGCCACAACAGCTATGACATCTTCAGAGAGAAGAGGTGACAGACACAGCAGCTATAACATCTTCAGACAGTTAGAAGAGGTGACCGGCACAACAGCTATGACATCTTTAGACAGTTAGAAGAGGTGACAGCCACAACAGCTATGACATCTTCAGACAGTTAGAAGAGGTGACAGCCACAACAGCTTTGACATCTTTAGACAGAAGAGGTGACAGCCACAACAGCTATGACATCTTCAGACAGTTAGAAGAGGTGACAGCCACAACAGCTAAGACATCTTTAGACAGTTAGAAGAGGTGACAGGAACAACAGCTATGATATCTTCAGACAGTTAGAAGAGGTGACAACAACAACAGCTATGACATCTTCAGACAGAAGAGGTGACAGCCACAACAGCTATGACATCTTCAGACAGTTAGAAGAGGTGACAGGCACAACAGCTATGACATCTTTAGACAGTTAGAAGAGGTGACAGCCACAACAGCTATGACATATTCAGACAGTTAGAAGAGGTGACAGGCACAACAGCTATGACATCTTCAGACAGTTAGAAGAGGTGACAGCCAAAACAGCTATGACATCTTTAGATAGTTAGAAGAGGTGACAGGAACAACAGCTATGACATCTTCAGACAGTTAGAAGAGGTGACAGGCACAACAGCTATGACATCTTCAGACAGTTAGAAGAGGTGACAGCAACAACAGCTATGACATCTTCAGACGGTTAGAAGAGGTGACAGGCACAGCAGCTATGACATCTTTAGACAGTTAGAAGAGGTGACAGCCACAACAGCTATGACATCTTCAGACCGTTAGAAGAGGTGACAGGCACAACAGCTATGACATCTTCAGAGAGAAGAGGTGACAGGCACAACAGCTATGACATCTTCAGACAGTTAGAAGAGGTGACAGGCACAACAGCTATGACATCTTCAGACAGTGAGAGGAGGTGACAGCCACAACAGCTATGACATCTTCAGACTGTTAGAAGAGGTGACAGCCACAACAGCTATGGCATCTTCAGACAGAAGAGGTGACAGCCACAACAGCTATGACATCTTCAGAGAGAAGAGGTGACAGGCACAACAGCTATGACATCTTCAGACAGAAGAGGTGACAGACACAACAGCTATAACATCTTCAGACAGTTAGAAGAGGTGACAGGCACAACAGCTCTGTCATCTTCAGACAGTTAGAAGAGGTGACAAGCACAACATCTATGACATCTTCAGACAGTTAGAAGAGGTGACAGCCACAACAGCTATGACTTCTTCAGACAGTTAGAAGAGGTGACAGCCACAACAGCTATGAAATATTCAGACAAAAGAGGTAACAGGCACAACAGCTATGCCATCTTCAGAGAGTTAGAAGAGGTGACAGGCACAAGAGCTATGACATCTTCAGACAGAAGAGGTGACAGCCACAACAGCTATGACATCTTCAGACAGTTAGAAGAGGTGACAGGCACAACAGCTATGACATCTTCAGACAGTTAGAAGAGGTGACAGCCACAACAGCTATGACATCTTTAGATAGTTAGAAGAGGTGACAGGAACAACAGCTATGACATCTTCAGACAGTTAGAAGAGGTGACAGGCACAACAGCTATGACATCTTCAGACAGTTAGAAGAGGTGACAGCAACAACAGCTATGACATCTTCAGACAGTTAGAAGAGGAGACAGGCACAGCAGCTATGACATCTTTAGACAGTTAGAAGAGGTGACAGCCACAACAGCTATGGCATCTTCAGACCGTTAGAAGAGGTGACAGGCACAACAGCTATGACATCTTCAGAGAGAAGAGGTGACAGGCACAACAGCTATGACATCTTCAGACAGTTAGAAGAGGTGACAGGCACAACAGCTATGACATCTTCAGACAGTGAGAGGAGGTGACAGCCACAACAGCTATGACATCTTCAGACTGTTAGAAGAGGTGACAGCCACAACAGCTATGGCATCTTCAGACAGAAGAGGTGACAGCCACAACAGCTATGACATCTTCAGAGAGAAGAGGTGACAGGCACAACAGCTATGACATCTTCAGACAGAAGAGGTGACAGACACAACAGCTATAACATCTTCAGACAGTTAGAAGAGGTGACAGGCACAACAGCTATGACATCTTCAGACAGAAGAGGTGACAGACACAACAGCTATAACATCTTCAGACAGTTAGAAGAGGTGACAGCTACAACAGCTATGACATCTTCAGACAGTTAGAAGAGGTGACAGGCACAGCAGCTATGACATCTTTAGACAGTTAGAAGAGGTGACAGCCACAACAGCTATGACATCTTCAGACCGTTAGAAGAGGTGACAGGCACAACAGCTATGACATCTTCAGAGAGAAGAGGTGACAGTCACAACAGCTATAACATCTTCAGACAGTTAGAAGAGGTGACAGGCACAACAGCTATGACATCTTCAGACAGTTAGAAGAGGTGACAGGCACAACAGCTATGACATCTTCAGACAGTTAGAAGAGGTGACAGCCACAACGGCTATGACTTCTTCAGACAGTTAGAAGAGGTGACAGCCACAACAGCTATGGCATCTTCAGACAGTTAGAAGAGGTGACAGCCACAACAGCTTTGACATCTTTAGACAGTTAGAAGAGGTGACAGCCACAACAGCTATGACATCTTCAGACAGTTAGAAGAGGTGACAGCCACAACAGCTATGACATCTTCAGACCGTTAGAAGAGGTGACAGGCACAACAGCTATGACATCTTCAGAGAGAAGAGGTGACAGGCACAACAGCTATAACATCTTCAGACAGTTAGAAGAGGTGACAGGCACAACAGCTATGACATCTTCAGACAGTTAGAAGAGGTGACAGGCACAACAGCTATGACATCTTCAGACAGTTAGAAGAGGTGACAGCCACAACGGCTATGACTTCTTCAGACAGTTAGAAGAGGTGACAGCCACAACAGCTATGGCATCTTCAGACAGTTAGAAGAGGTGACAGGCACAACAGCCATGACATCTTCAGACAGTTAGAAGAGGTGACAGCCACAACAGCTTTGACATCTTTAGACAGTTAGAAGAGGTGACAGCCACAACAGCTATGACATCTTCAGACAGTTAGAAGAGGTGACAGCCACAACAGCTGTGACATCTTCAGACAGTTAGAAGAGGTGACAGCCACAACAGCTATGACATCTTCAGACAGTTAGAAGAGGTGACAGGCACAACAGCTATGACATGTTCAGATAGAAGAGGTGACAGGCACAACAGATATGACATCTTCAGACAGTTAGAAGAGGTGACAGGCACAACAGCTATAACATCTTTAGACAGTTAGAAGAGGTGACAGCCACAACGGCTATGACTTCTTCAGACAGTTAGAAGAGGTGACAGGCACAACAGCTATGACATCTTCAGACAGTTAGAAGAGGTGACAGCCACAACAGCTGTGACATCTTCAGACAGTTAGAAGAGGTGACAGCCACAACAGCTATGACATCTTCAGACAGTTAGAAGAGGTGACAGGCACAACAGCTATGACATGTTCAGATAGAAGAGGTGATAGGCACAACAGATATGACATCTTCAGAGAGTTAGAAGAGGTGACAGGCACAACAGCTATGACATCTTCAGACAATGAGAAGAGGTGACAGCCACAACAGCTATGACATCTTCAGACTGTTAGAAGAGGTGACAGCCACAACAGCTATGCCATCTTCAGAGAGTTAGAAGAGGTGATAGCCACAACAGCTATGACATCTTCAGAGAGAAGAGGTGACAGACACAACAGCTATAACATCTTCAGACAGTTAGAAGAGGTGACCGGCACAACAGCTATGACATCTTTAGACAGTTAGAAGAGGTGACAGCCACAACAGCTATGACATCTTCAGACAGTTAGAAGAGGTGACAGCCACAACAGCTTTGACATCTTTAGACAGAAGAGGTGACAGCCACAACAGCTATGACATCTTCAGACAGTTAGAAGAGGTGACAGGCACAACAGCTATGACATCTTCAGACAGTTAGAAGAGGTGACAGCCACAACAGCTATGACATCTTCAGACAGTTAAAAGAGGTGACAGACACAACAGCTGTGACATCTTCAGACAGTTAGAAGAGGTGACAGCCACAACAGCTATGACACCTTTAGACATTTAGAAGTGGTGACAGGATCAACAGCTATGACATCTTCAGACAGTTAGAAGAGGTGACAGGCACAACAACTCTGACATCTTCAGACAGTTAGAAGAGGTGACAGGCACAACAGCTATGACATGTTCAGATAGAAGAGGTGACAGGCACAACAGATATGACATCTTCAGACAGTTAGAAGAGGTGACAGGCACAACAGCTATAACATCTTTAGACAGTTAGAAGAGGTGACAGCCACAACGGCTATGACTTCTTCAGACAGTTAGAAGAGGTGACAGGCACAACAGCTATGACATCTTCAGACAGTTAGAAGAGGTGACAGCCACAACAGCTGTGACATCTTCAGACAGTTAGAAGAGGTGACAGCCACAACAGCTATGACATCTTCAGACAGTTAGAAGAGGTGACAGGCACAACAGCTATGACATGTTCAGATAGAAGAGGTGATAGGCACAACAGATATGACATCTTCAGAGAGTTAGAAGAGGTGACAGGCACAACAGCTATGACATCTTCAGACAATGAGAAGAGGTGACAGCCACAACAGCTATGACATCTTCAGACTGTTAGAAGAGGTGACAGCCACAACAGCTATGCCATCTTCAGAGAGTTAGAAGAGGTGATAGCCACAACAGCTATGACATCTTCAGAGAGAAGAGGTGACAGACACAACAGCTATAACATCTTCAGACAGTTAGAAGAGGTGACCGGCACAACAGCTATGACATCTTTAGACAGTTAGAAGAGGTGACAGCCACAACAGCTATGACATCTTCAGACAGTTAGAAGAGGTGACAGCCACAACAGCTTTGACATCTTTAGACAGAAGAGGTGACAGCCACAACAGCTATGACATCTTCAGACAGTTAGAAGAGGTGACAGGCACAACAGCTATGACATCTTCAGACAGTTAGAAGAGGTGACAGCCACAACAGCTATGACATCTTCAGACAGTTAAAAGAGGTGACAGACACAACAGCTGTGACATCTTCAGACAGTTAGAAGAGGTGACAGCCACAACAGCTATGACACCTTTAGACATTTAGAAGTGGTGACAGGATCAACAGCTATGACATCTTCAGACAGTTAGAAGAGGTGACAGGCACAACAACTCTGACATCTTCAGACAGTTAGAAGAGGTGACAGGCACAACAGCTATGACATCTTCAGACAGAAGAGGTAACAGGCACAACAGCTATGACATCTTCAGACAGTTAGAAGAGGTGACAGCCACAACAGCTATGACTTCTTCAGACAGTTAGAAGAGGTGACAGCCACAACAGCTATGACATATTCAGACAAAAGAGGTGAAAGGCACAACAGCTATGCCATCTTCAGAGAGTTTGAAGAGGTGACAGGCACAACAGCTATGACATCTTCAGACAGAAGAGGTGACAGCCACAACAGCTATGACATCTTCAGACAGTTAGAAGAGGTGACAGGCACAACAGCTATGACATCTTCAGACAGTTAGAAGAGGTGACAGCCACAACAGCTATGACATCTTCAGACAGTTAAAAGAGGTGACAGGCACAACAGCTGTGACATCTTCAGACAGTTAGAAGAGGTGACAGCCACAACAGCTATGACATCTTTAGACAGTTAGAAGTGGTGACAGGATCAACAGCTATGACATCTTCACACAGTTAGAAGAGGTGACAGGCACAACAGCTTTGACATCTTCATACAGTTAGAAGAGGTGACAGCAACAACAGCTATGAGATCTTCAGACAGAAGAGGTGACAGCCACAACAGCTATGACATCTTCAGACAGAAGAGGTGACAGGCCCAACAGCTATGAGATCTTCAGACAGAAGAGGTGACAGCCACAACAGCTATGACATATTCAGACAGAAGAGGTGACAGGCACAACAGCTATGATATCTTTACACAGTTAGAAGTGGTGACAGCCACAACAACTATGACATATTCAGACAGTTAGAAGAGGTGACAGGCACAACAGCTATGACATCTTCAGACAGTGAGAAGAGGTGACAGCCACAACAACTATGACATCTCCAGACTGTTAGAAGAGGTGACAGCCACAACAGCTATGACATCTTCAGACAGAAGAGGTGACAGCCACAACAGCTATGACATCTTCAGAGAGAAGAGGTGACAGGCACAACAGCTATGACATCTTCAGACAGAAGAGGTGACAGACACAACAGCTATAACATCTTCAGATAGTTAGAAGAGGAGACAGGCACAACAGCTCTGACATCTTCAGACAGTTAGAAGAGGTGACAGGCACAACAGCTATGACATCTTCAGACAGTTAGAAGAGGTGACAGCCACAACAGCTATGACTTCTTCAGACAGTTAGAAGAGGTGACAGCCACAACAGCTATGACATATTCAGACAAAAGAGGTGACAGTCACAACAGCTATGCCATCTTCAGAGAGTTAGAAGAGGTGACAGGCACAACAGCTATGACATCTTCAGACATAAGAGGTGACAGCCACAACAGCTATGACATCTTCAGACAGTTAGAAGAGGTGACAGGCACAACAGCTATGACATCTTCAGACATAAGAGGTGACAGCCACAACAGCTATAACATCTTCAGACCGTTAGAAGAGGTGACAGGCACAACAGCTATGACATCTTCAGACAGTTAGAAGAGGTGACAGCCACAACAGCTGTGACATCTTCAGACAGTTAGAAGAGGTGACGGCCACAACAGCTATGACATCTTCAGACAGTTAGAAGAGGTGACAGGCACAACAGCTATGACATGTTCAGATAGAAGAGGTGATAGGCACAACAGATATGACATCTTCAGAGAGTTAGAAGAGGTGACAGGCACAACAGCTATGACATCTTCAGACAATGAGAAGAGGTGACAGCCACAACAGCTATGACTTCTTCAGACTGTTAGAAGAGGTGACAGCCACAACAGCTATGCCATCTTCAGAGAGTTAGAAGAGGTGACAGCCACAACAGCTATGACATCTTCAGAGAGAAGAGGTGACAGACACAGCAGCTATAACATCTTCAGACAGTTAGAAGAGGTGACCGGCACAACAGCTATGACATCTTTAGACAGTTAGAAGAGGTGACAGCCACAACAGCTATGACATCTTCAGACATTTAGAAGAGGTGACAGCCACAACAGCTTTGACATCTTTAGACAGAAGAGGTGACAGCCACAACAGCTATGACATCTTCAGACAGTTAGAAGAGGTGACAGCCACAACAGCTAAGACATCTTTAGACAGTTAGAAGAGGTGACAGGAACAACAGCTATGATATCTTCAGACAGTTAGAAGAGGTGACAGGCACAACAGCTATGACATCTTCAGACAGTTAGAAGAGGTGACAGGCACAACAACTATGAAATCTTCAGACAGTTAGAAGAGGTGACAACAACAACAGCTATGACATCTTCAGACAGTTAGAAAAGGTGACAGCCACAACAGCTATGACATCTTCAGACAGTTAGAAGAGGTGACAGGCACAACAGCTATGACATCTTTAGACAGTTAGAAGAGGTGACAGCCACAACAGCTATGACATATTCAGACAGTTAGAAGAGGTGACAGGCACAACAGCTATGACATCTTCAGACAGTTAGAAGAGGTGACAGCCACAACAGCTATGACATCTTTAGATAGTTAGAAGAGGTGACAGGAACAACAGCTATGACATCTTCAGACAGTTAGAAGAGGTGACAGGCACAACAGCTATGACATCTTCAGACAGTTAGAAGAGGTGACAGCAACAACAGCTATGACATCTTCAGACAGTTAGAAGAGGTGACAGGCACAGCAGCTATGACATCTTTAGACAGTTAGAAGAGGTGACAGCCACAACAGCTATGACATCTTCAGACCGTTAGAAGAGGTGACAGGCACAACAGCTATGACATCTTCAGAGAGAAGAGGTGACAGGCACAACAGCTATGACATCTTCAGACAGTTAGAAGAGGTGACAGGCACAACAGCTATGACATCTTCAGACAGTGAGAGGAGGTGACAGCCACAACAGCTATGACATCTTCAGACTGTTAGAAGAGGTGACAGCCACAACAGCTATGGCATCTTCAGACAGAAGAGGTGACAGCCACAACAGCTATGACATCTTCAGAGAGAAGAGGTGACAGGCACAACAGCTATGACATCTTCAGACAGAAGAGGTGACAGACACAACAGCTATAACATCTTCAGACAGTTAGAAGAGGTGACAGGCACAACAGCTCTGTCATCTTCAGACAGTTAGAAGAGGTGACAAGCACAACATCTATGACATCTTCAGACAGTTAGAAGAGGTGACAGCCACAACAGCTATGACTTCTTCAGACAGTTAGAAGAGGTGACAGCCACAACAGCTATGAAATATTCAGACAGTTAGAAGAGGTGACAGGCACAACAGCTATGACATCTTCAGACAGTTAGAAGAGGTGACAGCAACAACAGCTATGACATCTTCAGACAGTTAGAAGAGGTGACAGGCACAACAGCTATGACATCTTCAGACAGTTAGAAGAGGTGACAGCCACAACAGCTATGACATCTTTAGATAGTTAGAAGAGGTGACAGGAACAACAGCTATGACATCTTCAGACAGTTAGAAGAGGTGACAGGCACAACAGCTATGACATCTTCAGACAGTTAGAAGAGGTGACAGCAACAACAGCTATGACATCTTCAGACAGTTAGAAGAGGAGACAGGCACAGCAGCTATGACATCTTTAGACAGTTAGAAGAGGTGACAGCCACAACAGCTATGGCATCTTCAGACCGTTAGAAGAGGTGACAGGCACAACAGCTATGACATCTTCAGAGAGAAGAGGTGACAGGCACAACAGCTATGACATCTTCAGACAGTTAGAAGAGGTGACAGGCACAACAGCTATGACATCTTCAGACAGTGAGAGGAGGTGACAGCCACAACAGCTATGACATCTTCAGACTGTTAGAAGAGGTGACAGCCACAACAGCTATGGCATCTTCAGACAGAAGAGGTGACAGCCACAACAGCTATGACATCTTCAGAGAGAAGAGGTGACAGGCACAACAGCTATGACATCTTCAGACAGAAGAGGTGACAGACACAACAGCTATAACATCTTCAGACAGTTAGAAGAGGTGACAGGCACAACAGCTATGACATCTTCAGGCAGTTAGAAGAGGTGACAGCAACAACAGCTATGACATCTTCAGACAGTTAGAAGAGGTGACAGGCACAGCAGCTATGACATCTTTAGACAGTTAGAAGAGGTGACAGCCACAACAGCTATGACATCTTCAGACCGTTAGAAGAGGTGACAGGCACAACAGCTATGACATCTTCAGAGAGAAGAGGTGACAGGCACAACAGCTATAACATCTTCAGACAGTTAGAAGAGGTGACAGGCACAACAGCTATGACATCTTCAGACAGTTAGAAGAGGTGACAGGCACAACAGCTATGACATCTTCAGACAGTTAGAAGAGGTGACAGCCACAACGGCTATGACTTCTTCAGACAGTTAGAAGAGGTGACAGCCACAACAGCTATGGCATCTTCAGACAGTTAGAAGAGGTGACAGCCACAACAGCTTTGACATCTTTAGACAGAAGAGGTGACAGCCACAACAGCTATGACATCTTCAGACAGTTAGAAGAGGTGACAGCCACAACAGCTATGACATCTTTAGACAGTTAGAAGAGGTGACAGGAACAACAGCTATGATATCTTCAGACAGTTAGAAGAGGTGACAGGCACAACAGCTATGACATCTTCAGACAGTTAGAAGAGGTGACAGGCACAACAGCTATGACATCTTCAGACAGTTAGAAGAGGTGACAGCAACAACAGCTATGACATCTTCAGACAGAAGAGGTGACAGCCACAACAGCTATGACATCTTCAGACAGTTAGAAGAGGTGACAGGCACAACAGCTATGACATCTTTAGACAGTTAGAAGAGGTGACAGCCACAACAGCTATGACATATTCAGACAGTTAGAAGAGGTGACAGGCACAACAGCTATGACATCTTCAGACAGTTAGAAGAGGTGACAGCCACAACAGCTATGACATCTTTAGATAGTTAGAAGACGTGACAGCCACAACAGCTATGACATCTTTAGACAGTTAGAAGAGGTGACAGGAACAACAGCTATGATATCTTCAGACAGTTAGAAGAGGTGACAGGCACAACAGCTATGATATCTTCAGACAGAAGAGGTGACAGACACAACAGCTATAACATCTTCAGACAGTTAGAAGAGGTGACAGGCACAACAGCTCTGTCATCTTCAGACAGTTAGAAGAGGTGACAGCCACAACATCTATGACATCTTCAGACAGTTAGAAGAGGTGACAGCCACAACAGCTATGACATCTTCAGACAGTTAGAAGAGGTGACAGCAACAACAGCTATGACATCTTCAGACAGTTAGAAGAGGTGACAGGCACAGCAGCTATGACGTCTTTAGACAGTTAGAAGAGGTGACAGCCACAACAGCTATGACATCTTCAGACCGTTAGAAGAGGTGACAGGCACAACAGCTATGACATCTTCAGAGAGAAGAGGTGACAGGCACAACAGCTATGACATCTTCAGACAGTTAGAAGAGGTGACAGGCACAACAGCTATGAAATCTTCAGACAGTGAGAGGAGGTGACAGCCACAACAGCTATGACATCTTCAGACTGTTAGAAGAGGTGACAGCCACAACAGCTATGACATCTTCAGAGAGAAGAGGTGACAGGCACAACAGCTATGACATCTTCAGACAGAAGAGGTGACAGACACAACAGCTATAACATCTTCAGACAGTTAGAAGAGGTGACAGGCACAACAACTCTGTCATCTTCAGACAGTTAGAAGAGGTGACAGGCACAACATCTATGACATCTTCAGACAGTTAGAAGAGGTGACAGCCACAACAGCTATGACTTCTTCAGACAGTTAGAAGAGGTGACAGCCAAAACAGCTATGAAATATTCAGACAAAAGAGGTAACAGGCACAACAGCTATGCCATCTTCAGAGAGTTAGAAGAGGTGACAGCCACAACAGCTTTGACATCTTTAGACAGAAGAGGTGACAGCCACAACAGCTATGACATCTTCAGACAGTTAGAAGAGGTGACAGCCACAACAGCTATGACATCTTTAGACAGTTAGAAGAGGTGACAGGAACAACAGCTATGATATCTTCAGACAGTTAGAAGAGGTGACAGGCACAACAGCTATGACATCTTCAGACAGAAGAGGTGACAGCCACAACAGCTATGACATCTTCAGAGAGAAGAGGTGACAGGCACAACAGCTATGACATCTTCAGACAGAAGAGGTGACAGACACAACAGCTATAACATCTTCAGACAGTTAGAAGAGGTGACAGGCACAACATCTATGACATCTTCAGACAGTTAGAAGAGGTGACAGCCACAACAGCTATGACTTCTTCAGACAGTTAGAAGAGGTGACAGCCACAACAGCTATGAAATATTCAGACAAAAGTGGTAACAGGCACAACAGCTATGCCATCTTCAGAGAGTTAGAAGAGGTGACAGGCACAACAGCTATGACATCTTCAGACAGAAGAGGTGACAGCCACAACAGCTATTACATCTTCAGACAGTTAGAAGAGGTGACAGGCACAACAGCTATGACATCTTCAGACAGTTAGAAGAGGTGACAGATACAACAGCTATGACATCTTCAGACAGTTAGAAGAGGTGACAGGCACAACAGCTGTGACATCTTCAGACAGTTAAAAGAGGTGACAGGCACAACAGCTGTGACATCTTCAGACAGTTAGAAGAGGTGACAGCCACAACAGCTATGACATCTTCAGACAGTTAGAAGAGGTGACAGGCACAACAGCTATGACATCTTCATACAGTTAGAAGAGGTGACAGCAACAACAGCTATAAGATCTTCAGACAGAAGAGGTGACAGCCACAACAGCTATGACATCTTCAGACAGAAGAGGTGACAGCTACAACAGCTATGACATCTTCAGACAGTTAGAAGAGGTGACAGGCACAACAGCTATGACATCTTCAGACAGTTAGAAGAGGTGACAGCCACAACAGCTATGACATCTTTAGATATTAGAAGAGGTGACAGGAACAACAGCTATGACATCTTCAGACAGTTAGAATAGGTGACAGGCACAACAGCTATGACACCTTCAGACAGTTAGAAGAGGTGACAGCAACAACAGCTATGACATCTTCAGACAGTTAGAAGAGGTGACAGGCACAGCAGCTATGACATCTTTAGACAGTTAGAAGAGGTGACAGCCACAACAGCTATGACATCTTCAGACCGTTAGAAGAGGTGACAGGCACAACAGCTATGACATCTTCAGAGAGAAGAGGTGACAGGCACAACAGCTATGACATCTACAGACAGTTAGAAGAGGTGACAGGCACAACAGCTATGACATCTTCAGACAGTGAGAGGAGGTGACAGGCACAACAGCTATGACATCTTCAGACTGTTAGAAGAGGTGACAGCCACAACAGCTATGACATCTTCAGACAAAAGAGGTGACAGCCACAATAGCTATGACATCTTCAGAGAGAAGAGGTGACAGGCACAACAGCTATGACATCTTCAGACAGAAGAGGTGACAGACACAACAGCTATAACATCTTCAGACAGTTAGAAGAGGTGACAGGCACAACAGCTCTGTCATCTTCAGACAGTTAGAAGAGGTGACAGGCACAACATCTATGACATCTTCAGACAGTTAGAAGAGGTGACAGCCACAACAGCTATGACTTCTTCAGACAGTTAGAAGAGGTGACAGCCAAAACAGCTATGAAATATTCAGACAAAAGAGGTAACAGGCACAACAGCTATGCCATCTTCAGAGAGTTAGAAGAGGTGACAGCCACAACAGCTTTGACATCTTTAGACAGAAGAGGTGACAGCCACAACAGCTATGACATCTTCAGACAGTTAGAAGAGGTGACAGCCACAACAGCTATGACATCTTTAGACAGTTAGAAGAGGTGACAGGAACAACAGCTATGATATCTTCAGACAGTTAGAAGAGGTGACAGGCACAACAGCTATGACATCTTCAGACAGAAGAGGTGACAGCCACAACAGCTATGACATCTTCAGAGAGAAGAGGTGACAGGCACAACAGCTATGACATCTTCAGACAGAAGAGGTGACAGACACAACAGCTATAACATCTTCAGACAGTTAGAAGAGGTGACAGGCACAACAGCTCTGTCATCTTCAGACAGTTAGAAGAGGTGACAGGCACAACATCTATGACATCTTCAGACAGTTAGAAGAGGTGACAGCCACAACAGCTATGACTTCTTCAGACAGTTAGAAGAGGTGACAGCCACAACAGCTATGAAATATTCAGACAAAAGAGGTAACAGGCACAACAGCTATGCCATCTTCAGAGAGTTAGAAGAGGTGACAGGCACAACAGCTATGACATCTTTAGACAGAAGAGGTGACAGCCACAACAGCTATGACATCTTCAGACAGTTAGAAGAGGTGACAGCCACAACAGCTATGACATCTTCAGACAGTTAAAAGAGGTGACAGGCACAACAGCTGTGACATCTTCAGACAGTTAGAAGAGGTGACAGCCACAACAGCTATGACATCTTCAGACAGTTAGAAGAGGTGACAGGCACAACAGCTATGACATCTTCATACAGTTAGAAGAGGTGACAGCAACAACAGCTATAAGATCTTCAGACAGAAGAGGTGACAGCCACAACAGCTATGACATCTTCAGACAGAAGAGGTGACAGCTACAACAGCTATGACATCTTCAGACAGTTAGAAGAGGTGACAGGCACAACAGCTATGACATCTTCAGACAGTTAGAAGAGGTGACAGCCACAACAGCTATGACATCTTTAGATATTAGAAGAGGTGACAGGAACAACAGCTATGACATCTTCAGACAGTTAGAATAGGTGACAGGCACAACAGCTATGACATCTTCAGACAGTTAGAAGAGGTGACAGCAACAACAGCTATGACATCTTCAGACAGTTAGAAGAAGTGACAGGCACAGCAGCTATGACATCTTTAGACAGTTAGAAGAGGTGACAGCCACAACAGCTATGACATCTTCAGACCGTTAGAAGAGGTGACAGGCACAACAGCTATGACTTCTTCAGAGAGAAGAGGTGACAGGCACAACAGCTATAACATCTTCAGACAGTTAGAAGAGGTGACAGGCACAACAGCTATGACATCTTCAGACAGTTAGAAGAGGTGACAGGCACAACAGCTATGACATCTTCAGACAGTTATAAGAGGTGACAGCCACAACGGCTATGACTTCTTCAGACAGTTAGAAGAGGTGACAGTCACAACAGCTATGGCATCTTCAGACAGTTAGAAGAGGTGACAGCCACAACAGCTTTGACATCTTTAGACAGAAGAGGTGACAGCCACAACAGCTATGACATCTTCAGACAGTTAGAAGAGGAGACAGGCACAACAGCTATGACATCTTTAGACAGTTAGAAGAGGTGACAGCCACAACAGCTATGACATATTCAGACAGTTAGAAGAGGTGACAGGCACAACATCTATGACATCTTCAGACAGTTAGAAGAGGTGACAGGCACAACAGCTATGACATCTTCAGACAGTTAGAAGAGGTGACAGCAACAACAGCTATGACATCTTCAGACAGTTAGAAGAAGTGACAGGCACAGCAGCTATGACATCTTTAGACAGTTAGAAGAGGTGACAGCCACAACAGCTATGACATCTTCAGACCGTTAGAAGAGGTGACAGGCACAACAGCTATGACATCTTCAGAGAGAAGAGGTGACAGGCACAACAGCTATGACATCTACAGACAGTTAGAAGAGGTGACAGGCACAACAGCTATGACATCTTCAGACAGTGAGAGGAGGTGACAGGCACAACAGCTATGACATCTTCAGACTGTTAGAAGAGGTGACAGCCACAACAGCTATGACATCTTCAGACAAAAGAGGTGACAGCCACAATAGCTATGACATCTTCAGAGAGAAGAGGTGACAGGCACAACAGCTATGACATCTTCAGACAGAAGAGGTGACAGACACAACATCTATAACATCTTCAGACAGTTAGAAGAGGTGACAGGCACAACAGCTCTGTCATCTTCAGAGAGAAGAGGTGACAGGCACAACAGCTATGACATCTACAGACAGTTAGAAGAGGTGACAGGCACAACAGCTATGACATCTTCAGACAGTGAGAGGAGGTGACAGGCACAACAGCTATGACATCTTCAGACTGTTAGAAGAGGTGACAGCCACAACAGCTATGACATCTTCAGACAAAAGAGGTGACAGCCACAATAGCTATGACATCTTCAGAGAGAAGAGGTGACAGGCACAACAGCTATGACATCTTCAGACAGAAGAGGTGACAGACACAACAGCTATAACATCTTCAGACAGTTAGAAGAGGTGACAGGCACAACAGCTCTGTCATCTTCAGACAGTTAGAAGAGGTAACAGGCACAACAGCTATGACATCTTCAGACAGTTAGAAGAGGTGACAGCCACAACAGCTATGCCATCTTCAGAGAGTTAGAAGAGGTGACAGCCACAACAGCTTTGACATCTTTAGACAGAAGAGGTGACAGCCACAACAGCTATGACATCTTCAGACAGTTAGAAGAGGTGACAGCCACAACAGCTATGACATCTTTAGACAGTTAGAAGAGGTGACAGGAACAACAGCTATGATATCTTCAGACAGTTAGAAGAGGTGACAGGCACAACAGCTATGACATCTTCAGACAGAAGAGGTGACAGCCACAACAGCTATGACATCTTCAGAGAGAAGAGGTGACAGGCACAACAGCTATGACATCTTCAGACAGAAGAGGTGACAGACACAACAGCTATAACATCTTCAGACAGTTAGAAGAGGTGACAGGCACAACAGCTCTGTCATCTTCAGACAGTTAGAAGAGGTGACAGGCACAACATCTATGACATCTTCAGACAGTTAGAAGAGGTGACAGCCACAACAGCTATGACTTCTTCAGACAGTTAGAAGAGGTGACAGCCACAACAGCTATGAAATATTCAGACAAAAGAGGTAACAGGCACAACAGCTATGCCATTTTCAGAGAGTTAGAAGAGGTGACAGGCACAACAGCTATGACATCTTCAGACAGAAGAGGTGACAGCCACAACAGCTATGACATCTTCAGACAGTTAGAAGAGGTGACAGGCACAACAGCTATGACATCTTCAGACAGTTAGAAGAGGTGACAGCCACAACAGCTATGACATCTTCAGACAGTTAAAAGAGGTGACAGGCACAACAGCTGTGACATCTTCAGACAGTTAGAAGAGGTGACAGCCACAACAGCTATGACATCTTCAGACAGTTAGAAGAGGTGACAGGCACAACAGCTATGACATCTTCATACAGTTAGAAGAGGTGACAGCAACAACAGCTATAAGATCTTCAGACAGAAGAGGTGACAGCCACAACAGCTATGACATCTTCAGACAGAAGAGGTGACAGCTACAACAGCTATGACATCTTCAGACAGTTAGAAGAGGTGACAGGCACAACAGCTATGACATCTTCAGACAGTTAGAAGAGGTGACAGCCACAACAGCTATGACATCTTTAGATATTAGAAGAGGTGACAGGAACAACAGCTATGACATCTTCAGACAGTTAGAATAGGTGACAGGCACAACAGCTATGACATCTTCAGACAGTTAGAAGAGGTGACAGCAACAACAGCTATGACATCTTCAGACAGTTAGAAGAAGTGACAGGCACAGCAGCTATGACATCTTTAGACAGTTAGAAGAGGTGACAGCCACAACAGCTATGACATCTTCAGACCGTTAGAAGAGGTGACAGGCACAACAGCTATGACTTCTTCAGAGAGAAGAGGTGACAGGCACAACAGCTATAACATCTTCAGACAGTTAGAAGAGGTGACAGGCACAACAGCTATGACATCTTCAGACAGTTAGAAGAGGTGACAGGCACAACAGCTATGACATCTTCAGACAGTTATAAGAGGTGACAGCCACAACGGCTATGACTTCTTCAGACAGTTAGAAGAGGTGACAGTCACAACAGCTATGGCATCTTCAGACAGTTAGAAGAGGTGACAGCCACAACAGCTTTGACATCTTTAGACAGAAGAGGTGACAGCCACAACAGCTATGACATCTTCAGACAGTTAGAAGAGGAGACAGGCACAACAGCTATGACATCTTTAGACAGTTAGAAGAGGTGACAGCCACAACAGCTATGACATATTCAGACAGTTAGAAGAGGTGACAGGCACAACATCTATGACATCTTCAGACAGTTAGAAGAGGTGACAGGCACAACAGCTATGACATCTTCAGACAGTTAGAAGAGGTGACAGCAACAACAGCTATGACATCTTCAGACAGTTAGAAGAGGTGACAGGCACAGCAGCTATGACATCTTTAGACAGTTAGAAGAGGTGACAGCCACAACAGCTATGACATCTTCAGACCGTTAGAAGAGGTGACAGGCACAACAGCTATGACATCTTCAGAGAGAAGAGGTGACAGGCACAACAGCTATGACATCTACAGACAGTTAGAAGAGGTGACAGGCACAACAGCTATGACATCTTCAGACAGTGAGAGGAGGTGACAGGCACAACAGCTATGACATCTTCAGACTGTTAGAAGAGGTGACAGCCACAACAGCTATGACATCTTCAGACAAACGAGGTGACAGCCACAATAGCTATGACATCTTCAGAGAGAAGAGGTGACAGGCACAACAGCTATGACATCTTCAGACAGAAGAGGTGACAGACACAACAGCTATAACATCTTCAGACAGTTAGAAGAGGTGACAGGCACAACAGCTCTGTCATCTTCAGACAGTTAGAAGAGGTGACAGGCACAACATCTATGACATCTTCAGACAGTTAGAAGAGGTGACAGCCACAACAGCTATGACTTCTTCAGACAGTTAGAAGAGGTGACAGCCAAAACAGCTATGAAATATTCAGACAAAAGAGGTAACAGGCACAACAGCTATGCCATCTTCAGAGAGTTAGAAGAGGTGACAGCCACAACAGCTTTGACATCTTTAGACAGAAGAGGTGACAGCCACAACAGCTATGACATCTTCAGACAGTTAGAAGAGGTGACAGCCACAACAGCTATGACATCTTTAGACAGTTAGAAGAGGTGACAGGAACAACAGCTATGATATCTTCAGACAGTTAGAAGAGGTGACAGGCACAACAGCTATGACATCTTCAGACAGAAGAGGTGACAGCCACAACAGCTATGACATCTTCAGAGAGAAGAGGTGACAGGCACAACAGCTATGACATCTTCAGACAGAAGAGGTGACAGACACAACAGCTATAACATCTTCAGACAGTTAGAAGAGGTGACAGGCACAACAGCTCTGTCATCTTCAGACAGTTAGAAGAGGTGACAGGCACAACAGCTATGACATCTTCAGACAGTTAGAAGAGGTGACAGGCACAACATCTATGACATCTTCAGACAGTTAGAAGAGGTGACAGCCACAACAGCTATGACTTCTTCAGACAGTTAGAAGAGGTGACAGCCACAACAGCTATGAAATATTCAGACAAAAGAGGTAACAGGCACAACAGCTATGCCATCTTCAGAGAGTTAGAAGAGGTGACAGGCACAACAGCTATGACATCTTCAGACAGAAGAGGTGACAGCCACAACAGCTATGACATCTTCAGACAGTTAGAAGAGGTGACAGGCACAACAGCTATGACATCTTCAGACAGTTAGAAGAGGTGACAGCCACAACAGCTATGACATCTTCAGACAGTTAAAAGAGGTGACAGGCACAACAGCTGTGACATCTTCAGACAGTTAGAAGAGGTGACAGCCACAACAGCTATGACATCTTCAGACAGTTAGAAGAGGTGACAGGCACAACAGCTATGACATCTTCATACAGTTAGAAGAGGTGACAGCAACAACAGCTATAAGATCTTCAGACAGAAGAGGTGACAGCCACAACAGCTATGACATCTTCAGACAGAAGAGGTGACAGCTACAACAGCTATGACATCTTCAGACAGTTAGAAGAGGTGACAGGCACAACAGCTATGACATCTTCAGACAGTTAGAAGAGGTGACAGCCACAACAGCTATGACATCTTTAGATATTAGAAGAGGTGACAGGAACAACAGCTATGACATCTTCAGACAGTTAGAATAGGTGACAGGCACAACAGCTATGACATCTTCAGACAGTTAGAAGAGGTGACAGCAACAACAGCTATGACATCTTCAGACAGTTAGAAGAAGTGACAGGCACAGCAGCTATGACATCTTTAGACAGTTAGAAGAGGTGACAGCCACAACAGCTATGACATCTTCAGACCGTTAGAAGAGGTGACAGGCACAACAGCTATGACTTCTTCAGAGAGAAGAGGTGACAGGCACAACAGCTATAACATCTTCAGACAGTTAGAAGAGGTGACAGGCACAACAGCTATGACATCTTCAGACAGTTAGAAGAGGTGACAGGCACAACAGCTATGACATCTTCAGACAGTTATAAGAGGTGACAGCCACAACGGCTATGACTTCTTCAGACAGTTAGAAGAGGTGACAGTCACAACAGCTATGGCATCTTCAGACAGTTAGAAGAGGTGACAGCCACAACAGCTTTGACATCTTTAGACAGAAGAGGTGACAGCCACAACAGCTATGACATCTTCAGACAGTTAGAAGAGGAGACAGGCACAACAGCTATGACATCTTTAGACAGTTAGAAGAGGTGACAGCCACAACAGCTATGACATATTCAGACAGTTAGAAGAGGTGACAGGCACAACAGCTATGACATCTTCAGACAGTTAGAAGAGGTGACAGCCACAACAGCTATGACATCTTCAGACAGTTAAAAGAGGTGACAGGCACAACAGCTGTGACATCTTCAGACAGTTAGAAGAGGTGACAGCCACAACAGCTATGACATCTTCAGACAGTTAGAAGAGGTGACAGGCACAACAGCTACGACATCTTCATACAGTTAGAAGAGGTGACAGCAACAACAGCTATAAGATCTTCAGACAGAAGAGGTGACAGCCACATCAGCTATGACATCTTCAGACAGAAGAGGTGACAGCTACAACAGCTATGACATCTTCAGACAGTTAGAAGAGGTGACAGGCACAACAGCTATGAAATCTTCAGACAGTTAGAAGAGGTGACAGACACAACAGCTATAACATCTTTAGATAGTTAGAAGAGGTGACAGGAACAACAGCTATGACATCTTCAGACAGTTAGAAGAGGTGACAGGCACAACAGCTATGACATCTTCAGACAGTTAGAAGAGGTGACAGCAACAACAGCTATGACATCTTCAGACAGTTAGAAGAGGTGACAGGCACAGCAGCTATGACATCTTTAGACAGTTAGAAGAGGTGACAGCCACAACAGCTATGACATCTTCAGACCGTTAGAAGAGGTGACAGGCACAACAGCTATGACATCTTCAGAGAGAAGAGGTGACAGGCACAGCAGCTATGACATTTTTAGACAGTTAGAAGAGGTGACAGCCACAACAGCTATGACATCTTCAGACCGTTAGAAGAGGTGACAGGCACAACAGCTATTACATCTTCAGAGAGAAGAGGTGACAGGCACAACAGCTATGACATCTTCAGACAGTTAGAAGAGGTGACAGGCACAACAGCTATGACATCTTCAGACAGAGAGAGGAGGTGACAGCCACAACAGCTATGACATCTTCAGACTGTTAGAAGAGGTGACAGCCACAACAGCTATGACATCTTCAGACAAAAGAGGTGACAGCCACAACAGCTATGACATCTTCAGAGAGAAGAGGTGACAGGCACAACAGCTATGACATCTTCAGACAGAAGAGGTGACAGACACAACGGCTATAACATCTTCAGACAGTTAGAAGAGGTGACAGGTACAACAGCTCTGTCATCTTCAGACAGTTAGAAGAGGTGACAGGCACAACATCTATGACATCTTCAGACAGTTAGAAGAGGTGACAGCCACAACAGCTATGACTTCTTCAGACAGTTAGAAGAGGTGACAGCCAAAACAGCTATGAAATATTCAGACAAAAGAGGTAACAGGCACAACAGCTATGCCATCTTCAGAGAGTTAGAAGAGGTGACAGCCACAACAGCTTTGACATCTTTAGACAGAAGAGGTGACAGGCACAACAGCTATGACATCTTCAGACAGTTAGAAGAGGTGACAGCCACAACAGCTATGACATCTTTAGACAGTTAGAAGAGGTGACAGGAACAACAGCTATGATATCTTCAGACAGTTAGAAGAGGTGACAGGCACAACAGCTATGACATCTTCAGACAGAAGAGGTGACAGCCACAACAGCTATGACATCTTCAGAGAGAAGAAGTGACAGGCACAACAGCTATGACATCTTCAGACAGAAGAGGTGACAGACACAAAAGCTATAACATATTCAGACAGTTAGAAGAGGTGACAGGCACAACAGCTCTGTCATCTTCAGACAGTTAGAAGAGGTGACAGGCACAACATCTATGACATCTTCAGACAGTTAGAAGAGGTGACAGCCACAACAGCTATGACTTCTTCAGACAGTTAGAAGAGGTGACAGCCACAACAGCTATGACATATTCAGACAAAAGAGGTAACAGGCACAACAGCTATGCCATCTTCAGAGAGTTAGAAGAGGTGACAGGCACAACAGCTATGACATCTTCAGACAGAAGAGGTGACAGCCACAACAGCTATGACATCTTCAGACAGTTAGAAGACGTGACAGGCACAACAGCTATGACATCTGCAGACAGTTAGAAGAGGTGACAGCCACAACAGCTATGACATCTTCAGACAGTTAAAAGAGGTGACAGGCACAACAGCTGTGACATCTTCAGACAGTTAGAAGAGGTGACAGCCACAACAACTATGACATCTTCAGACAGTTAGAAGAGGTGACAGGCACAACAGCTATGACATCTTCATACAGTTAGAAGAGGTGACAGCAACAACAGCTATAAGATCTTCAGACAGAAGAGGTGGCGGCCACAACAGCTATGACATCTTCAGACAGAAGAGGTGACAGCTACAACAGCTATGACATCTTCAGACAGTTAGAAGAGGTGACAGGCACAACAGCTATGACATCTTCAGACAGTTAGAAGAGGTGACAGCCACAACAGCTATGACATCTTTAGATAGTTAGAAGAGGTGACAGGAACAACAGCTATGACATCTTCAGACAGTTATAAGAGGTGACAGGCACAACAGCTATGACATCTTCAGACAGTGAGAGGAGGTGACAGCCACAACAGCTATGACATCTTCAGACTGTTAGAAGAGGTGACAGCCACAACAGCTATGACATCTTCAGACAAAAGAGGTGACAGCCACAACAGCTATGACATCTTCAGAGAGAAGAGGTGACAGGCACAACAGCTATGACATCTTCAGACAGAAGAGGTGACAGACACAACAGCTATAACATCTTCAGACAGTTAGAAGAGGTGACAGGCACAACAGCTCTGTCATCTTCAGACAGTTAGAAGAGGTGACAGGCACAACATCTATGACATCTTCAGACAGTTAGAAGAGGTGACAGCCACAACAGCTATGATTTCTTCAGACAGTTAGAAGAGGTGACAGCCAAAACAGCTATGAAATATTCAGACAAAAGAGGTAACAGGCACAACAGCTATGACATCTTCAGAGAGTTAGAAGAGGTGACAGCCACAACAGCTATGACATCTTCAGACAGTTAGAAGAGGTGACAGCCACAACAGCTATGACATCTTTAGACAGTTAGAAGAGGTGACAGGAACAACAGCTATGATATCTTCAGACAGTTAGAAGAGGTGACAGGCACAACAGCTATGACATCTTCAGACTGAAGAGGTGACAGCCACAACAGCTATGACATCTTCAGAGAGAAGAGGTGACAGGCACAACAGCTATGACATCTTCAGACAGTTAGAAGAGGTGACAGCCACAACAGCTATGACATCTTCAGACAGTTAAAAGAGGTGACAGGCACAACAGCTATGACATCTTTAGACAGTTAGAAGTGGTGACAGGATCAACAGCTATGACATCTTCAGACAGTTAGAAGAGGTGACAGGCACAACAGCTATGACATCTTCAGACAGTTAGAAGAGGTGACAGCAACAACAGCTATGACATCTTCAGACAGTTAGAAGAGGTGACAGGCACAGCAGCTATGACATCTTTAGACAGTTAGAAGAGGTGACAGCCACAACAGCTATGACATCTTCAGACCGTTAGAAGAGGTGACAGGCACAACAGCTATGACATCTTCAGAGAGAAGAGGTGACAGGCACAGCAGCTATGACATTTTTAGACAGTTAGAAGAGGTGACAGCCACAACAGCTATGACATCTTCAGACCGTTAGAAGAGGTGACAGGCACAACAGCTATGACATCTTCAGAGAGAAGAGGTGACAGGCACAACAGCTATGACATCTTCAGACAGTTAGAAGAGGTGACAGGCACAACAGCTATGACATCTTCAGACAGAGAGAGGAGGTGACAGCCACAACAGCTATGACATCTTCAGACTGTTAGAAGAGGTGACAGCCACAACAGCTATGACATCTTCAGACAAAAGAGGTGACAGCCACAACAGCTATGACATCTTCAGAGAGAAGAGGTGACAGGCACAACAGCTATGACATCTTCAGACAGAAGAGGTGACAGACACAACGGCTATAACATCTTCAGACAGTTAGAAGAGGTGACAGGTACAACAGCTCTGTCATCTTCAGACAGTTAGAAGAGGTGACAGGCACAACATCTATGACATCTTCAGACAGTTAGAAGAGGTGACAGCCACAACAGCTATGACTTCTTCAGACAGTTAGAAGAGGTGACAGCCAAAACAGCTATGAAATATTCAGACAAAAGAGGTAACAGGCACAACAGCTATGCCATCTTCAGAGAGTTAGAAGAGGTGACAGCCACAACAGCTTTGACATCTTTAGACAGAAGAGGTGACAGGCACAACAGCTATGACATCTTCAGACAGTTAGAAGAGGTGACAGCCACAACAGCTATGACATCTTTAGACAGTTAGAAGAGGTGACAGGAACAACAGCTATGATATCTTCAGACAGTTAGAAGAGGTGACAGGCACAACAGCTATGACATCTTCAGACAGAAGAGGTGACAGCCACAACAGCTATGACATCTTCAGAGAGAAGAGGTGACAGGCACAACAGCTATGACATCTTCAGACAGAAGAGGTGACAGACACAACAGCTATAACATATTCAGACAGTTAGAAGAGGTGACAGGCACAACAGCTCTGTCATCTTCAGACAGTTAGAAGAGGTGACAGGCACAACATCTATGACATCTTCAGACAGTTAGAAGAGGTGACAGCCACAACAGCTATGACTTCTTCAGACAGTTAGAAGAGGTGACAGCCACAACAGCTATGACATATTCAGACAAAAGAGGTAACAGGCACAACAGCTATGCCATCTTCAGAGAGTTAGAAGAGGTGACAGGCACAACAGCTATGACATCTTCAGACAGAAGAGGTGACAGCCACAACAGCTATGACATCTTCAGACAGTTAGAAGACGTGACAGGCACAACAGCTATGACATCTGCAGACAGTTAGAAGAGGTGACAGCCACAACAGCTATGACATCTTCAGACAGTTAAAAGAGGTGACAGGCACAACAGCTGTGACATCTTCAGACAGTTAGAAGAGGTGACAGCCACAACAACTATGACATCTTCAGACAGTTAGAAGAGGTGACAGGCACAACAGCTATGACATCTTCATACAGTTAGAAGAGGTGACAGCAACAACAGCTATAAGATCTTCAGACAGAAGAGGTGGCGGCCACAACAGCTATGACATCTTCAGACAGAAGAGGTGACAGCTACAACAGCTATGACATCTTCAGACAGTTAGAAGAGGTGACAGGCACAACAGCTATGACATCTTCAGACAGTTAGAAGAGGTGACAGCCACAACAGCTATGACATCTTTAGATAGTTAGAAGAGGTGACAGGAACAACAGCTATGACATCTTCAGACAGTTATAAGAGGTGACAGGCACAACAGCTATGACATCTTCAGACAGTGAGAGGAGGTGACAGCCACAACAGCTATGACATCTTCAGACTGTTAGAAGAGGTGACAGCCACAACAGCTATGACATCTTCAGACAAAAGAGGTGACAGCCACAACAGCTATGACATCTTCAGAGAGAAGAGGTGACAGGCACAACAGCTATGACATCTTCAGACAGAAGAGGTGACAGACACAACAGCTATAACATCTTCAGACAGTTAGAAGAGGTGACAGGCACAACAGCTCTGTCATCTTCAGACAGTTAGAAGAGGTGACAGGCACAACATCTATGACATCTTCAGACAGTTAGAAGAGGTGACAGCCACAACAGCTATGATTTCTTCAGACAGTTAGAAGAGGTGACAGCCAAAACAGCTATGAAATATTCAGACAAAAGAGGTAACAGGCACAACAGCTATGACATCTTCAGAGAGTTAGAAGAGGTGACAGCCACAACAGCTATGACATCTTCAGACAGTTAGAAGAGGTGACAGCCACAACAGCTATGACATCTTTAGACAGTTAGAAGAGGTGACAGGAACAACAGCTATGATATCTTCAGACAGTTAGAAGAGGTGACAGGCACAACAGCTATGACATCTTCAGACTGAAGAGGTGACAGCCACAACAGCTATGACATCTTCAGAGAGAAGAGGTGACAGGCACAACAGCTATGACATCTTCAGACAGTTAGAAGAGGTGACAGCCACAACAGCTATGACATCTTCAGACAGTTAAAAGAGGTGACAGGCACAACAGCTATGACATCTTTAGACAGTTAGAAGTGGTGACAGGATCAACAGCTATGACATCTTCAGACAGTTAGAAGAGGTGACAGGCACAACAGCTATGACATCTTCATACAGTTAGAAGAGGTGACAGCAACAACAGCTATGAGATCTTCAGACAGAAGAGGTGACAGCCACAACAGCTATGACATCTTCAGACAGAAGAGGTGACAGCTACAACAGCTATGACATCTTCAGACAGTTAGAAGAGGTGACAGGCACCACAGCTATGACATCTTCAGACAGTTAGAAGAGGTGACAGCCACAACAGCTATGACATCTTTAGATAGTTAGAAGAGGTGACAGGAACAACAGCTATGACATCTTCAGACAGTTAGAAGAGGTGACAGGCACAACAGCTATGACATCTTCAGACAGTTAGAAGAGGTGACAGCAACAACAGCTATGACATCTTCAGACAGTTAGAAGAGGTGACAGGCACAGCAGCTATGACATCTTTAGACTGTTAGAAGAGGTGACAGCCACAACAGCTATGACATCTTCAGACCGTTAGAAGAGGTGACAGGCACAACAGCTATGACATCTTCAGAGAGAAGAGGTGACAGGCACAACAGCTATAACATCTTCAGACAGTTAGAAGAGGTGACAGGCACAACAGCTATGACATCTTCAGACAGTTAGAAGAGGTGACAGGCACAACAGCTATGACATCTTCAGACAGTTAGAAGAGGTGACAGCCACAACGGCTATGACTTCTTCAGACAGTTAGAAGAGGTGACAGTCACAACAGCTATGGCATCTTCAAACAGTTAGAAGAGGTGACAGCCACAACAGCTTTGACATCTTTAGACAGAAGAGGTGACAGCCACAACAGCTATGACATCTTCAGACAGTTAGAAGATGTGACAGCCACAACAGCTATGACATCTTTAGACAGTTAGAAGAGGTGACAGGAACAACAGCTATGATATCTTCAGACAGTTAGAAGAGGTGACAGGCACAACAGCTATGACATCTTCAGACAGTTAGAAGAGGTGACAGGCACAACAGCTATGACATCTTCAGACAGTTAGAAGAGGTGACAGCAACAACAGCTATGACATCTTCAGACAGAAGACGTGACAGCCACAACAGCTATGACATCTTCAGACAGTTAGAAGAGGTGACAGGCACAACAGCTATGACATCTTTAGACAGTTAGAAGAGGTGACAGCCACAACAACTATGACATATTCAGACAGTTAGAAGAGGTGACAGGCACAACAGCTATGACATTTTCAGACAGTTAGAAGAGGTGACAGCCACAACAGCTATGACATCTTTAGATAGTTAGAAGACGTGACAGGAACAACAGCTATGACATCTTCAGACAGTTTGAAGAGGTGACAGGCACAACAGCTATGACATCTTCAGACAGTTAGAAGAGGTGACAGCAACAACAGCTATGACATCTCCAGACAGTTAGAAGAGGTGACGAGCACAGCAGCTATGACATCTTTAGACAGTTAGAAGAGGTGACAGCCACAACAGCTATGACATCTTCAGACCGTTAGAAGAGGTGACAGGCACAACAGCTATGACATCTTCAGAGAGAAGAGGTGACAGGCACAACAGCTATGACATCTTCAGACAGTTAGAAGAGGTGACAGGCACAACAGCTATGACATCTTCAGACAGTGAGAGGAGGTGACAGCCACAACAGCTATGACATCTTCAGACTGTTAGAAGAGGTGACAGCCACAACAGCTATGACATCTTCAGACAAAAGAGGTGACAGCCACAACAGCTATGACATCTTCAGAGAGAAGAGGTGACAGGCACAACAGCTATGACATCTTCAGACAGAAGAGGTGACAGACACAACAGCTATAACATCTTCAGACAGTTAGAAGAGGTGACAGGCACAACAGCTCTGTCATCTTCAGACAGTTAGAAGAGGTGACAGGCACAACATCTATGACATCTTCAGACAGTTAGAAGAGGTGACAGCCACAACAGCTATGACTTCTTCAGACAGTTAGAAGAGGTGACAGCCAAAACAGCTATGAAATATTCAGACACAAGAGGTAACCGGCACAACAGCTATGCCATCTTCAGAGAGTTAGAAGAGGTGACAGCCACAACAGCTTTGACATCTTTAGACAGAAGAGGTGACAGCCACAACAGCTATGACATCTTCATACAGTTAGAAGAGGTGACAGCAACAACAGCTATGAGATCTTCAGACAGAAGAGGTGACAGCCACAACAGCTATGACATCTTCAGACAGAAGAGGTGACAGCTACAACAGCTATGACATCTTCAGACAGTTAGAAGAGGTGACAGGCACAACAGCTATGACATCTTCAGACAGTTAGAAGAGGTGACAGCCACAACAGCTATGACATCTTTAGATAGTTAGAAGAGGTGACAGGAACAACAGCTATGACATCTTCAGACAGTTAGAAGAGGTGACAGGCACAACAGCTATGACATCTTCAGACAGTTAGAAGAGGTGACAGCAACAACAGCTATGACATCTTCAGACAGTTAGAAGAAGTGACAGGCACAGCAGCTATGACATCTTTAGACAGTTAGAAGAGGTGACAGGCACAACAGCTATGACATCTTCAGAGAGAAGAGGTGACAGGCACAACAGCTATAACATCTTCAGACAGTTAGAAGAGGTGACAGGCACAACAGCTATGACATCTTCAGACAGTTAGAAGAGGTGACAGGCACAACAGCTATGACATCTTCAGACAGTTAGAAGAGGTGACAGCCACAACGGCTATGACTTCTTCAGACAGTTAGAAGAGGTGACAGTCACAACAGCTATGGCATCTTCAGACAGTTAGAAGAGGTGACAGCCACAACAGCTTTGACATCTTTAGACAGAAGAGGTGACAGCCACAACAGCTATGACATCTTCAGACAGTTAGAAGAGGTGACAGGCACAACAGCTATGACATCTTTAGACAGTTAGAAGAGGTGACAGCCACAACAGCTATGACATATTCAGACAGTTAGAAGAGGTGACAGGCACAACAGCTTTGACATCTTCAGACAGTTAGAAGAGGTGACAGCCACAACAGCTATGACATCTTTAGAAAGTTAGAAGACGTGACAGGAACAACAGCTATGACATCTTCAGACAGTTTGAAGAGGTGACAGGCACAACAGCTATGACATCTTCAGACAGTTAGAAGAGGTGACAGCAACAACAGCTATGACATCTCCAGACAGTTAGAAGAGGTGACGAGCACAGCAGCTATGACATCTTTAGACAGTTAGAAGAGGTGACAGCCACAACAGCTATGACATCTTCAGACCGTTAGAAGAGGTGACAGGCACAACAGCTATGTCATCTTCAGAGAGAAGAGGTGACAGGCACAACAGCTATGACATCTTCAGACAGTTAGAAGAGGTGACAGGCACAACAGCTATGACATCTTCAGACAGTTAGAAGAGGTGACAGCCACAACAGCTATGACATCTTCAGACTGTTAGAAGAGGTGACAGCCACAACAGCTATGACATCTTCAGACAAAAGAGGTGACAGCCACAACAGCTATGACATCTTCAGAGAGAAGAGGTGACAGGCACAACAGCTATGACATCTTCAGACAGAAGAGGTGACAGACACAACAGCTATAACATCTTCAGACAGTTAGAAGAGGTGACAGGCACAACAGCTCTGTCATCTTCAGACAGTTAGAAGAGGTGACAGGCACAACATCTATGACATCTTCAGACAGTTAGAAGAGGTGACAGCCACAACAGCTATGACTTCTTCAGACAGTTAGAAGAGGTGACAGCCAAAACAGCTATGAAATATTCAGACAAAAGAGGTAACCGGCACAACAGCTATGCCATCTTCAGAGAGTTAGAAGAGGTGACAGCCACAACAGCTTTGACATCTTTAGACAGAAGAGGTGACAGCCACAACAGCTATGACATCTTCATACAGTTAGAAGAGGTGACAGCAACAACAGCTATGAGATCTTCAGACAGAAGAGGTGACAGCTACAACAACTATGACATCTTCAGACAGTTAGAAGAGGTAACAGGCACAACAGCTATGACATCTTCAGACAGTTAGAAGAGGTGACAGCCACAACAGCTATGACATCTTTAGATAGTTAGAAGAGGTGACAGGAACAACAGCTATGACATCTTCAGACAGTTAGAAGAGGTGACAGGCACAACAGCTATGACATCTTCAGACAGTTAGAAGAGGTGACAGCAACAACAGCTATGACATCTTCAGACAGTTAGAAGAAGTGACAGGCACAGCAGCTATGACATCTTTAGACAGTTAGAAGAGGTGACAGCCACAACAGCTATGACATCTTCAGACCTTTAGAAGAGGTGACAGGCACAACAGCTATGACTTCTTCAGAGAGAAGAGGTGACAGGCACAACAGCTATATCATCTTCAGACAGTTAGAAGAGGTGACAGGCACAACAGCTATGACATCTTCAGACAGTTAGAAGAGGTGACAGGCACAAGAGCTATGACATCTTCAGACAGTTATAAGAGGTGACAGCCACAACGGCTATGACTTCTTCAGACAGTTAGAAGCGGTGACAGTCACAACAGCTATGGCATCTTCAGACAGTTAGAAGAGGTGACAGCCACAACAGCTTTGACATCTTTAGACAGAAGAGGTGACAGCCACAACAGCTATGACATCTTCAGACAGTTAGAAGAGGTGACAGGCACAACAGCTATGACATCTTTAGACAGTTAGAAGAGGTGACAGCCACAACAGCTATGACATATTCAGACAGTTAGAAGAGGTGACAGGCACAACAGCTATGACATCTTCAGACAGTTAGAAGAGGTGACAGCCACAACAGCTATGACATCTTTAGATAGTTAGAAGACGTGACAGGAACAACAGCTATGACATCTTCAGACAGTTTGAAGAGGTGACAGGCACAACAGCTATGACATCTTCAGACAGTTAGAAGAGGTGACAGCAACAACAGCTATGACATCTCCAGACAGTTAGAAGAGGTGACGAGCACAGCAGCTATGACATCTTTAGACAGTTAGAAGAGGTGACAGCCACAACAGCTATGCCATCTTCAGACCGTTAGAAGAGGTGACAGGCACAACAGCTATGACATCTTCAGAGAGAAGAGGTGACAGGCACAACAGCTATGACATCTTCAGACAGTTAGAAGAGGTGACAGGCACAACAGCTATGACATCTTCAGACAGTTAGAAGAGGTGACAGCCACAACAGCTATGACATCTTCAGACTGTTAGAAGAGGTGACAGCCACAACAGCTATGACATCTTCAGACAAAAGAGGTGACAGCCACAACAGCTATGACATCTTCAGAGAGAAGAGGTGACAGGCACAACAGCTATGACATCTTCAGACAGAAGAGGTGACAGACACAACAGCTATAACATCTTCAGACAGTTAGAAGAGGTGACAGGCACAACAGCTCTGTCATCTTCAGACAGTTAGAAGAGGTGACAGGCACAACATCTATGACATCTTCAGACAGTTAGAAGAGGTGACAGCCACAACAGCTATGACATCTTCAGACAGTTAGAAGAGGTGACAGCCAAAACAGCTATGAAATATTCAGACAAAAGAGGTAACCGGCACAACAGCTATGCCATCTTCAGAGAGTTAGAAGAGGTGACAGCCACAACAGCTTTGACATCTTTCGACAGAAGAGGTGACAGCCACAACAGCTATGACATCTTCAGACAGTTAGAAGAGGTGACAGCCACAACAGCTATGACATCTTTAGACAGTTAGAAGAGGTGACAGGAACAACAGCTATGATATCTTCAGACAGTTAGAAGAGGTGACAGGCACAACAGCTATGACATCTTCAGACAGAAGAGGTGACAGCCACAACAGCTATGACATCTTCAGAGAGAAGAGGTGACAGGCACAACAGCTATGATATCTTCAGACAGAAGAGGTGACAGACACAACAGCTATAACATCTTCAGACAGTTAGAAGAGGTGACAGGCACAACAGCTCTGTCATCTTCAGACAGTTAGAAGAGGTGACAGGCACAACATCTATGACATCTTCAGACAGTTAGAAGAGGTGACAGCCACAACAGCTATGACATCTTTAGATAGTTAGAAGACGTGACAGGAACAACATCTATGACATCTTCAGACAGTTAGAAGAGGTGACAGGCACAACAGCTATGACATCTTCAGACAGTTAGAAGAGGTGACAGCAACAACAGCTATGACATCTTCAGACAGTTAGAAGAGGTGACAGGCACAGCAGCTATGACATCTTTAGACAGTTAGAAGAGGTGACAGCCACAACAGCTATGACATTTTCAGAGAGAAGAGGTGACAGGCACAACAGCTATGACATCTACAGACAGTTAGAAGAGGTGACAGGCACAACAGCTATGACATCTTCAGACAGTGAGAGGAGGTGACAGGCACAACAGCTATGACATCTTCAGACTGTTAGAAGAGGTGACAGCCACAACAGCTATGACATCTTCAGACAAAAGAGGTGACAGCCACAATAGCTATGACATCTTCAGAGAGAAGAGGTGACAGGCACAACAGCTATGACATCTTCAGACAGAAGAGGTGACAGACACAACAGCTATAACATCTTCAGACAGTTAGAAGAGGTGACAGGCACAACAGCTCTGTCATCTTCAGACAGTTAGAAGAGGTGACAGGCACAACATCTATGACATCTTCAGACAGTTAGAAGAGGTGACAGCCACAACAGCTATGACTTCTTCAGACAGTTAGAAGAGGTGACAGCCAAAACAGCTATGAAATATTCAGACAAAAGAGGTAACAGGCACAACAGCTATGCCATCTTCAGAGAGTTAGAAGAGGTGACAGCCACAACAGCTTTGACATCTTTAGACAGAAGAGGTGACAGCCACAACAGCTATGACATCTTCAGACAGTTAGAAGAGGTGACAGCCACAACAGCTATGACATCTTTAGACAGTTAGAAGAGGTGACAGGAACAACAGCTATGATATCTTCAGACAGTTAGAAGAGGTGACAGGCACAACAGCTATGACATCTTCAGACAGAAGAGGTGACAGCCACAACAGCTATGACATCTTCAGAGAGAAGAGGTGACAGGCACAACAGCTATGACATCTTCAGACAGAAGAGGTGACAGACACAACAGCTATAACATCTTCAGACAGTTAGAAGAGGTGACAGGCACAACAGCTATGACATCTTCAGACAGTTAGAAGAGGTGACAGCCACAACAGCTATGACATCTTCAGACAGTTAAAAGAGGTGACAGGCACAACAGCTGTGACATCTTCAGACAGTTAGAAGAGGTGACAGCCACAACAGCTATGACATCTTCAGACAGTTAGAAGAGGTGACAGGCACAACAGCTATGACATCTTCATACAGTTAGAAGAGGTGACAGCAACAACAGCTATAAGATCTTCAGACAGAAGAGGTGACAGCCACAACAGCTATGACATCTTCAGACAGAAGAGGTGACAGCTACAACAGCTATGACATCTTCAGACAATTAGAAGAGGTGACAGCCACAACAGCTATGACTTCTTCAGACAGTTAGAAGAGGTGGCAGCCAAAACAGCTATGACATCTTCAGACAGTTAGAAGAGGTGACAGGCACAGCAGCTATGACATCTTTAGACAGTTAGAAGAGGTGACAGCCACAACAGCTATGACATCTTCAGACCGTTAGAAGAGGTGACAGGCACAACAGCTTTGACATCTTCAGACCGTTAGAAGAGGTGACAGGCACAACAGCTATGACATCTTCAGACAGTTAGAAGAGGTGACAGCCACAACAGCTATGACATCTTCAGACAGTTAGAAGAGGTGACAGCAACAACAGCTATGACATCTTCAGACAGAAGAGGTGACAGCCACAACAGCTATGACATCTTCAGACAGTTAGAAGAGGTGACAGCCACAACAGCTATGACTTCTTCAGACAGTTAGAAGAGGTGACAGCCAAAACAGCTATGAAATATTCAGACAAAAGAGGTAACAGGCACAACAGCTATGCCATCTTCAGAGAGTTAGAAGAGGTGACAGCCACAACAGCTATGACATCTTCAGACAGTTAGAAGAGGTGACAGCCACAACAGCTTTGACATCTTTAGACAGAAGAGGTGACAGCCACAACAGCTATGACATCTTCAGACAGTTAGAAGAGGTGACAGCCACAACAGCTATGACATCTTTAGACAGTTAGAAGAGGTGACAGGCACAACAGCTATGACATCTTTAGACAGTTAGAAGAGGTGACAGGAACAACAGCTATGATATCTTCAGACAGTTAGAAGAGGTGACAGGCACAACAGCTATGACATCTTCAGACAGTTAGAAGAGGTGATAGGCACAACAGCTATGACATCTTCAGACAGTTAGAAGAGGTGACAGCAACAACAGCTATGACATCTTCAGACAGAAGAGGTGACAGCCACAACAGCTATGACATCTTCAGACAGTTAGAAGAGGTGACAGGCACAACAGCTATGACATCTTTAGACAGTTAGAAGAGGTTACAGCCACAACAGCTATGACATATTCAGACAGTTAGAAGAGGTGACAGGCACAACAGCTATGACATCTTCAGACAGTTAGAAGAGGTGACAGCCACAACAGCTATGACATCTTTAGATAGTTAGAAGACGTGACAGGAACAACAGCTATGACATCTTCAGACAGTTAGAAGAGGTGACGGGCACAACAGCTATGACATCTTCAGACAGTTAGAAGAGGTGACAGCAACAACAGCTATGACATCTTCAGACAGTTAGAAGAGGTGACAGGCACAGCAGCTATGACATCTTTAGACAGTTAGAAGAGGTGACAGCCACAACAGCTATGACATCTTCAGAGCGTTAGAGAAGGTGACAGGCACAACAGCTATGACATCTTCAGAGAGAAGAGGTGACAGGCACAACAGCTATGACATCTTCAGACAGTTAGAAGAGGTGACAGGCACAACAGCTATGACATCTTCAGACAGTGAGAGGAGGTGACAGCCACAACAGCTATGACATCTTCAGACTGTTAGAAGAGGTGACAGCCACAACAGCTATGACATCTTCAGACAAAAGAGGTGACAGCCACAACAGCTATGACATCTTCAGAGAGAAGAGGTGACAGGCACAACAGCTATGACATCTTCAGACAGAAGAGGTGACAGACACAACAGCTATAACATCTTCAGACAGTTAGAAGAGGTGACAGGCACAACAGCTCTGTCATCTTCAGACAGTTAGAAGAGGTGACAGGCACAACATCTATGACATCTTCAGACAATTAGAAGAGGTGACAGCCACAACAGCTATGACTTCTTCAGACAGTTAGAAGAGGTGACAGCCAAAACAGCTATGACATCTTCAGACAGTTAGAAGAGGTGACAGGCACAGCAGCTATGACATCTTTAGACAGTTAGAAGAGGTGACAGCCACAACAGCTATGACATCTTCAGACCGTTAGAAGAGGTGACAGGCACAACAGCTATGACATCTTCAGACCGTTAGAAGAGGTGACAGGCACAACAGCTATGACATCTTCAGACAGTTAGAAGAGGTGACAGCCACAACAGCTATGACATCTTTAGACAGTTAGAAGAGGTGACAGGAACAACAGCTATGACATCTTCAGACAGAAGAGGTGACAGCCACAACATCTATGACATCTTCAGAGAGAAGAGGTGACAGGCACAACAGCTATGATATCTTCAGACAGAAGAGGTGACAGACACAACAGCTATAACATCTTCAGACAGTTAGAAGAGGTGACAGGCACAACAGCTCTGTCATCTTCAGACAGTTAGAAGAGGTGACAGGCACAACATCTATGACATCTTCAGACAGTTAGAAGAGGTGACAGCCACAACAGCTATGACATCTTTAGATAGTTAGAAGACGTGACAGGAACAACATCTATGACATCTTCAGACAGTTAGAAGAGGTGACAGGCACAACAGCTATGACATCTTCAGACAGTTAGAAGAGGTGACAGCAACAACAGCTATGACATCTTCAGACAGTTAGAAGAGGTGACAGGCACAGCAGCTATGTCATCTTTAGACAGTTAGAAGAGGTGACAGCCACAACAGCTATGACATCTTCAGACCGTTAGAAGAGGTGACAGGCACAACAGCTATGACATCTTCAGAGAGAAGAGGTGACAGGCACAACAGCTATGACATCTACAGACAGTTAGAAGAGGTGACAGGCACAACAGCTATGACATCTTCAGACAGTGAGAGGAGGTGACAGGCACAACAGCTATGACATCTTCAGACTGTTAGAAGAGGTGACAGCCACAACAGCTATGACATCTTCAGACAAAAGAGGTGACAGCCACAATAGCTATGACATCTTCAGAGAGAAGAGGTGACAGGCACAACAGCTATGACATCTTCAGACAGAAGAGGTGACAGACACAACAGCTATAACATCTTCAGACAGTTAGAAGAGGTGACAGGCACAACAGCTCTGTCATCTTCAGACAGTTAGAAGAGGTGACAGCCACAACAGCTATGATTTCTTCAGACAGTTAGAAGAGGTGACAGCCACAACAGTTATGAAATATTCAGACAAAAGAGGTAACAGGCACAAGAGCTATGCCATCTTCAGAGAGTTAGAAGAGGTGACAGGCACAAGAGCTATGGCATCTTCAGACAGAAGAGGTGACAGCCACAACAGCTATGACATCTTCAGACAGTTAGAAGAGGTGACAGGCACAACAGCTATGACATCTTCAGACAGTTAGAAGAGGTGACAGCCACAACAGCTATGACATCTTCAGACAGTTAAAAGAGGTGACAGGCACAACAGCTATGACATCTTTAGACAGTTAGAAGTGGTGACAGGATCAACAGCTATGACATCTTCAGACAGTTAGAAGAGGTGACAGGCACAACAGCTATGACATCTTCATACAGTTAGAAGAGGTGACAGCAACAACAGCTATGAGATCTTCAGACAGAAGAGGTGACAGCCACAACAGCTATGACATCTTCAGACAGAAGAGGTGACAGCTACAACAGCTATGACATCTTCAGACAGTTAGAAGAGGTGACAGGCACCACAGCTATGACATCTTCAGACAGTTAGAAGAGGTGACAGCCACAACAGCTATGACATCTTTAGATAGTTAGAAGAGGTGACAGGAACAACAGCTATGATATCTTCAGACAGTTAGAAGAGGTGACAGGCACAACAGCTATGACATCTTCAGACAGAAGAGGTGACAGCCACAACAGCTATGACATCTTCAGAGAGAAGAGGTGACAGGCACAACAGCTATGACATCTTCAGACAGAAGAGGTGACAGACACAACAGCTATAACATCTTCAGACAGTTAGAAGAGGTGACAGGCACAACAGCTATGACATCTTCAGACAGTTAGAAGAGGTGACAGCCACAACAGCTATGACATCTTCAGACAGTTAAAAGAGGTGACAGGCACAACAGCTGTGACATCTTCAGACAGTTAGAAGAGGTGACAGCCACAACAGCTATGACATCTTCAGACAGTTAGAAGAGGTGACAGGCACAACAGCTATGACATCTTCATACAGTTAGAAGAGGTGACAGCAACAACAGCTATAAGATCTTCAGACAGAAGAGGTGACAGCCACAACAGCTATGACATCTTCAGACAGAAGAGGTGACAGCTACAACAGCTATGACATCTTCAGACAATTAGAAGAGGTGACAGCCACAACAGCTATGACTTCTTCAGACAGTTAGAAGAGGTGGCAGCCAAAACAGCTATGACATCTTCAGACAGTTAGAAGAGGTGACAGGCACAGCAGCTATGACATCTTTAGACAGTTAGAAGAGGTGACAGCCACAACAGCTATGACATCTTCAGACCGTTAGAAGAGGTGACAGGCACAACAGCTTTGACATCTTCAGACCGTTAGAAGAGGTGACAGGCACAACAGCTATGACATCTTCAGACAGTTAGAAGAGGTGACAGCCACAACAGCTATGACATCTTCAGACAGTTAGAAGAGGTGACAGCAACAACAGCTATGACATCTTCAGACAGAAGAGGTGACAGCCACAACAGCTATGACATCTTCAGACAGTTAGAAGAGGTGACAGCCACAACAGCTATGACTTCTTCAGACAGTTAGAAGAGGTGACAGCCAAAACAGCTATGAAATATTCAGACAAAAGAGGTAACAGGCACAACAGCTATGCCATCTTCAGAGAGTTAGAAGAGGTGACAGCCACAACAGCTATGACATCTTCAGACAGTTAGAAGAGGTGACAGCCACAACAGCTTTGACATCTTTAGACAGAAGAGGTGACAGCCACAACAGCTATGACATCTTCAGACAGTTAGAAGAGGTGACAGCCACAACAGCTATGACATCTTTAGACAGTTAGAAGAGGTGACAGGCACAACAGCTATGACATCTTTAGACAGTTAGAAGAGGTGACAGGAACAACAGCTATGATATCTTCAGACAGTTAGAAGAGGTGACAGGCACAACAGCTATGACATCTTCAGACAGTTAGAAGAGGTGATAGGCACAACAGCTATGACATCTTCAGACAGTTAGAAGAGGTGACAGCAACAACAGCTATGACATCTTCAGACAGAAGAGGTGACAGCCACAACAGCTATGACATCTTCAGACAGTTAGAAGAGGTGACAGGCACAACAGCTATGACATCTTTAGACAGTTAGAAGAGGTTACAGCCACAACAGCTATGACATATTCAGACAGTTAGAAGAGGTGACAGGCACAACAGCTATGACATCTTCAGACAGTTAGAAGAGGTGACAGCCACAACAGCTATGACATCTTTAGATAGTTAGAAGACGTGACAGGAACAACAGCTATGACATCTTCAGACAGTTAGAAGAGGTGACGGGCACAACAGCTATGACATCTTCAGACAGTTAGAAGAGGTGACAGCAACAACAGCTATGACATCTTCAGACAGTTAGAAGAGGTGACAGGCACAGCAGCTATGACATCTTTAGACAGTTAGAAGAGGTGACAGCCACAACAGCTATGACATCTTCAGAGCGTTAGAGAAGGTGACAGGCACAACAGCTATGACATCTTCAGAGAGAAGAGGTGACAGGCACAACAGCTATGACATCTTCAGACAGTTAGAAGAGGTGACAGGCACAACAGCTATGACATCTTCAGACAGTGAGAGGAGGTGACAGCCACAACAGCTATGACATCTTCAGACTGTTAGAAGAGGTGACAGCCACAACAGCTATGACATCTTCAGACAAAAGAGGTGACAGCCACAACAGCTATGACATCTTCAGAGAGAAGAGGTGACAGGCACAACAGCTATGACATCTTCAGACAGAAGAGGTGACAGACACAACAGCTATAACATCTTCAGACAGTTAGAAGAGGTGACAGGCACAACAGCTCTGTCATCTTCAGACAGTTAGAAGAGGTGACAGGCACAACATCTATGACATCTTCAGACAATTAGAAGAGGTGACAGCCACAACAGCTATGACTTCTTCAGACAGTTAGAAGAGGTGACAGCCAAAACAGCTATGACATCTTCAGACAGTTAGAAGAGGTGACAGGCACAGCAGCTATGACATCTTTAGACAGTTAGAAGAGGTGACAGCCACAACAGCTATGACATCTTCAGACCGTTAGAAGAGGTGACAGGCACAACAGCTATGACATCTTCAGACCGTTAGAAGAGGTGACAGGCACAACAGCTATGACATCTTCAGACAGTTAGAAGAGGTGACAGCCACAACAGCTATGACATCTTTAGACAGTTAGAAGAGGTGACAGGAACAACAGCTATGACATCTTCAGACAGAAGAGGTGACAGCCACAACATCTATGACATCTTCAGAGAGAAGAGGTGACAGGCACAACAGCTATGATATCTTCAGACAGAAGAGGTGACAGACACAACAGCTATAACATCTTCAGACAGTTAGAAGAGGTGACAGGCACAACAGCTCTGTCATCTTCAGACAGTTAGAAGAGGTGACAGGCACAACATCTATGACATCTTCAGACAGTTAGAAGAGGTGACAGCCACAACAGCTATGACATCTTTAGATAGTTAGAAGACGTGACAGGAACAACATCTATGACATCTTCAGACAGTTAGAAGAGGTGACAGGCACAACAGCTATGACATCTTCAGACAGTTAGAAGAGGTGACAGCAACAACAGCTATGACATCTTCAGACAGTTAGAAGAGGTGACAGGCACAGCAGCTATGTCATCTTTAGACAGTTAGAAGAGGTGACAGCCACAACAGCTATGACATCTTCAGACCGTTAGAAGAGGTGACAGGCACAACAGCTATGACATCTTCAGAGAGAAGAGGTGACAGGCACAACAGCTATGACATCTACAGACAGTTAGAAGAGGTGACAGGCACAACAGCTATGACATCTTCAGACAGTGAGAGGAGGTGACAGGCACAACAGCTATGACATCTTCAGACTGTTAGAAGAGGTGACAGCCACAACAGCTATGACATCTTCAGACAAAAGAGGTGACAGCCACAATAGCTATGACATCTTCAGAGAGAAGAGGTGACAGGCACAACAGCTATGACATCTTCAGACAGAAGAGGTGACAGACACAACAGCTATAACATCTTCAGACAGTTAGAAGAGGTGACAGGCACAACAGCTCTGTCATCTTCAGACAGTTAGAAGAGGTGACAGCCACAACAGCTATGATTTCTTCAGACAGTTAGAAGAGGTGACAGCCACAACAGTTATGAAATATTCAGACAAAAGAGGTAACAGGCACAAGAGCTATGCCATCTTCAGAGAGTTAGAAGAGGTGACAGGCACAAGAGCTATGGCATCTTCAGACAGAAGAGGTGACAGCCACAACAGCTATGACATCTTCAGACAGTTAGAAGAGGTGACAGGCACAACAGCTATGACATCTTCAGACAGTTAGAAGAGGTGACAGCCACAACAGCTATGACATCTTCAGACAGTTAAAAGAGGTGACAGGCACAACAGCTATGACATCTTTAGACAGTTAGAAGTGGTGACAGGATCAACAGCTATGACATCTTCAGACAGTTAGAAGAGGTGACAGGCACAACAGCTATGACATCTTCATACAGTTAGAAGAGGTGACAGCAACAACAGCTATGAGATCTTCAGACAGAAGAGGTGACAGCCACAACAGCTATGACATCTTCAGACAGAAGAGGTGACAGCTACAACAGCTATGACATCTTCAGACAGTTAGAAGAGGTGACAGGCACCACAGCTATGACATCTTCAGACAGTTAGAAGAGGTGACAGCCACAACAGCTATGACATCTTTAGATAGTTAGAAGAGGTGACAGGAACAACAGCTATGACATCTTCAGACAGTTAGAAGAGGTGACAGGCACAACAGCTATGACATCTTCAGACAGTTAGAAGAGGTGACAGCAACAACAGCTATGACATCTTCAGACAGTTAGAAGAGGTGACAGGCACAGCAGCTATGACATCTTTAGACTGTTAGAAGAGGTGACAGCCACAACAGCTATGACATCTTCAGACCGTTAGAAGAGGTGACAGGCACAACAGCTATGACATCTTCAGAGAGAAGAGGTGACAGGCACAACAGCTATAACATCTTCAGACAGTTAGAAGAGGTGACAGGCACAACAGCTATGACATCTTCAGACAGTTAGAAGAGGTGACAGGCACAACAGCTATGACATCTTCAGACAGTTAGAAGAGGTGACAGCCACAACGGCTATGACTTCTTCAGACAGTTAGAAGAGGTGACAGTCACAACAGCTATGGCATCTTCAAACAGTTAGAAGAGGTGACAGCCACAACAGCTTTGACATCTTTAGACAGAAGAGGTGACAGCCACAACAGCTATGACATCTTCAGACAGTTAGAAGATGTGACAGCCACAACAGCTATGACATCTTTAGACAGTTAGAAGAGGTGACAGGAACAACAGCTATGATATCTTCAGACAGTTAGAAGAGGTGACAGGCACAACAGCTATGACATCTTCAGACAGTTAGAAGAGGTGACAGGCACAACAGCTATGACATCTTCAGACAGTTAGAAGAGGTGACAGCAACAACAGCTATGACATCTTCAGACAGAAGACGTGACAGCCACAACAGCTATGACATCTTCAGACAGTTAGAAGAGGTGACAGGCACAACAGCTATGACATCTTTAGACAGTTAGAAGAGGTGACAGCCACAACAACTATGACATATTCAGACAGTTAGAAGAGGTGACAGGCACAACAGCTATGACATTTTCAGACAGTTAGAAGAGGTGACAGCCACAACAGCTATGACATCTTTAGATAGTTAGAAGACGTGACAGGAACAACAGCTATGACATCTTCAGACAGTTTGAAGAGGTGACAGGCACAACAGCTATGACATCTTCAGACAGTTAGAAGAGGTGACAGCAACAACAGCTATGACATCTCCAGACAGTTAGAAGAGGTGACGAGCACAGCAGCTATGACATCTTTAGACAGTTAGAAGAGGTGACAGCCACAACAGCTATGACATCTTCAGACCGTTAGAAGAGGTGACAGGCACAACAGCTATGACATCTTCAGAGAGAAGAGGTGACAGGCACAACAGCTATGACATCTTCAGACAGTTAGAAGAGGTGACAGGCACAACAGCTATGACATCTTCAGACAGTGAGAGGAGGTGACAGCCACAACAGCTATGACATCTTCAGACTGTTAGAAGAGGTGACAGCCACAACAGCTATGACATCTTCAGACAAAAGAGGTGACAGCCACAACAGCTATGACATCTTCAGAGAGAAGAGGTGACAGGCACAACAGCTATGACATCTTCAGACAGAAGAGGTGACAGACACAACAGCTATAACATCTTCAGACAGTTAGAAGAGGTGACAGGCACAACAGCTCTGTCATCTTCAGACAGTTAGAAGAGGTGACAGGCACAACATCTATGACATCTTCAGACAGTTAGAAGAGGTGACAGCCACAACAGCTATGACTTCTTCAGACAGTTAGAAGAGGTGACAGCCAAAACAGCTATGAAATATTCAGACACAAGAGGTAACCGGCACAACAGCTATGCCATCTTCAGAGAGTTAGAAGAGGTGACAGCCACAACAGCTTTGACATCTTTAGACAGAAGAGGTGACAGCCACAACAGCTATGACATCTTCATACAGTTAGAAGAGGTGACAGCAACAACAGCTATGAGATCTTCAGACAGAAGAGGTGACAGCCACAACAGCTATGACATCTTCAGACAGAAGAGGTGACAGCTACAACAACTATGACATCTTCAGACAGTTAGAAGAGGTAACAGGCACAACAGCTATGACATCTTCAGACAGTTAGAAGAGGTGACAGCCACAACAGCTATGACATATTTAGATAGTTAGAAGAGGTGACAGGAACAACAGCTATGACATCTTCAGACAGTTAGAAGAGGTGACAGGCACAACAGCTATGACATCTTCAGACAGTTAGAAGAGGTGACAGCAACAACAGCTATGACATCTTCAGACAGTTAGAAGAAGTGACAGGCACAGCAGCTATGACATCTTTAGACAGTTAGAAGAGGTGACAGCCACAACAGCTATGACATCTTCAGACCGTTAGAAGAGGTGACAGGCACAACAGCTATGACTTCTTCAGAGAGAAGAGGTGACAGGCACAACAGCTATATCATCTTCAGACAGTTAGAAGAGGTGACAGGCACAACAGCTATGACATCTTCAGACAGTTAGAAGAGGTGACAGGCACAACAGCTATGACATCTTCAGACAGTTATAAGAGGTGACAGCCACAACGGCTATGACTTCTTCAGACAGTTAGAAGCGGTGACAGTCACAACAGCTATGGCATCTTCAGACAGTTAGAAGAGGTGACAGCCACAACAGCTTTGACATCTTTAGACAGAAGAGGTGACAGCCACAACAGCTATGACATCTTCAGACAGTTAGAAGAGGTGACAGGCACAACAGCTATGACATCTTTAGACAGTTAGAAGAGGTGACAGCCACAACAGCTATGACATATTCAGACAGTTAGAAGAGGTGACAGGCACAACAGCTATGACATCTTCAGACAGTTAGAAGAGGTGACAGCCACAACAGCTATGACATCTTTAGATAGTTAGAAGACGTGACAGGAACAACAGCTATGACATCTTCAGACAGTTTGAAGAGGTGACAGGCACAACAGCTATGACATCTTCAGACAGTTAGAAGAGGTGACAGCAACAACAGCTATGACATCTCCAGACAGTTAGAAGAGGTGACGAGCACAGCAGCTATGACATCTTTAGACAGTTAGAAGAGGTGACAGCCACAACAGCTATGCCATCTTCAGACCGTTAGAAGAGGTGACAGGCACAACAGCTATGACATCTTCAGAGAGAAGAGGTGACAGGCACAACAGCTATGACATCTTCAGACAGTTAGAAGAGGTGACAGGCACAACAGCTATGACATCTTCAGACAGTTAGAAGAGGTGACAGCCACAACAGCTATGACATCTTCAGACTGTTAGAAGAGGTGACAGCCACAACAGCTATGACATCTTCAGACAAAAGAGGTGACAGCCACAACAGCTATGACATCTTCAGAGAGAAGAGGTGACAGGCACAACAGCTATGACATCTTCAGACAGAAGAGGTGACAGACACAACAGCTATAACATCTTCAGACAGTTAGAAGAGGTGACAGGCACAACAGCTCTGTCATCTTCAGACAGTTAGAAGAGGTGACAGGCACAACATCTATGACATCTTCAGACAGTTAGAAGAGGTGACAGCCACAACAGCTATGACATCTTCAGACAGTTAGAAGAGGTGACAGCCAAAACAGCTATGAAATATTCAGACAAAAGAGGTAACCGGCACAACAGCTATGCCATCTTCAGAGAGTTAGAAGAGGTGACAGCCACAACAGCTTTGACATCTTTCGACAGAAGAGGTGACAGCCACAACAGCTATGACATCTTCAGACAGTTAGAAGAGGTGACAGCCACAACAGCTATGACATCTTTAGACAGTTAGAAGAGGTGACAGGAACAACAGCTATGATATCTTCAGACAGTTAGAAGAGGTGACAGGCACAACAGCTATGACATCTTCAGACAGAAGAGGTGACAGCCACAACAGCTATGACATCTTCAGAGAGAAGAGGTGACAGGCACAACAGCTATGATATCTTCAGACAGAAGAGGTGACAGACACAACAGCTATAACATCTTCAGACAGTTAGAAGAGGTGACAGGCACAACAGCTCTGTCATCTTCAGACAGTTAGAAGAGGTGACAGGCACAACATCTATGACATCTTCAGACAGTTAGAAGAGGTGACAGCCACAACAGCTATGACATCTTCAGACAGTTAGAAGAGGTGACAGCCACAACAGCTATGACATCTTTAGATAGTTAGAAGACGTGACAGGAACAACATCTATGACATCTTCAGACAGTTAGAAGAGGTGACAGGCACAACAGCTATGACATCTTCAGACAGTTAGAAGAGGTGACAGCAACAACAGCTATGACATCTTCAGACAGTTAGAAGAGGTGACAGGCACAGCAGCTATGACATCTTTAGACAGTTAGAAGAGGTGACAGCCACAACAGCTATGACATCTTCAGACCGTTAGAAGAGGTGACAGGCACAACAGCTATGACATCTTCAGAGAGAAGAGGTGACAGGCACAACAGCTATGACATCTACAGACAGTTAGAAGAGGTGACAGGCACAACAGCTATGACATCTTCAGACAGTGAGAGGAGGTGACAGGCACAACAGCTATGACATCTTCAGACTGTTAGAAGAGGTGACAGCCACAACAGCTATGACATCTTCAGACAAAAGAGGTGACAGCCACAATAGCTATGACATCTTCAGAGAGAAGAGGTGACAGGCACAACAGCTATGACATCTTCAGACAGAAGAGGTGACAGACACAACAGCTATAACATCTTCAGACAGTTAGAAGAGGTGACAGGCACAACAGCTCTGTCATCTTCAGACAGTTAGAAGAGGTGACAGGCACAACATCTATGACATCTTCAGACAGTTAGAAGAGGTGACAGCCACAACAGCTATGACTTCTTCAGACAGTTAGAAGAGGTGACAGCCAAAACAGCTATGAAATATTCAGACAAAAGAGGTAACAGGCACAACAGCTATGCCATCTTCAGAGAGTTAGAAGAGGTGACAGCCACAACAGCTTTGACATCTTTAGACAGAAGAGGTGACAGCCACAACAGCTATGACATCTTCAGACAGTTAGAAGAGGTGACAGCCACAACAGCTATGACATCTTTAGACAGTTAGAAGAGGTGACAGGAACAACAGCTATGATATCTTCAGACAGTTAGAAGAGGTGACAGGCACAACAGCTATGACATCTTCAGACAGAAGAGGTGACAGCCACAACAGCTATGACATCTTCAGAGAGAAGAGGTGACAGACACAACAGCTATAACATCTTCAGACAGTTAGAAGAGGTGACAGGCACAACAGCTCTGTCATCTTCAGACAGTTAGAAGAGGTGACAGGCACAACATCTATGACATCTTCAGACAGTTAGAAGAGGTGACAGCCACAACAGCTATGACTTCTTCAGACAGTTAGAAGAGGTGACAGCCACAACAGCTATGAAATATTCAGACAAAAGAGGTAACAGGCACAACAGCTATGCCATCTTCAGAGAGTTAGAAGAGGTGACAGGCACAACAGCTATGACATCTTCAGACAGAAGAGGTGACAGCCACAACAGCTATGACATCTTCAGACAGTTAGAAGAGGTGACAGGCACAACAGCTATGACATCTTCAGACAGTTAGAAGAGGTGACAGCCACAACAGCTATGACATCTTCAGACAGTTAAAAGAGGTGACAGGCACAACAGCTGTGACATCTTCAGACAGTTAGAAGAGGTGACAGCCACAACAGCTATGACATCTTCAGACAGTTAGAAGAGGTGACAGGCACAACAGCTATGACATCTTCATACAGTTAGAAGAGGTGACAGCAACAACAGCTATAAGATCTTCAGACAGAAGAGGTGACAGCCACAACAGCTATGACATCTTCAGACAGAAGAGGTGACAGCTACAACAGCTATGACATCTTCAGACAATTAGAAGAGGTGACAGCCACAACAGCTATGACTTCTTCAGACAGTTAGAAGAGGTGGCAGCCAAAACAGCTATGACATCTTCAGACAGTTAGAAGAGGTGACAGGCACAGCAGCTATGACATCTTTAGACAGTTAGAAGAGGTGACAGCCACAACAGCTATGACATCTTCAGACCGTTAGAAGAGGTGACAGGCACAACAGCTTTGACATCTTCAGACCGTTAGAAGAGGTGACAGGCACAACAGCTATGACATCTTCAGACAGTTAGAAGAGGTGACAGCCACAACAGCTATGACATCTTCAGACAGTTAGAAGAGGTGACAGCAACAACAGCTATGACATCTTCAGACAGAAGAGGTGACAGCCACAACAGCTATGACATCTTCAGACAGTTAGAAGAGGTGACAGCCACAACAGCTATGACTTCTTCAGACAGTTAGAAGAGGTGACAGCCAAAACAGCTATGAAATATTCAGACAAAAGAGGTAACAGGCACAACAGCTATGCCATCTTCAGAGAGTTAGAAGAGGTGACAGCCACAACAGCTTTGACATCTTTAGACAGAAGAGGTGACAGCCACAACAGCTATGACATCTTCAGACAGTTAGAAGAGGTGACAGCCACAACAGCTATGACATCTTTAGACAGTTAGAAGAGGTGACAGGAACAACAGCTATGATATCTTCAGACAGTTAGAAGAGGTGACAGGCACAACAGCTATGACATCTTCAGACAGTTAGAAGAGGTGATAGGCACAACAGCTATGACATCTTCAGACAGTTAGAAGAGGTGACAGCAACAACAGCTATGACATCTTCAGACAGAAGAGGTGACAGCCACAACAGCTATGACATCTTCAGACAGTTAGAAGAGGTGACAGGCACAACAGCTATGACATCTTTAGACAGTTAGAAGAGGTTACAGCCACAACAGCTATGACATATTCAGACAGTTAGAAGAGGTGACAGGCACAACAGCTATGACATCTTCAGACAGTTAGAAGAGGTGACAGCCACAACAGCTATGACATCTTTAGATAGTTAGAAGACGTGACAGGAACAACAGCTATGACATCTTCAGACAGTTAGAAGAGGTGACGGGCACAACAGCTATGACATCTTCAGACAGTTAGAAGAGGTGACAGCAACAACAGCTATGACATCTTCAGACAGTTAGAAGAGGTGACAGGCACAGCAGCTATGACATCTTTAGACAGTTAGAAGAGGTGACAGCCACAACAGCTATGACATCTTCAGAGCGTTAGAGAAGGTGACAGGCACAACAGCTATGACATCTTCAGAGAGAAGAGGTGACAGGCACAACAGCTATGACATCTTCAGACAGTTAGAAGAGGTGACAGGCACAACAGCTATGACATCTTCAGACAGTGAGAGGAGGTGACAGCCACAACAGCTATGACATCTTCAGACTGTTAGAAGAGGTGACAGCCACAACAGCTATGACATCTTCAGACAAAAGAGGTGACAGCCACAACAGCTATGACATCTTCAGAGAGAAGAGGTGACAGGCACAACAGCTATGACATCTTCAGACAGAAGAGGTGACAGACACAACAGCTATAACATCTTCAGACAGTTAGAAGAGGTGACAGGCACAACAGCTCTGTCATCTTCAGACAGTTAGAAGAGGTGACAGGCACAACATCTATGACATCTTCAGACAATTAGAAGAGGTGACAGCCACAACAGCTATGACTTCTTCAGACAGTTAGAAGAGGTGACAGCCAAAACAGCTATGACATCTTCAGACAGTTAGAAGAGGTGACAGGCACAGCAGCTATGACATCTTTAGACAGTTAGAAGAGGTGACAGCCACAACAGCTATGACATCTTCAGACCGTTAGAAGAGGTGACAGGCACAACAGCTATGACATCTTCAGACCGTTAGAAGAGGTGACAGGCACAACAGCTATGACATCTTCAGACAGTTAGAAGAGGTGACAGCCACAACAGCTATGACATCTTTAGACAGTTAGAAGAGGTGACAGGAACAACAGCTATGACATCTTCAGACAGAAGAGGTGACAGCCACAACATCTATGACATCTTCAGAGAGAAGAGGTGACAGGCACAACAGCTATGATATCTTCAGACAGAAGAGGTGACAGACACAACAGCTATAACATCTTCAGACAGTTAGAAGAGGTGACAGGCACAACAGCTCTGTCATCTTCAGACAGTTAGAAGAGGTGACAGGCACAACATCTATGACATCTTCAGACAGTTAGAAGAGGTGACAGCCACAACAGCTATGACATCTTTAGATAGTTAGAAGACGTGACAGGAACAACATCTATGACATCTTCAGACAGTTAGAAGAGGTGACAGGCACAACAGCTATGACATCTTCAGACAGTTAGAAGAGGTGACAGCAACAACAGCTATGACATCTTCAGACAGTTAGAAGAGGTGACAGGCACAGCAGCTATGTCATCTTTAGACAGTTAGAAGAGGTGACAGCCACAACAGCTATGACATCTTCAGACCGTTAGAAGAGGTGACAGGCACAACAGCTATGACATCTTCAGAGAGAAGAGGTGACAGGCACAACAGCTATGACATCTACAGACAGTTAGAAGAGGTGACAGGCACAACAGCTATGACATCTTCAGACAGTGAGAGGAGGTGACAGGCACAACAGCTATGACATCTTCAGACTGTTAGAAGAGGTGACAGCCACAACAGCTATGACATCTTCAGACAAAAGAGGTGACAGCCACAATAGCTATGACATCTTCAGAGAGAAGAGGTGACAGGCACAACAGCTATGACATCTTCAGACAGAAGAGGTGACAGACACAACAGCTATAACATCTTCAGACAGTTAGAAGAGGTGACAGGCACAACAGCTCTGTCATCTTCAGACAGTTAGAAGAGGTGACAGGCACAACATCTATGACATCTTCAGACAGTTAGAAGAGGTGACAGCCACAACAGCTATGACTTCTTCAGACAGTTAGAAGAGGTGACAGCCAAAACAGCTATGAAATATTCAGACAAAAGAGGTAACAGGCAGAACAGCTATGCCATCTTCAGAGAGTTAGAAGAGGTGACAGCCACAACAGCTTTGACATCTTTAGACAGAAGAGGTGACAGCCACAACAGCTATGACATCTTCAGACAGTTAGAAGAGGTGACAGCCACAACAGCTATGACATCTTTAGACAGTTAGAAGAGGTGACAGGAACAACAGCTATGATATCTTCAGACAGTTAGAAGAGGTGACAGGCACAACAGCTATGACATCTTCAGACAGAAGAGGTGACAGCCACAACAGCTATGACATCTTCAGAGAGAAGAGGTGACAGGCACAACAGCTATGACATCTTCAGACAGAAGAGGTGACAGACACAACAGCTATAACATCTTCAGACATTTAGAAGAGGTGACAGGCACAACAGCTCTGTCATCTTCAGACAGTTAGAAGAGGTGACAGGCACAACATCTATGACATCTTCAGACAGTTAGAAGAGGTGACAGCCACAACAGCTATGACTTCTTCAGACAGTTAGAAGAGGTGACAGCCACAACAGCTATGAAATATTCAGACAAAAGAGGTAACAGGCACAACAGCTATGCCATCTTCAGAGAGTTAGAAGAGGTGACAGGCACAACAGCTATGACATCTTCAGACAGAAGAGGTGACAGCCACAACAGCTATGACATCTTCAGACAGTTAGAAGAGGTGACAGGCACAACAGCTATGACATCTTCAGACAGTTAGAAGAGGTGACAGCCACAACAGCTATGACATCTTCAGACAGTTAAAAGAGGTGACAGGCACAACAGCTGTGACATCTTCAGACAGTTAGAAGAGGTGACAGCCACAACAGCTATGACATCTTCAGACAGTTAGAAGAGGTGACAGGCACAACAGCTATGACATCTTCATACAGTTAGAAGAGGTGACAGCAACAACAGCTATAAGATCTTCAGACAGAAGAGGTGACAGCCACAACAGCTATGACATCTTCAGACAGTTAGAAGAGGTGACAGCAACAACAGCTATGACATCTTCAGACAGAAGAGGTGACAGCCACAACAGCTATGACATCTTCAGACAGTTAGAAGAGGTGGCAGCCACAACAGCTATGACATATTCAGACAGTTAGAAGAGGTGACAGGCACAACAGCTATGACATCTTCAGACAATTAGAAGAGGTGACAGCCACAACAGCTATGACATCTTCAGACAGTTATAAGATGTGATAGCCACAACAGCTACTACATATTCAGAGAGTTAAAAGAGGTGACAGGCACAACAGCTATGACATCTTCAGACAGTTAGAAGAGGTGACAGCCACAACAGCTATGACATCTTTAGACAGTTAGAAGAGGTGACAGCCACAACTGCTATGACATCTTCAGACAGAAGAGGTGACAGCTACAACAGCTATGACATCTTCAGACAGTTAGAAGAGGTGACAGGCACAACAGCTATGACATCTTTAGACAGTTAGAAGAGGTGACAGCCACAACAGCTACGACATCTTCAGACAGTTAGAAGAGATGACAGGCACAACAGCTATGACATCTTTAGACAGTTAGAAGAGGTGACAGCCACAACAGCTATGACATCTTCAGACAGTTAGAAGAGGTGACAGCCACAACAGCTATGACATCTTTAGACAGTTAGAAGAGGTGACAGCAAGAACAACTATGATATCTTCAGACAGTTAGAAGAGGTGACAGGCACAACAGCTATGACATCTTCAGACAGTTAGAAGAGGTGACAGCCACAACTGCTATGACATCTTCAGACAGAAGAGGTGACAGCTACAACAGCTATGACATCTTCAGACAGTTAGAAGAGGTGACAGGCACAACAGCTATGACATCTTTAGACAGTTAGAAGAGGTGACAGCCACAACAGCTACGACATCTTCAGACAGTTAGAAGAGGTGACAGGCACAACAGCTATGACATCTTTAGACAGTTAGAAGAGGTGACAGCCACAACAGCTATGACATCTTCAGACAGTTAGAAGAGGTGACAGCCACAACAGCTATGACATCTTTAGACAGTTAGAAGAGGTGACAGGAAGAACAACTATGACATCTTCAGACAGTTAGAAGAGGTGACAGGCACAACATCTATGACATCTTCAGACAGTTAGAAGAGGTGACAGGCACAACAGCTATGACATCTTCAGACAATTAGAAGAGGTGACAGCAACAACAGCTATGACATCTTCAGACAGAAGAGGTGACAGCCACAACAGCTATGACATCTTCAGACAGTTAGAAGAGGTGACAGCCTCAACAGCTATGTCGTCTTTAGACAGTTAGAAGAGGTGACAGGAACAACAGCTATGACATCTTCAGACAGTTAGAAGAGGTGACAGGCACAACAGCTATGACATCTTCAGACAGTTAGAAGAGGTGACAGTAACAACAGCTATGGCATCTTCAGACAGAAGAGGTGACAGCCACAACAGTTATGACATCTTCAGACAGATAGAAGAGGTGACAGGCACAACAGCTATGACATCTTTAGACAGTTAGAAGAGGTGACAGCCACAACAGCTATGATATATTCAGACAGTTAGAAGAGGTGACAGGTACAACAGCTATGACATCTTCAGACAATTAGAAGAGGTGACAGCCACAACAGCTATGACATCTTCAGACAGTTATAAGATGTGACAGCCACAACAGCTATGACATCTTCATACAGTTAGAAGAGGTGACAGGCACAACAGCTATGACGTCTTTAGACAGTTAGAAGAGGTGACAGCCACAACAGCTATGACGTCTTTAGACAGTTAGAAGAGGTGACAGCCACAACAGCAATGACATATTCAGACAGTTAGAAGAGGTGACAGGCACAACAGCTATGACATCTTCAGACAGTTAGAAGAGGTGACAGCCACAACAGCTATGACATCTTTAGACAGTTAGAAGAGGTGACAGCAACAACAGCTATGACATCTTCAGACAGTTAGAAGAGGTGACAGGCACAACAGCTATGACATCTTTAGACAGTTAGAAGAGGTGACAGCCACAATTGCTATGACATCTTCAGACAGAAGAGGTGACAGCTACAACAGCTATGACATCTTCAGAGAAAAGAGGTGACAGGCACAACAGCTGTGACATCTTCAGACAGAAGAGGTGACATACGCAACAGCTATAACATCTTCAGACAGTTAGAAGAGGTGACAGGCACAACAGCTATGACATCTTTAGACAGTTAGAAGAGGTGACAACCACAACAGCTATGACATCTTTAGACAGTTAGAAGAGGTGACAGCCACAACAGCTATGACATCTTCAGACAGTTAGAAGAGGTGACCGCCACAACATCTATGACATCTTCATACAGTTAGAAGAGGTGACAGCCACAACAGCTATGACATCTTCAGACAGTTAGAAGAGGTGACAGCCACAACAGCTATGACATCTTCAGACAGTTAGAAGAGGCGACAGCAACAACAGCTATGACATCTTCAGACAGAAGCGGTGAAAGCCACAACAGCTATGACATCTTCAGACAGTTAGAAGAGGTGACAGCAACAACAGCTATGACATCTTCAGAATAGAAGAGGTGACAGCCACAACAGCTATGACATCTTTAGACAGTTAGAAGAGGTGAGAGCCACAACAGCTATGACATCTTTAGACAGTTAGAAGAGGTGACACCCACAACAGCTATGACATCTTCAGACAGTTAGAAGAGGTGACAAGCACAACAGCTATGACATCTTCAGACAGTTAGAAGAGGTGACAAGCACAACAGTTATGACATCTTCAGACAGTTAGAAGAGGTGACAGCAACAACAGCTATGACATCTTCAGACAGAAGCGGTGACAGCCACAACAGCTATGACATCTTCAGACAGTTAGAAGAGGTGATAGCAACAACAGCTATGATATCTTCAGACAGAAGAGGTGACAGCCACAACAGCTATGACATCTTCAGACAGTTAGAAGAGGTGACAGCAACAACAGCTATGGCATCTTCAGACAGAAGAGGTGACAGCCACAACAGTTATGACATCTTCAGACAGATAGAAGAGGTGACAGGCACAACAGCTATGACATCTTTAGACAGTTAGAAGAGGTGACAGCCACAACAGCTATGACATCTTTAGACAGTTAGAAGAGGTGACAGCCACAACAGCTACGACATCTTCAGACAGTTAGAAGAGGTGACAGGCACAACAGCTGTGACATCTTTAGACAGTTAGAAGAGATGACAGCCACAACAGCTATGACAACTTCAGACAGTTAGAAGAGGTGACAGCCACAACAGCTATGACATCTTTAGACAGTTAAAAGAGGTGACAGGAAGAACAACTATGACATCTTCAGACAGTTAGAAGAGGTGACAGGCACAACAGCTATGACATCTTCAGACAGTTAGAAGAGGTGACAGGCACAACAGCTATGACATCTTCAGACAGTTAGAAGAGATGACAGCAACAACAGCTATGACATCTTCAGACAGAAGAGGTGACAGCCACAACAGCTATGACATCTTTAGACAGTTAGAAGAGGTGACAGCAACAACAGCTATGACATCTTCAGACAGTTAGAAGAGGTGACAGGCACAACAACTATGACATCTTTAGACAGTTAGAAGAGGTGACAGCCACAACTGCTATGACATCTTCAGACAGAAGAGGTGACAGCTACAACAGCTATGACATCTTCAGACAGTTAGAAGAGGTGACAGGCACAACAGCTATGACATCTTTAGACAGTTAGAAGAGGTGACAGCCACAACAGCTACGACATCTTCAGACAGTTAGAAGAGGTGACAGGCACAACAGCTATGACATCTTCAGACAGAAGAGGTGACAGCCACAACAGCTATGACATCTTCAGACAGTTAGAAGAGGTGACAGCCTCAACAGCTATGTCGTCTTTAGACTGTTAGAAGAGGTGACAGGAAGAACAACTATGACATCTTCGGACAGTTAGAAGAGGTGACAGGCACAACAGCTATGACATCTTCAGACAGTTAGAAGAGGTGACAGGCACAACAGCTATGACATCTTCAGACAATTAGAAGAGGTGACAGCAACAACAGCTATGACATCTTCAGACAGAAGAGGTGACAGCCACAACAGCTATGACATCTTCAGACAGTTAGAAGAGGTGACAGCCTCAACAGCTATGTCGTCTTTAGACTGTTAGAAGAGGTGACAGGAACAACAGCTATGACATCTTCAGACAGTTAGAAGAGGTGACAGGCACAACAGCTATGACATCTTCAGACAGTTAGAAGAGGTGACAGTAACAACAGCTATGGCATCTTCAGACAGAAGAGGTTACAGCCACAACAGTTATGACATCTTCAGACAGATAGAAGAGGTGACAGGCACAACAGCTATGACATCTTTAGACAGTTAGAAGAGGTGACAGCCACAACAGCTATGATATATTCAGACAGTTAGAAGAGGTGACAGGTACAACAGCTATGACATCTTCAGACAATTAGAAGAGGTGACAGCCACAACAGCTATGACATCTTCAGACAGTTATAAGATGTGACAGCCACAACAGCTATGACATCTTCATACAGTTAGAAGAGGTGACAGGCACAACAGCTATGACATCTTTAGACAGTTAGAAGAGGTGACAGCCACAACAGCTATGATATATTCAGACAGTTAGAAGAGGTGACAGGTACAACAGCTATGACATCTTCAGACAATTAGAAGAGGTGACAGCCACAACAGCTATGACATCTTCAGACAGTTATAAGATGTGACAGCCACAACAGCTATGACATCTTCATACAGTTAGAAGAGGTGACAGGCACAACAGCTATGACGTCTTTAGACAGTTAGAAGAGGTGACAGCCACAACAGCTATGACGTCTTTAGACAGTTAGAAGAGGTGACAGCCACAACAGCAATGACATATTCAGACAGTTAGAAGAGGTGACAGGCACAACAGTTATGACATCTTCAGACAGATAGAAGAGGTGACAGGCACAACAGCTATGACATCTTTAGACAGTTAGAAGAGGTGACAGCCACAACAGCTATGATATATTCAGACAGTTAGAAGAGGTGACAGGTACAACAGCTATGACATCTTCAGACAATTAGAAGAGGTGACAGCCACAACAGCTATGACATCTTCAGACAGTTATAAGATGTGACAGCCACAACAGCTATGACATCTTCATACAGTTAGAAGAGGTGACAGGCACAACAGCTATGACATCTTTAGACAGTTAGAAGAGGTGACAGCCACAACAGCTATGATATATTCAGACAGTTAGAAGAGGTGACAGGTACAACAGCTATGACATCTTCAGACAATTAGAAGAGGTGACAGCCACAACAGCTATGACATCTTCAGACAGTTATAAGATGTGACAGCCACAACAGCTATGACATCTTCATACAGTTAGAAGAGGTGACAGGCACAACAGCTATGACGTCTTTAGACAGTTAAAAGAGGTGACAGCCACAACAGCTATGACGTCTTTAGACAGTTAGAAGAGGTGACAGCCACAACAGCAATGACATATTCAGACAGTTAGAAGAGGTGACAGGCACAACAGCTATGACATCTTCAGACAGTTAGAAGAGGTGACAGCCACAACAGCTATGACATCTTTAGACAGTTAGAAGAGGTGACAGCAACAACAGCTATGACATCTTCAGACAGTTAGAAGAGGTGACAGGCACAACAGCTATGACATCTTTAGACAGTTAGAAGAGGTGACAGCCACAATTGCTATGACATCTTCAGACAGAAGAGGTGACAGCTACAACAGCTATGACATCTTCAGAGAAAAGAGGTGACAGGCACAACAGCTGTGACATCTTCAGACAGAAGAGGTGACATACGCAACAGCTATAACATCTTCAGACAGTTAGAAGAGGTGACAGGCACAACAGCTATGACATCTTTAGACAGTTAGAAGAGGTGACAACCACAACAGCTATGACATCTTTAGACAGTTAGAAGAGGTGACAGCCACAACAGCTATGACATCTTCAGACAGTTAGAAGAGGTGACCGCCACAACATCTATGACATCTTCATACAGTTAGAAGAGGTGACAGCCACAACAGCTATGACATCTTCAGACAGTTAGAAGAGGTGACAGCCACAACAGCTATGACATCTTCAGACAGTTAGAAGAGGCGACAGCAACAACAGCTATGACATCTTCAGACAGAAGCGGTGAAAGCCACAACAGCTATGACATCTTCAGACAGTTAGAAGAGGTGACAGCAACAACAGCTATGACATCTTCAGAATAGAAGAGGTGACAGCCACAACAGCTATGACATCTTTAGACAGTTAGAAGAGGTGAGAGCCACAACAGCTATGACATCTTTAGACAGTTAGAAGAGGTGACACCCACAACAGCTATGACATCTTCAGACAGTTAGAAGAGGTGACAAGCACAACAGCTATGACATCTTCAGACAGTTAGAAGAGGTGACAAGCACAACAGTTATGACATCTTCAGACAGTTAGAAGAGGTGACAGCAACAACAGCTATGACATCTTCAGACAGAAGCGGTGACAGCCACAACAGCTATGACATCTTCAGACAGTTAGAAGAGGTGATAGCAACAACAGCTATGATATCTTCAGACAGAAGAGGTGACAGCCACAACAGCTATGACATCTTCAGACAGTTAGAAGAGGTGACAGCAACAACAGCTATGGCATCTTCAGACAGAAGAGGTGACAGCCACAACAGTTATGACATCTTCAGACAGATAGAAGAGGTGACAGGCACAACAGCTATGACATCTTTAGACAGTTAGAAGAGGTGACAGCCACAACAGCTATGACATCTTTAGACAGTTAGAAGAGGTGACAGCCACAACAGCTACGACATCTTCAGACAGTTAGAAGAGGTGACAGGCACAACAGCTGTGACATCTTTAGACAGTTAGAAGAGATGACAGCCACAACAGCTATGACAACTTCAGACAGTTAGAAGAGGTGACAGCCACAACAGCTATGACATCTTTAGACAGTTAAAAGAGGTGACAGGAAGAACAACTATGACATCTTCAGACAGTTAGAAGAGGTGACAGGCACAACAGCTATGACATCTTCAGACAGTTAGAAGAGGTGACAGGCACAACAGCTATGACATCTTCAGACAGTTAGAAGAGATGACAGCAACAACAGCTATGACATCTTCAGACAGAAGAGGTGACAGCCACAACAGCTATGACATCTTTAGACAGTTAGAAGAGGTGACAGCAACAACAGCTATGACATCTTCAGACAGTTAGAAGAGGTGACAGGCACAACAACTATGACATCTTTAGACAGTTAGAAGAGGTGACAGCCACAACTGCTATGACATCTTCAGACAGAAGAGGTGACAGCTACAACAGCTATGACATCTTCAGACAGTTAGAAGAGGTGACAGGCACAACAGCTATGACATCTTTAGACAGTTAGAAGAGGTGACAGCCACAACAGCTACGACATCTTCAGACAGTTAGAAGAGGTGACAGGCACAACAGCTATGACATCTTCAGACAGAAGAGGTGACAGCCACAACAGCTATGACATCTTCAGACAGTTAGAAGAGGTGACAGCCTCAACAGCTATGTCGTCTTTAGACTGTTAGAAGAGGTGACAGGAAGAACAACTATGACATCTTCGGACAGTTAGAAGAGGTGACAGGCACAACAGCTATGACATCTTCAGACAGTTAGAAGAGGTGACAGGCACAACAGCTATGACATCTTCAGACAATTAGAAGAGGTGACAGCAACAACAGCTATGACATCTTCAGACAGAAGAGGTGACAGCCACAACAGCTATGACATCTTCAGACAGTTAGAAGAGGTGACAGCCTCAACAGCTATGTCGTCTTTAGACTGTTAGAAGAGGTGACAGGAACAACAGCTATGACATCTTCAGACAGTTAGAAGAGGTGACAGGCACAACAGCTATGACATCTTCAGACAGTTAGAAGAGGTGACAGTAACAACAGCTATGGCATCTTCAGACAGAAGAGGTTACAGCCACAACAGTTATGACATCTTCAGACAAATAGAAGAGGTGACAGGCACAACAGCTATGACATCTTTAGACAGTTAGAAGAGGTGACAGCCACAACAGCTATGACATATTCAGACAGTTAGAAGAGGTGACAGGTACAACCGCTATGACATCTTCAGACAATTAGAAGAGGTGACAGCCACAACAGCTATGACATCTTCAGACAGTTATATGATGTGACAGCCACAACAGCTATGACATATTCAGACAGTTAGAAGAGGTGACAGGCACAACAGCTATGACATCTTCAGACAGTTAGAAGAGGTGACAGCCACAACAGCTATGACATCTTTAGACAGTTAGAAGAGGTGACAGCAACAACAGCTATGACATCTTCAGACAGTTAGAAGAGGTGACAGGCACAACAGCTATGACATCTTTAGACAGTTAGAAGAGGTGACAGCCACAATTGGACATCTTCAGACAGAAGAGGTGACAGCTACAACAGCTATGACATCTTCAGAGAGAAGAGGTGACAGGCACAACAGCTATGACATCTTCAGACAGAAGAGGTGACATACGCAACAGCTATAACATCTTCAGACAGTTAGAAGAGGTGACAGGCACAACAGCTATGACATCTTTAGACAGTTAGAAGAGGTGACAACCACAACAGCTATGACATCTTTAGACAGTTAGAAGAGGTGACAGCCACAACAGCTATGACATCTTCAGACAGTTAGAAGAGGTGACCGCCACAACATCTATGACATCTTCATACAGTTAGAAGAGGTGACAGCAACAACAGCTATGACATCTTCAGACAGTTAGAAGAGGTGACAGCCACAACAGCTATGACATCTTCAGACAGTTAGAAGAGGTGACAGCAACAACAGCTATGACATCTTCAGACAGAAGCGGTGACAGCCACAACAGCTATGACATCTTCAGACAGTTAGAAGAGGTGACAGCAACAACAGCTATGACATCTTCAGACAGTTAGAAGAGGTGACAGCCACAACAGCTATGACATCTTTAGACAGTTAGAAGAGGTGACAGCCACAACAGCTATGACATCTTTAGACAGTTAGAAGATGTGACAGCCACAACAGCTATGACATCTTCAGACAGTTAGAAGAGGTGACAAGCACAACAGCTATGACATCTTCAGACAGTTAGAAGAGGTGACAAGCACAACAGTTATGACATCTTCAGACAGTTAGAAGAGGTGACAGCAACAACAGCTATGACATCTTCAGACAGAAGCGGTGACAGCCACAACAGCTATGACATCTTCAGACAGTTAGAAGAGGTGATAGCAACAACAGCTATGACATCTTCAGACAGAAGAGGTGACAGCCACAACAGCTATGACATCTTCAGACAGTTAGAAGAGGTGACAGCAACAACAGCTATGGCATCTTCAGACAGAAGAGGTGACAGCCACAACAGTTATGACATCTTCAGACAGATAGAAGAGGTGACAGGCACAACAGCTATGACATCTTTAGACAGTTAGAAGAGGTGACAGCCACAACAGCTATGACATATTCAGACAGTTAGAAGAGGTGACAGGCACAACAGCTATGACATCTCCAGACAGTGAGAAGAGGTGACAGACACAACAACAATGACATATTCAGACAGAAGAGGTGACAGCCACAACAGCTATCACATCTTCAGAGAGAAGAGGTGACAGGCACAACAGCTATGACATCTTCAGACAGAAGAGGTGACAGACACAACGGCTATAACATCTTCAGACAGTTAGAAGAGGTGACAGGCACAACAGCTATGACATCTTCAGAGAGTTAGAAACGGTGACAGCCACAACAGCTATGACTTCTTCAGACAGTTAGAAGAGGTGACAGCCACAACAGCTCTGACATATTCAGACAGTTAGAAGAGGTGACAGGCACAACAGCTATGACATCTTCAGACAGTTAGAAGAAGTGACAGGAACAACAGCTATGACATCTTCAGATAGTTAGAAGAGGTGACAGGCACAACAGCTATGACATCTTCAGACAGTTAGAAGAGGTGACAGCAACAAAAGCTATGACATCTTCAGACAGTTACAAGAGTTGACAGGCACAGGAGCTATGACATCTACAGACAGAAGAGGTGACAACCACAACAGCTATGACATCTTTAGACAGTTAGAAGAGGTGACAGGCACAACAGCTGTGACATCTTTAGACAGTTAGAAGAGATGACAGCCACAACAGCTATGACAACTTCAGACAGTTAGAAGAGGTGACAGCCACAACAGCTATGACATCTTTAGACAGTTAAAAGAGGTGACAGGAAGAACAACTATGACATCTTCAGACAGTTAGAAGAGGTGACAGGCACAACAGCTATGACATCTTCAGACAGTTAGAAGAGGTGACAGGCACAACAGCTATGACATCTTCAGACAGTTAGAAGAGATGACAGCAACAACAGCTATGACATCTTCAGACAGAAGAGGTGACAGCCACAACAGCTATGACATCTTTAGACAGTTAGAAGAGGTGACAGCAACAACAGCTATGACATCTTCAGACAGTTAGAAGAGGTGACAGGCACAACAACTATGACATCTTTAGACAGTTAGAAGAGGTGACAGCCACAACTGCTATGACATCTTCAGACAGAAGAGGTGACAGCTACAACAGCTATGACATCTTCAGACAGTTAGAAGAGGTGACAGGCACAACAGCTATGACATCTTTAGACAGTTAGAAGAGGTGACAGCCACAACAGCTACGACATCTTCAGACAGTTAGAAGAGGTGACAGGCACAACAGCTATGACATCTTTAGACAGTTAGAAGAGGTGACAGCCACAACAGCTATGACATCTTCAGACAGTTAGAAGAGGTGACAGCGACAACAGCTTTGACATCTTTAGACAGTTAGAAGAGGTGACAGGAAGAACAACTATGACATCTTCGGACAGTTAGAAGAGGTGACAGGCACAACAGCTATGACATCTTCAGACAGTTAGAAGAGGTGACAGGCACAACAGCTATGACATCTTCAGACAATTAGAAGAGGTGACAGCAACAACAGCTATGACATCTTCAGACAGAAGAGGTGACAGCCACAACAGCTATGACATCTTCAGACAGTTAGAAGAGGTGACAGCCTCAACAGCTATGTCGTCTTTAGACTGTTAGAAGAGGTGACAGGAACAACAGCTATGACATCTTCAGACAGTTAGAAGAGGTGACAGGCACAACAGCTATGACATCTTCAGACAGTTAGAAGAGGTGACAGTAACAACAGCTATGGCATCTTCAGACAGAAGAGGTTACAGCCACAACCGTTATGACATCTTCAGACAAATAGAAGAGGTGACAGGCACAACAGCTATGACATCTTTAGACAGTTAGAAGAGGTGACAGCCACAACAGCTATGACATATTCAGACAGTTAGAAGAGGTGACAGGTACAACCGCTATGACATCTTCAGACAATTAGAAGAGGTGACAGCCACAACAGCTATGACATCTTCAGACAGTTATATGATGTGACAGCCACAACAGCTATGACATATTCAGACAGTTAGAAGAGGTGACAGGCACAACAGCTATGACATCTTCAGACAGTTAGAAGAGGTGACAGCCACAACAGCTATGACATCTTTAGACAGTTAGAAGAGGTGACAGCAACAACAGCTATGACATCTTCAGACAGTTAGAAGAGGTGACAGGCACAACAGCTATGACATCTTTAGACAGTTAGAAGAGGTGACAGCCACAATTGGACATCTTCAGACAGAAGAGGTGACAGCTACAACAGCTATGACATCTTCAGAGAGAAGAGGTGACAGGCACAACAGCTATGACATCTTCAGACAGAAGAGGTGATATACGCAACAGCTATAACATCTTCAGACAGTTAGAAGAGGTGACAGGCACAACAGCTATGACATCTTTAGACAGTTAGAAGAGGTGACAACCACAACAGCTATGACATCTTTAGACAGTTAGAAGAGGTGACAGCCACAACAGCTATGACATCTTCAGACAGTTAGAAGAGGTGACCGCCACAACATCTATGACATCTTCATACAGTTAGAAGAGGTGACAGCAACAACAGCTATGACATCTTCAGACAGTTAGAAGAGGTGACAGCCACAACAGCTATGACATCTTCAGACAGTTAGAAGAGGTGACAGCAACAACAGCTATGACATCTTCAGACAGAAGCGGTGACAGCCACAACAGCTATGACATCTTCAGACAGTTAGAAGAGGTGACAGCAACAACAGCTATGACATCTTCAGACAGTTAGAAGAGGTGACAGCCACAACAGCTATGACATCTTTAGACAGTTAGAAGAGGTGACAGCCACAACAGCTATGACATCTTTAGACAGTTAGAAGATGTGACAGCCACAACAGCTATGACATCTTCAGACAGTTAGAAGAGGTGACAAGCACAACAGCTATGACATCTTCAGACAGTTAGAAGAGGTGACAAGCACAACAGTTATGACATCTTCAGACAGTTAGAAGAGGTGACAGCAACAACAGCTATGACATCTTCAGACAGAAGCGGTGACAGCCACAACAGCTATGACATCTTCAGACAGTTAGAAGAGGTGATAGCAACAACAGCTATGACATCTTCAGACAGAAGAGGTGACAGCCACAACAGCTATGACATCTTCAGACAGTTAGAAGAGGTGACAGCAACAACAGCTATGGCATCTTCAGACAGAAGAGGTGACAGCCACAACAGCTATGACATCTTCAGATTATTAGAAGAGGTGAAAGCCACAACAGCTATGACATCTTCAGACAGAAGAGGTGACAGCCACAACAGCTATGACATCTTCAGACTGTTAGAAGAGGTGACAGCCACAACAGCTATAACATCTTCAGATAGTTAGAAGAGGTGACAGGCACAACAGCTATGACATCTTCAGACAGTTAGAAGAGGTGACAGGCACAACAGCTATGACATGTTCTGTCAGTTAGAAGAGGTGACAGCCACAACAGCTATGACATCTTTAGACAGTTAGAAGAGGTGACAGCCACAACAGTTATGACATCTTCAGACAGATAGAAGAGGTGACAGGCACAACAGCTATGACATCTTTAGACAGTTAGAAGAGGTGACAGCCACAACAGCTATGACATATTCAGACAGTTAGAAGAGGTGACAGGCACAACAGCTATGACATCTCCAGACAGTGAGAAGAGGTGACAGACACAACAACAATGACATATTCAGACAGAAGAGGTGACAGCCACAACAGCTATCACATCTTCAGAGAGAAGAGGTGACAGGCACAACAGCTATGACATCTTCAGACAGAAGAGGTGACAGACACAACGGCTATAACATCTTCAGACAGTTAGAAGAGGTGACAGGCACAACAGCTATGACATCTTCAGAGAGTTAGAAACGGTGACAGCCACAACAGCTATGACTTCTTCAGACAGTTAGAAGAGGTGACAGCCACAACAGCTCTGACATATTCAGACAGTTAGAAGAGGTGACAGGCACAACAGCTATGACATCTTCAGACAGTTAGAAGAAGTGACAGGAACAACAGCTATGACATCTTCAGATAGTTAGAAGAGGTGACAGGCACAACAGCTATGACATCTTCAGACAGTTAGAAGAGGTGACAGCAACAAAAGCTATGACATCTTCAGACAGTTACAAGAGTTGACAGGCACAGGAGCTATGACATCTACAGACAGAAGAGGTGACAACCACAACAGCTATGACATATTCAGACAGTTAGAAGAGGTGACAGCCACAACAGCTATGACATATTCAGACAGAAGAGGTGACAGGCACAACAGCTAAGACATCTTCAGAGAGTTAGAAGAGGTGACAGCAACAACAGCTATGACATCTTCAGACAGTCAGAAGAGGTGACAGGCACAACAGCTATGATATCTTTAGACAGTTTGAAGAGGTGACAGCCACAACAGCTATGACATCTTCAGACAGAAGAGGTGACAGCTACAACAGCTATGACATCTTCAGAGAGAAGAGGTGACATGCACAACAGCTATGACATCTTCAGACAGAAGAGGTGACATACGCAACAGCTATAACATCTTCAGACAGTTAGAAGAGGTGACAGGCACAACAGCTATGACATCTTTAGACAGTTAGAAGAGGTGACAACCACAACAGCTATGACATCTTTAGACAGTTAGAAGAGGTGACAGCCACAACAGCTATGACATCTTCAGACAGTTAGAAGAGGTGACAGGCACAACAGCTATGACATCTTTAGACAGTTAGAAGAGGTGACAGCCACAACAGCTATGACAGCTTCAGACAGTTAGAAGAGGTGACAGGAACAACAGCAATGACATCTTCAGACAGTTAGAAGAGGTGACAGCAACAACAGCTATGACATCTTCGGACAGAAGAGGTGACAGCCACAAAAGCTATGACATCTTCAGACAGTTAGAAGAGGTGACAGCAACAACAGCTATGACATATTCAGACAGAAGAGGTGACAGCCACAACAGCTATGACATCTTCAGACAGTTAGAAGAGGTGACAGCCTCAACAGCTATGACGTCTTTAGACAGTTAGAAGAGGTGACAGGAACAACAGCTATGACATCTTCAGACAGTTAGAAGAGGTGACAGGCACAACAGCTATGACATCTTCAGACAGTTAGAAGAGGTGACAGCCACAACAGTTATGACATCTTCAGACAGATAGAAGAGGTGACAGGCACAACAGCTATGACATCTTTAGACAGTTAGAAGAGGTGACAGCCACAACAGCTATGACATATTCAGACAGTTAGAAGAGGTGACAGGCACAACAGCTATGACATCTTCAGACAGTTAGAAGAGGTGACAGCCACAACAGCTATGACATCTTCAGACAGTTATAAGATGTGACAGCCACAACAGCTATGACATATTCAGACATTTAGAAGAGGTGACAGGCACAACAGCTATGACATCTTTAGACAGTTAGAGGAGGTGACAGGCACAACAGCTATGACATCTTCAGACAGTTAGAAGAGGTGACAGCCACAACAGCTATGACATCTTCAGACAGAAGAGGTGACAGCCACAACAGCTATGACATCTTCAGACAGAAGAGGTGACATACGCAACAGCTATAACATCTTCAGACAGTTAGAAGAGGTGACAGGCACAACAGCTATGACATCTTTAGAGAGTTAGAAGAGGTGACAACCACAACAGCTATGACATCTTTAGACAGTTAGAAGAGGTGACAGCCACAACAGGTATGACATCTTCAGACAGTTAGAAGAGGTGACCGCCACAACATCTATGACATCTTCATACAGTTAGAAGAGGTGACAGCCACAACAGCTATGACATCTTTAGACAGTTAGAAGAGGTGACAGCCACAACAGCTATGACATCTTCAGACAGTTAGAAGAGGTGACAAGCACAACAGCTATGACATCTTCAGACAGTTAGAAGAGGTGACAAGCACAACAGTTATGACATCTTCAGACAGTTAGAAGAGGTGACAGCAACAACAGCTATGACATCTTCAGACAGAAGCGGTGACAGCCACAACAGCTATGACATCTTCAGACAGTTAGAAGAGGTGATAGCAACAACAGCTATGACATCTTCAGACAGAAGAGGTGACAGCCACAACAGCTATGACATCTTCAGACAGTTAGAAGAGGTGACAGCAACAACAGCTATGGCATCTTCAGACAGTAGAGGTGACAGCCACAACAGTTATGACATCTTCAGACAGATAGAAGAGGTGACAGGCACAACAGCTATGACATCTTTAGACAGTTAGAAGAGGTAACAGCCACAACAGCTATGACATATTCAGACAGTTAGAAGAGGTGACAGGCACAACAGCTATGACATCTCCAGACAGTGAGAAGAGGTGACAGCCACAACAACAATGACATATTCAGACAGAAGAGGTGACAGCCACAACAGCTATCACATCTTCAGAGAGAAGAGGTGACAGGCACAACAGCTATGACATCTTCAGACAGAAGAGGTGACAGACACAACGGCTATAACATCTTCAGACAGTTAGAAGAGGTGACAGGCACAACAGCTATGACATCTTCAGAGAGTTAGAAGAGGTGACAGCCACAACAGCTATGATTTCTTCAGACAGTTAGAAGAGGTGACAGCCACAACAGCTCTGACATATTCAGACAGTTAGAAGAGGTGACAGGCACAACAGCTATGACATCTTCAGACAGTTAGAAGAAGTGACAGGAACAACAGCTATGACATCTTCAGATAGTTAGAAGAGGTGACAGGCACAACAGCTATGACATCTTCAGACAGTTAGAAGAGGTGAAAGCAACAAAAGCTATGACATCTTCAGACAGTTACAAGAGTTGACAGGCACAGCAGCTATGACATCTACAGACAGAAGAGGTGACAACCACAACAGCTATGACATATTCAGACAGTTAGAAGAGGTGACAGCCACAACAGCTATGACATATTCAGACAGAAGAGGTGACAGGCACAACAGCTAAGACATCTTCAGAGAGTTAGAAGAGGTGACAGCAAAAACAGCTATGACATCTTCAGACAGTCAGAAGAGGTGACAGGCACAACAGCTATGATATCTTTAGACAGTTAGAAGAGGTGACAGCCACAACAGCTATGACATCTTCAGACAGAAGAGGTGACAGCTACAACAGCTATGACATCTTCAGAGAGAAGAGGTGACATGCACAACAGCTATGACATCTTCAGACAGAAGAGGTGACATACGCAACAGCTATAACATCTTCAGACAGTTAGAAGAGGTGACAGGCACAACAGCTATGACATCTTTAGACAGTTAGAAGAGGTGACAACCACAACAGCTATGACATCTTTAGACAGTTAGAAGAGGTGACAGCCACAACAGCTATGACATCTTCAGACAGTTAGAAGAGGTGACAGGCACAACAGCTATGACATCTTTAGACAGTTAGAAGAGCTGACAGCCACAAGAGCTATGACATCTTCAGACAGTTAGAAGAGGTGACAGGAACAACAGCTATGACATCTTCAGACAGTTAGAAGAGGTGACAGCAACGACAGCTATGACATCTTCGGACAGAAGAGGTGACAGCCACAAAAGCTATGACATCTTCAGACAGTTAGAAGAGGTGACAGCAACAACAGCTATGACATCTTCAGACAGAAGAGGTGACAGCCACAACAGCTATGACATCTTCAGACAGTTAGAAGAGGTGACAGCCTCAACAGCTATGACGTCTTTAGACAGTTAGAAGAGGTGACACGAACAACAGCTATGACATCTTCAGATAGTTAGAAGAGGTGACAGGCACAACAGCTATGACATCTTCAGACAGTTAGAAGAGGTGACAGTAACAACAGCTATGGCATCTTCAGACAGAAGAGGTGATAGCCACAACAGTTATGACATCTTCAGACAGATAGAAGAGGTGACAGCCACAACAGCTATGACATATTCAGACAGTTAGAAGGGGTGACAGGCACCACAGCTATGACATCTTCAGACAGTTAGAAGAGGTGACAGCCACAACAGCTATGACACCTTCAGACAATTATAAGATGTGACAGCCACAACAGCTATGACATATTCAGACAGTTAGAAGAGGTGACAGGCACAACAGTTATGACATCTTCAGACAGTTAGAAGAGGTGACAGCAACAACAGCTATGGCATCTTCAGACAGATAGAAGAGGTGACAGGCACAACAGCTATGACATCTTTAGACAGTTAGAGGAGGTGACAGCCACAACAGCTATGACATATTCAGACAGTTAGAAGAGGTGACAGGCACAACAGCTATGACATCTTCAGACATTTAGAAGAGGTGACAGCCACAACAGCTATGACATCTTTAGACAGTTAGAAGAAGTGACAGGAACAACAGCTATGACATCTTCAGACAGTTAGAAGAGGTGACAGGCACAACAGGTATGACATCTTCAGACAGTTAGAAGAGGTGACAGCAACAAAAGCTATGACATCTTCAGACAGTTACAAGAGTTGACAGGCACAACAGCTATGACATCTACAGACAGAAGAGGTGACAACCACAACAGCTATGACATATTCAGACAGTTAGAAGAGGTGACAGGCACAACAGCTATGACATCTTTAGACAGATAGAAGAGGTGACAGCCACAACAGCTATGACATCTTCAGCCAGTTAGAAGAGGTGACAGCCACAACAGCTATGACATCTTTAGACAGTTAGAAGAGGTGACAGCCACAACAGCTATGACATCTTCAGCCAGTTAGAAGAGGTGACAGCCACAACAGCTATGACATCTTTAGACAGTTAGAAGAGGTGACAGCCACAACAGCTATGACATCTTCAGACAGTGAGAAGAGGTGACAGGCACAACAGCTATGACATCTTCAGACAGTTAGAAGAGGTGACAGCCACAACAGCTATGACGTCTTTAGACAGTTAGAAGAGGTGAAAGGAACAACAGCTATGACATCTTCAGAGAGTTAGAAGAGGTGACATGCACAACAGCTATGACATCTTCAGACAGTTAGAAGATGTTACAGCAACAACAGCTATGGCATCTTCAGACAGAAGAGGTGACAGCCACAACAGCTATGACATATTCAGACAGAAGAGGTGACAGGCACAACAGCTAAGACATCTTCAGAGAGTTAGAAGAGGTGACAGCAAAAACAGCTATGACATCTTCAGACAGTCAGAAGAGGTGACAGGCACAACAGCTATGATATCTTTAGACAGTTAGAAGAGGTGACAGCCACAACAGCTATGACATCTTCAGACAGAAGAGGTGACAGCTACAACAGCTATGACATCTTCAGAGAGAAGAGGTGACATGCACAACAGCTATGACATCTTCAGACAGAAGAGGTGACATACGCAACAGCTATAACATCTTCAGACAGTTAGAAGAGGTGACAGGCACAACAGCTATGACATCTTTAGACAGTTAGAAGAGGTGACAACCACAACAGCTATGACATCTTTAGACAGTTAGAAGAGGTGACAGCCACAACAGCTATGACATCTTCAGACAGTTAGAAGAGGTGACAGGCACAACAGCTATGACATCTTTAGACAGTTAGAAGAGCTGACAGCCACAAGAGCTATGACATCTTCAGACAGTTAGAAGAGGTGACAGGAACAACAGCTATGACATCTTCAGACAGTTAGAAGAGGTGACAGCAACGACAGCTATGACATCTTCGGACAGAAGAGGTGACAGCCACAAAAGCTATGACATCTTCAGACAGTTAGAAGAGGTGACAGCAACAACAGCTATGACATCTTCAGACAGAAGAGGTGACAGCCACAACAGCTATGACATCTTCAGACAGTTAGAAGAGGTGACAGCCTCAACAGCTATGACGTCTTTAGACAGTTAGAAGAGGTGACACGAACAACAGCTATGACATCTTCAGACAGTTAGAAGAGGTGACAGGCACAACAGCTATGACATCTTCAGACAGTTAGAAGAGGTGACAGTAACAACAGCTATGGCATCTTCAGACAGAAGAGGTGATAGCCACAACAGTTATGACATCTTCAGACAGATAGAAGAGGTGACAGGCACAACAGCTATGACATCTTTAGACAGTTAGAAGAGGTGACAGCCACAACAGCTATGACATATTCAGACAGTTAGAAGGGGTGACAGGCACCACAGCTATGACATCTTCAGACAGTTAGAAGAGGTGACAGCCACAACAGCTATGACACCTTCAGACAGTTATAAGATGTGACAGCCACAACAGCTATGACATATTCAGACAGTTAGAAGAGGTGACAGGCACAACAGTTATGACATCTTCAGACAGTTAGAAGAGGTGACAGCAACAACAGCTATGGCATCTTCAGACAGATAGAAGAGGTGACAGGCACAACAGCTATGACATCTTTAGACAGTTAGAGGAGGTGACAGCCACAACAGCTATGACATATTCAGACAGTTAGAAGAGGTGACAGGCACAACAGCTATGACATCTTCAGACATTTAGAAGAGGTGACAGCCACAACAGCTATGACATCTTTAGACAGTTAGAAGAAGTGACAGGAACAACAGCTATGACATCTTCAGACAGTTAGAAGAGGTGACAGGCACAACAGGTATGACATCTTCAGACAGTTAGAAGAGGTGACAGCAACAAAAGCTATGACATCTTCAGACAGTTACAAGAGTTGACAGGCACAACAGCTATGACATCTACAGACAGAAGAGGTGACAACCACAACAGCTATGACATATTCAGACAGTTAGAAGAGGTGACAGGCACAACAGCTATGACATCTTTAGACAGATAGAAGAGGTGACAGCCACAACAGCTATGACATCTTCAGCCAGTTAGAAGAGGTGACAGCCACAACAGCTATGACATCTTTAGACAGTTAGAAGAGGTGACAGCCACAACAGCTATGACATCTTCAGCCAGTTAGAAGAGGTGACAGCCACAACAGCTATGACATCTTTAGACAGTTAGAAGAGGTGACAGCCACAACAGCTATGACATCTTCAGACAGTGAGAAGAGGTGACAGGCACAACAGCTATGACATCTTCAGACAGTTAGAAGAGGTGACAGCCACAACAGCTATGACGTCTTTAGACAGTTAGAAGAGGTGAAAGGAACAACAGCTATGACATCTTCAGAGAGTTAGAAGAGGTGACAGGCACAACAGCTATGACATCTTCAGACAGTTAGAAGATGTTACAGCAACAACAGCTATGGCATCTTCAGACAGAAGAGGTGACAGCCACCACAGTTATGACATCTTCAGACAGATAGAGGAGGTGACAGGCACAACAGCTTTGACATCTTTAGACAGTTAGAAGAGGTGACAGCCACAACAGCTATGACATATTCAGACAGTTAGGAGAGGTGACAGGCACAACAGCTATGACATCTTTAGACAGTTAGAAGAAGTGACAGGAACAACAGCTATGACATCTTCAGACAGTTAGAAGAGGTGACAGGCACAACAGCTATGACATCTTCAGACAGTTAGAAGAGGTGACAGCAACAAAAGCTATGACATCTTCAGACAGTTACAAGAGTTGACAGGCACAACAGCTATGACATCTACAGACAGAAGAGGTGACAACCACAACAGCTATGACATATTCAGACAGTTAGAAGAGGTGACAGCCACAACAGCTATGACATCTTCAGACAGAAGAGGTGACAGGCACAACAGCTATGACATCTTCAGAGAGTTAGAAGAGGTGACAGCAACAACAGCTATGACATCTTCAGACAGTTAGCAGAGGTGACAGGCACAACAGCTATGATATCTTTAGACAGTTAGAAGAGGTGACAGCCACAACAGCTATGACATCTTCAGACAGAAGAGGTGACAGCTACAACAGCTATGACATCTTCAGAGAGAAGAGGTGACATACGCAACAGCTATAACATCTTCAGACAGTTAGAAGAGGTGACAGGCACAACAGCTATGACATCTTTAGACAGTTAGAAGAGGTGACAATCACAACAGCTATGACATCTTTAGACAGTTAGAAGAGGTGACAGCCACAACAGCTATGACATCTTCAGACAGTTAGAAGAGGTGACAGGCACAACAGCTATGAATCTTTACACAGTTAGAAGAGGTGACAGGAACAACAGCTATGACATCTTCAGACAGTTAGAAGTGGTGACAGGCACAACAGCTATGACATATTCAGACAGTTAGAAGAGGTGACAGTAACAACAGCTATGGCATCTTCAGACAGAAGAGGTGACAGCCACAACAGTTATGACATCTTCAGACAGATAGAAGAGGTGACAGGCACAACAGCTATGACATCTTTAGACAGTTAGAAGAGGTGCCAGCCACAACAGCTATGACATATTCAGACAGTTAGAAGAGGTGACAGGCACAACAGCTATGACATCTTCAGAGAGTTAGAAGAGGTGACAGCCACAACAGCTATGACATATTCAGACAGTTAGAAGAGGTGACAGCCACAACAGCTATGACATCTTCAGACAGAAGAGGTGACAGCTACAACAGCTATGACATCTTCAGAGAGAAGAGGTGACATGCACAACAGCTATGACATCTTCAGACAGAAGAGGTGACATACGCAACAGCTATAACATCTTCAGACAGTTAGAAGAGGTGACAGGCACAACAGCTATGACATCTTTAGACAGTTAGAAGAGGTGACAACCACAACAGCTATGACATCTTTAGACAGTTAGAAGAGGTGACAGCCACAACAGCTATGACATCTTCAGACAGTTAGAAGAGGTGACAGGCACAACAGCTATGACATCTTTAGACAGTTAGAAGAGCTGACAGCCACAAGAGCTATGACATCTTCAGACAGTTAGAAGAGGTGACAGGAACAACAGCTATGACATCTTCAGACAGTTAGAAGAGGTGACAGCAACGACAGCTATGACATCTTCGGACAGAAGAGGTGACAGCCACAAAAGCTATGACATCTTCAGACAGTTAGAAGAGGTGACAGCAACAACAGCTATGACATCTTCAGCCAGTTAGAAGAGGTGACAGCCACAACAGCTATGACATCTTTAGACAGTTAGAAGAGGTGACAGCCACAACAGCTATGACATCTTCAGCCAGTTAGAAGAGGTGACAGCCACAACAGCTATGACATCTTTAGACAGTTAGAAGAGGTGACAGCCACAACAGCTATGACATCTTCAGACAGTGAGAAGAGGTGACAGGCACAACAGCTATGACATCTTCAGACAGTTAGAAGAGGTGACAGCCACAACAGCTATGACGTCTTTAGACAGTTAGAAGAGGTGAAAGGAACAACAGCTATGACATCTTCAGAGAGTTAGAAGAGGTGACATGCACAACAGCTATGACATCTTCAGACAGTTAGAAGATGTTACAGCAACAACAGCTATGGCATCTTCAGACAGAAGAGGTGACAGCCACAACAGCTATGACATATTCAGACAGAAGAGGTGACAGGCACAACAGCTAAGACATCTTCAGAGAGTTAGAAGAGGTGACAGCAAAAACAGCTATGACATCTTCAGACAGTCAGAAGAGGTGACAGGCACAACAGCTATGATATCTTTAGACAGTTAGAAGAGGTGACAGCCACAACAGCTATGACATCTTCAGACAGAAGAGGTGACAGCTACAACAGCTATGACATCTTCAGAGAGAAGAGGTGACATGCACAACAGCTATGACATCTTCAGACAGAAGAGGTGACATACGCAACAGCTATAACATCTTCAGACAGTTAGAAGAGGTGACAGGCACAACAGCTATGACATCTTTAGACAGTTAGAAGAGGTGACAACCACAACAGCTATGACATCTTTAGACAGTTAGAAGAGGTGACAGCCACAACAGCTATGACATCTTCAGACAGTTAGAAGAGGTGACAGGCACAACAGCTATGACATCTTTAGACAGTTAGAAGAGCTGACAGCCACAAGAGCTATGACATCTTCAGACAGTTAGAAGAGGTGACAGGAACAACAGCTATGACATCTTCAGACAGTTAGAAGAGGTGACAGCAACGACAGCTATGACATCTTCGGACAGAAGAGGTGACAGCCACAAAAGCTATGACATCTTCAGACAGTTAGAAGAGGTGACAGCAACAACAGCTATGACATCTTCAGACAGAAGAGGTGACAGCCACAACAGCTATGACATCTTCAGACAGTTAGAAGAGGTGACAGCCTCAACAGCTATGACGTCTTTAGACAGTTAGAAGAGGTGACACGAACAACAGCTATGACATCTTCAGACAGTTAGAAGAGGTGACAGGCACAACAGCTATGACATCTTCAGACAGTTAGAAGAGGTGACAGTAACAACAGCTATGGCATCTTCAGACAGAAGAGGTGATAGCCACAACAGTTATGACATCTTCAGACAGATAGAAGAGGTGACAGGCACAACAGCTATGACATCTTTAGACAGTTAGAAGAGGTGACAGCCACAACAGCTATGACATATTCAGACAGTTAGAAGGGGTGACAGGCACCACAGCTATGACATCTTCAGACAGTTAGAAGAGGTGACAGCCACAACAGCTATGACACCTTCAGACAGTTATAAGATGTGACAGCCACAACAGCTATGACATATTCAGACAGTTAGAAGAGGTGACAGGCACAACAGTTATGACATCTTCAGACAGTTAGAAGAGGTGACAGCAACAACAGCTATGGCATCTTCAGACAGATAGAAGAGGTGACAGGCACAACAGCTATGACATCTTTAGACAGTTAGAGGAGGTGACAGCCACAACAGCTATGACATATTCAGACAGTTAGAAGAGGTGACAGGCACAACAGCTATGACATCTTCAGACATTTAGAAGAGGTGACAGCCACAACAGCTATGACATCTTTAGACAGTTAGAAGAAGTGACAGGAACAACAGCTATGACATCTTCAGACAGTTAGAAGAGGTGACAGGCACAACAGGTATGACATCTTCAGACAGTTAGAAGAGGTGACAGCAACAAAAGCTATGACATCTTCAGACAGTTACAAGAGTTGACAGGCACAACAGCTATGACATCTACAGACAGAAGAGGTGACAACCACAACAGCTATGACATATTCAGACAGTTAGAAGAGGTGACAGGCACAACAGCTATGACATCTTTAGACAGATAGAAGAGGTGACAGCCACAACAGCTATGACATCTTCAGCCAGTTAGAAGAGGTGACAGCCACAACAGCTATGACATCTTTAGACAGTTAGAAGAGGTGACAGCCACAACAGCTATGACATCTTCAGCCAGTTAGAAGAGGTGACAGCCACAACAGCTATGACATCTTTAGACAGTTAGAAGAGGTGACAGCCACAACAGCTATGACATCTTCAGACAGTGAGAAGAGGTGACAGGCACAACAGCTATGACATCTTCAGACAGTTAGAAGAGGTGACAGCCACAACAGCTATGACGTCTTTAGACAGTTAGAAGAGGTGAAAGGAACAACAGCTATGACATCTTCAGAGAGTTAGAAGAGGTGACAGGCACAACAGCTATGACATCTTCAGACAGTTAGAAGATGTTACAGCAACAACAGCTATGGCATCTTCAGACAGAAGAGGTGACAGCCACCACAGTTATGACATCTTCAGACAGATAGAGGAGGTGACAGGCACAACAGCTTTGACATCTTTAGACAGTTAGAAGAGGTGACAGCCACAACAGCTATGACATATTCAGACAGTTAGGAGAGGTGACAGGCACAACAGCTATGACATCTTTAGACAGTTAGAAGAAGTGACAGGAACAACAGCTATGACATCTTCAGACAGTTAGAAGAGGTGACAGGCACAACAGCTATGACATCTTCAGACAGTTAGAAGAGGTGACAGCAACAAAAGCTATGACATCTTCAGACAGTTACAAGAGTTGACAGGCACAACAGCTATGACATCTACAGACAGAAGAGGTGACAACCACAACAGCTATGACATATTCAGACAGTTAGAAGAGGTGACAGCCACAACAGCTATGACATCTTCAGACAGAAGAGGTGACAGGCACAACAGCTATGACATCTTCAGAGAGTTAGAAGAGGTGACAGCAACAACAGCTATGACATCTTCAGACAGTTAGCAGAGGTGACAGGCACAACAGCTATGATATCTTTAGACAGTTAGAAGAGGTGACAGCCACAACAGCTATGACATCTTCAGACAGAAGAGGTGACAGCTACAACAGCTATGACATCTTCAGAGAGAAGAGGTGACATACGCAACAGCTATAACATCTTCAGACAGTTAGAAGAGGTGACAGGCACAACAGCTATGACATCTTTAGACAGTTAGAAGAGGTGACAATCACAACAGCTATGACATCTTTAGACAGTTAGAAGAGGTGACAGCCACAACAGCTATGACATCTTCAGACAGTTAGAAGAGGTGACAGGCACAACAGCTATGAATCTTTACACAGTTAGAAGAGGTGACAGGAACAACAGCTATGACATCTTCAGACAGTTAGAAGTGGTGACAGGCACAACAGCTATGACATATTCAGACAGTTAGAAGAGGTGACAGTAACAACAGCTATGGCATCTTCAGACAGAAGAGGTGACAGCCACAACAGTTATGACATCTTCAGACAGATAGAAGAGGTGACAGGCACAACAGCTATGACATCTTTAGACAGTTAGAAGAGGTGCCAGCCACAACAGCTATGACATATTCAGACAGTTAGAAGAGGTGACAGGCACAACAGCTATGACATCTTCAGAGAGTTAGAAGAGGTGACAGCCACAACAGCTATGACATATTCAGACAGTTAGAAGAGGTGACAGCCACAACAGCTATGACATCTTCAGACAGAAGAGGTGACAGCTACAACAGCTATGACATCTTCAGAGAGAAGAGGTGACATGCACAACAGCTATGACATCTTCAGACAGAAGAGGTGACATACGCAACAGCTATAACATCTTCAGACAGTTAGAAGAGGTGACAGGCACAACAGCTATGACATCTTTAGACAGTTAGAAGAGGTGACAACCACAACAGCTATGACATCTTTAGACAGTTAGAAGAGGTGACAGCCACAACAGCTATGACATCTTCAGACAGTTAGAAGAGGTGACAGGCACAACAGCTATGACATCTTTAGACAGTTAGAAGAGCTGACAGCCACAAGAGCTATGACATCTTCAGACAGTTAGAAGAGGTGACAGGAACAACAGCTATGACATCTTCAGACAGTTAGAAGAGGTGACAGCAACGACAGCTATGACATCTTCGGACAGAAGAGGTGACAGCCACAAAAGCTATGACATCTTCAGACAGTTAGAAGAGGTGACAGCAACAACAGCTATGACATCTTCAGACAGAAGAGGTGACAGCCACAACAGCTATGACATCTTCAGACAGTTAGAAGAGGTGACAGCCTCAACAGCTATGACGTCTTTAGACAGTTAGAAGAGGTGACACGAACAACAGCTATGACATCTTCAGACAGTTAGAAGAGGTGACAGGCACAACAGCTATGACATCTTCAGACAGTTAGAAGAGGTGACAGTAACAACAGCTATGGCATCTTCAGACAGAAGAGGTGATAGCCACAACAGTTATGACATCTTCAGACAGATAGAAGAGGTGACAGGCACAACAGCTATGACATCTTTAGACAGTTAGAAGAGGTGACAGCCACAACAGCTATGACATATTCAGACAGTTAGAAGAGGTGACAGGCACCACAGCTATGACATCTTCAGACAGTTAGAAGAGGTGACAGCCACAACAGCTATGACACCTTCAGACAGTTATAAGATGTGACAGCCACAACAGCTATGACATATTCAGACAGTTAGAAGTGGTGACAGGCACAACAGTTATGACATCTTCAGACAGTTAGAAGAGGTGACAGCAACAACAGCTATGGCATCTTCAGACAGATAGAAGAGGTGACAGGCACAACAGCTATGACATCTTTAGACAGTTAGAGGAGGTGACAGCCACAACAGCTATGACATATTCAGACAGTTAGAAGAGGTGACAGGCACAACAGCTATGACATCTTCAGACATTTAGAAGAGGTGACAGCCACAACAGCTATGACATCTTTAGACAGTTAGAAGAAGTGACAGGAACAACAGCTATGACATCTTCAGACAGTTAGAAGAGGTGACAGGCACAACAGGTATGACATCTTCAGACAGTTAGAAGAGGTGACAGCAACAAAAGCTATGACATCTTCAGACAGTTACAAGAGTTGACAGGCACAACAGCTATGACATCTACAGACAGAAGAGGTGACAACCACAACAGCTATGACATATTCAGACAGTTAGAAGAGGTGACAGGCACAACAGCTATGACATCTTTAGACAGATAGAAGAGGTGACAGCCACAACAGCTATGACATCTTCAGCCAGTTAGAAGAGGTGACAGCCACAACAGCTATGACATCTTTAGACAGTTAGAAGAGGTGACAGCCACAACAGCTATGACATCTTCAGCCAGTTAGAAGAGGTGACAGCCACAACAGCTATGACATCTTTAGACAGTTAGAAGAGGTGACAGCCACAACAGCTATGACATCTTCAGACAGTGAGAAGAGGTGACAGGCACAACAGCTATGACATCTTCAGACAGTTAGAAGAGGTGACAGCCACAACAGCTATGACGTCTTTAGACAGTTAGAAGAGGTGAAAGGAACAACAGCTATGACATCTTCAGAGAGTTAGAAGAGGTGACAGGCACAACAGCTATGACATCTTCAGACAGTTAGAAGATGTTACAGCAACAACAGCTATGGCATCTTCAGACAGAAGAGGTGACAGCCACCACAGTTATGACATCTTCAGACAGATAGAGGAGGTGACAGGCACAACAGCTTTGACATCTTTAGACAGTTAGAAGAGGTGACAGCCACAACAGCTATGACATATTCAGACAGTTAGGAGAGGTGACAGGCACAACAGCTATGACATCTTTAGACAGTTAGAAGAAGTGACAGGAACAACAGCTATGACATCTTCAGACAGTTAGAAGAGGTGACAGGCACAACAGCTATGACATCTTCAGACAGTTAGAAGAGGTGACAGCAACAAAAGCTATGACATCTTCAGACAGTTACAAGAGTTGACAGGCACAACAGCTATGACATCTACAGACAGAAGAGGTGACAACCACAACAGCTATGACATATTCAGACAGTTAGAAGAGGTGACAGCCACAACAGCTATGACATCTTCAGACAGAAGAGGTGACAGGCACAACAGCTATGACATCTTCAGAGAGTTAGAAGAGGTGACAGCAACAACAGCTATGACATCTTCAGACAGTTAGCAGAGGTGACAGGCACAACAGCTATGATATCTTTAGACAGTTAGAAGAGGTGACAGCCACAACAGCTATGACATCTTCAGACAGAAGAGGTGACAGCTACAACAGCTATGACATCTTCAGAGAGAAGAGGTGACATACGCAACAGCTATAACATCTTCAGACAGTTAGAAGAGGTGACAGGCACAACAGCTATGACATCTTTAGACAGTTAGAAGAGGTGACAATCACAACAGCTATGACATCTTTAGATAGTTAGAAGAGGTGACAGCCACAACAGCTATGACATCTTCAGACAGTTAGAAGAGGTGACAGGCACAACAGCTATGACATCTTTACACAGTTAGAAGAGGTGACAGGAACAACAGCTATGACATCTTCAGACAGTTAGAAGTGGTGACAGGCACAACAGCTATGACATATTCAGACAGTTAGAAGAGGTGACAGTAACAACAGCTATGGCATCTTCAGACAGAAGAGGTGACAGCCACAACAGTTATGACATCTTCAGACAGATAGAAGAGGTGACAGGCACAACAGCTATGACATCTTTAGACAGTTAGAAGAGGTGCCAGCCACAACAGCTATGACATATTCAGACAGTTAGAAGAGGTGACAGGCACAACAGCTATGACATCTTCAGACAGTTAGAAGAGGTGACAGCCACAACAGCTATGACATATTCAGACAGTTAGAAGAGGTGACAGGCACAACAGCTATGGCATCTTCAGACAGTTAGAAGAGGTGACAGCCACAACAGCTATGACATCTTTAGACAGTTAGAAGAGGTGACAGCAACAACAGCTATGACATATTCAGACAGTTAGAAGAGGTGACAGGCACAACAGCTATGACATCTTTAGACAGTTAGAAGAGGTGACAGCCACAACAGCTATGACATCTTCAGACAGAAGAGGTGACAGCTACAACAGCTATGACATCTTCAGAGAGAAGAGGTGACAGGCACAACAGCTATGACATCTTCAGACAGAAGAGGTGACATACGCAACAGCTATAACATCTTCAGACAGTTAGAAGAGGTGACAAGCACAACAGCTATGACATCTTTAGACAGTTAGAAGAGGTGACAACCACAACAGCTATGACATCTTTAGACAGTTAGAAGAGGTGACAGCCACAACAGCTATGACATCTTCAGACAGTTAGAAGAGGTGACCGCCACAACATCTATGGCATCTTCATACAGTTAGAAGAGGTGACAGCAACAACAGCTATGACATCTTTAGACAGTTAGAAGAGGTGACAGACACAACAGCTATGACATCTTCAGACAGTTAGAAGAGGTGACAAGTACAACAGCTATGACATCTTCAGACAGTTAGAAGAGGTGACAGCAACAACAGCTATGACATCTTCAGACAGAAGAGGTGACAGCCACAACAGCTATGACATTTTCAGACAGTTAGAAGAGGTGACAGCAACAACAGCTATGACATCTTCAGACAGAAGAGGTGACAGCCACAACAGCTATGACATCTTCAGACAGTTAGAAGAGGTGACAGCCACAACAGCTATGACGTCTTTAGACAGTTAGAAGAGGTGACAGGAACAACAGCTATGACATCTTCAGACAGTTAGAAGAAGTGACAGGCACAACAGCTATGACATCTTCAGACAGTTAGAAGAGGTGACAGCAACAACAGCTATGGCATCTTCAGACAGAAGACGTGACAGCCACAACAGTTATGACATCTTCAGACAGATAGAAGAGGTGACAGGCACAACAGCTATGATATCTTTAGACAGTTAGAAGAGGTGACAGCCACAACAGCTATGACATCTTCAGACAGAAGAGGTGACAGCTACAACAGCTATGACATCTTCAGAGAGAAGAGGTGACATGCACAACAGCTATGACATCTTCAGACAGAAGAGGTGACATACGCAACAGCTATAACATCTTCAGACAGTTAGAAGAGTTGACAGGCACAACAGCTATGACATCTTTAGACAGTTAGAAGAGGTGACAACCACAACAGCTATGACATCTTTAGACAGTTAGAAGAGGTGACAGGCACAACAGCTATGACATCTTCAGACAGTTAGAAGAGGTGACAGGCACAACAGCTATGACATCTTTAGACAGTTAGAAGAGGTGACAGCCACAAAAGCTATGACATCATCAGACAGTTAGAAGAGGTGACAGCAACAACAGCTTTGACATCTTCAGACAGAAGAGGTGACAGCCACAACAGCTATGACATCTTCAGACAGTTAGAAGAGGTGACAGCCTCAACAGCTATGACGTCTTTAGACAGTTAGAAGAGGTGACAGGAACAACAGCTATGACATCTTCAGACAGTTAGAAGAGGTGACAGGCACAACAGCTATGATATCTTCAGACAGTTAGAAGAGGTGACAGTAACAACAGCTATGGCATCTTCAGACAGAAGAGGTGACAGCCACAACAGTTATGACATCTTCAGACACATAGAAGAGGTGACAGGCACAACAGCTATGACATCTTTAGACAGTTAGAAGAGGTCACAGCCACAACAGCTATGACATATTCAGACAGTTAGAAGAGGTGACACGCACAACAGCTATGACATCTTCAGACAGTTAGAAGAGGTGACAGCCACAACAGCTATGACATCTTCAGACAGTTATAAGATGGGACAGACACAACAGCTATGACATATTCAGACAGTTAGAAGAGGTGACAGGCACAACAGCTATGACATCTTCAGACAGTTAGAAGAGGTGACAGCAACAACAGCTATGGCATCTTCAGACAGAAGAGGTGACAGTCACAACAGTTATGACATATTCAGACAGATAGAAGAGGTGACAGGCACAACAGCTATGACATCTTTAGACAGTTAGAAGAGGTGACAGCCACAACAGCTATGACATATTCAGACAGTTAGAAGAGGTGACAGGCACAACAGCTATGACATCTTCAGACAGTTAGAAGAGGTGACAGCCACAACAGCTATAACATCTTTAGACAGTTAGAAGAAGTGACAGGAACAACAGCTATGACATCTTCAGACAGTTAGAAGAGGTGACAGGCACAACAGCTATGACATCTTCAGACAGTTAGAAGAGGTGACAGGCACAAAAGCTATGACATCTTCAGACAGTTACAAGAGTTGACAGGCACAACAGCTATGACATCTACAGACAGAAGAGGTGACAACCACAACAGCTATGACATATTCAGACACTTAGAAGAGGTGACAGGCACAACAGCTATGACATCTTTAGACAGATAGAAGAGGTGACAGCCACAACAGCTATGACATCTTTAGACAGTTAGAAGAGGTGACAACCACAACAGCTATGACATCTTTAGACAGTTAGAAGAGGTGACAGCCACAACAGCTATGACATCTTCAGACAGTTAGAAGAGGTGACCGCCACAACATCTATGGCATCTTCATACAGTTAGAAGAGGTGACAGCAACAACAGCTATGACATCTTTAGACAGTTAGAAGAGGTGACAGACACAATAGCTATGACATCTTCAGACATTTAGAAGAGGTGACAAGTACAACAGCTATGACATCTTCAGACAGTTAGAAGAGGTGACAGCATCAACAGCTATGACATCTTCAGACAGAAGAGGTGACAGCCACAACAGCTATGACATTTTCAGACAGTTAGAAGAGGTGACAGCAACAACAGCTATGACATCTTCAGACAGAAGAGGTGACAGCCACAACAGCTATGACATCTTCAGACAGTTAGAAGAGGTGACAGCCACAACAGCTATGACGTCTTTAGACAGTTAGAAGAGGTGACAGGAACAACAGCTATGACATCTTCAGACAGTTAGAAGAAGTGACAGGCACAACAGCTATGACATCTTCAGACAGTTAGAAGAGGTGACAGCAACAACAGCTATGGCATCTTCAGACAGAAGAGGTGACAGCCACAACAGTTATGACATCTTCAGACAGATAGAAGAGGTGACAGGCACAACAGCTATGATATCTTTAGACAGTTAGAAGAGGTGACAGCCACAACAGCTATGACATCTTCAGACAGAAGAGGTGACAGCTACAACAGCTATGACATCTTCAGAGAGAAGAGGTGACATGCACAACAGCTATGACATCTTCAGACAGAAGAGGTGACATACGCAACAGCTATAACATCTTCAGACAGTTAGAAGAGTTGACAGGCACAACAGCTATGACATCTTTAGACAGTTAGAAGAGGTGACAACCACAACAGCTATGACATCTTTAGACAGTTAGAAGAGGTGACAGGCACAACAGCTATGACATCTTCAGACAGTTAGAAGAGGTGACAGGCACAACAGCTATGACATCTTCAGACAGTTACAAGAGTTGACAGGCACAACAGCTATGACATCTACAGACAGAAGAGGTGACAGCCACAACAGCTATGACATTTTCAGACAGTTAGAAGAGGTGACAGCAACAACAGCTATGACATCTTCAGACAGAAGAGGTGACAGCCACAACAGCTATGACATCTTCAGACAGTTAGAAGAGGTGACAGCCACAACAGCTATGACGTCTTTAGACAGTTAGAAGAGGTGACAGGAACAACAGCTATGACATCTTCAGACAGTTAGAAGAAGTGACAGGCACAACAGCTATGACATCTTCAGACAGTTAGAAGAGGTGACAGCAACAACAGATATGGCATCTTCAGACAGAAGAGGTGACAGCCACAACAGTTATGACATCTTCAGACAGATAGAAGAGGTGACAGGCACAACAGCTATGATATCTTTAGACAGTTAGAAGAGGTGACAGCCACAACAGCTATGACATCTTCAGACAGAAGAGGTGACAGCTACAACAGCTATGACATCTTCAGAGAGAAGAGGTGACATGCACAACAGCTATGACATCTTCAGACAGAAGAGGTGACATACGCAACAGCTATAACATCTTCAGACAGTTAGAAGAGTTGACAGGCACAACAGCTATGACATCTTTAGACAGTTAGAAGAGGTGACAACCACAACAGCTATGACATCTTTAGACAGTTAGAAGAGGTGACAGGCACAACAGCTATGACATCTTCAGACAGTTAGAAGAGGTGACAGGCACAACAGCTATGACATCTTTAGACAGTTAGAAGAGGTGACAGCCACAAAAGCTATGACATCATCAGACAGTTAGAAGAGGTGACAGCAACAACAGCTTTGACATCTTCAGACAGAAGAGGTGACAGCCACAACAGCTATGACATCTTCAGACAGTTAGAAGAGGTGACAGCCTCAACAGCTATGACGTCTTTAGACAGTTAGAAGAGGTGACAGGAACAACAGCAATGACATCTTCAGACAGTTAGAAGAGGTGACAGGCACAACAGCTATGATATCTTCAGACAGTTAGAAGAGGTGACAGTAACAACAGCTATGGCATCTTCAGACAGAAGAGGTGACAGCCACAACAGTTATGACATCTTCAGACACATAGAAGAGGTGACAGGCACAACAGCTATGACATCTTTAGACAGTTAGAAGAGGTCACAGCCACAACAGCTATGACATATTCAGACAGTTAGAAGAGGTGACACGCACAACAGCTATGACATCTTCAGACAGTTAGAAGAGGTGACAGCCACAACAGCTATGACATCTTCAGACAGTTATAAGATGTGACAGACACAACAGCTATGACATATTCAGACAGTTAGAAGAGGTGACAGGCACAACAGCTATGACATCTTCAGACAGTTAGAAGAGGTGACAGCAACAACAGCTATGGCATCTTCAGACAGAAGAGGTGACAGTCACAACAGTTATGACATATTCAGACAGATAGAAGAGGTGACAGGCACAACAGCTATGACATCTTTAGACAGTTAGAAGAGGTGACAGCCACAACAGCTATGACATATTTAGACAGTTAGAAGAGGTGACAGGCACAACAGCTATGACATCTTCAGACAGTTAGAAGAGGTGACAGCCACAACAGCTATAACATCTTTAGACAGTTAGAAGAAGTGACAGGAACAACAGCTATGACATCTTCAGACAGTTAGAAGAGGTGACAGGCACAACAGCTATGACATCTTCAGACAGTTAGAAGAGGTGACAGGCACAAAAGCTATGACATCTTCAGACAGTTACAAGAGTTGACAGGCACAACAGCTATGACATCTACAGACAGAAGAGGTGACAACCACAACAGCTATGACATATTCAGACACTTAGAAGAGGTGACAGGCACAACAGCTATGACATCTTTAGACAGATAGAAGAGGTGACAGCCACAACAGCTATGACATCTTCAGCCAGTTAGAAGAGGTGACAGCCACAACAGCTATGACATCTTTAGACAGTTAGAAGAGGTGACAGCCACAACAGCTATGACAACTTCAGACAGTTAGAAGAGGTGACAGCCACAACAGCTATGGCATCTTTAGACAGTGAGAAGAGGTGACAGGCACAACAGCTATGACATCTTCAGACAGTTAGAAGAGGTGACAGCCACAACAGCTATGACGTCTTTAGACAGTTAGAAGAGGTGAAAGGTACAACAGCTATGACATCTTCAGAGTGTTAGAAGAGGAGACAGGCACAACAGCTATGACATCTTCAGACAGTTAGAAGAGGTGATAGCAACAACAGCTATGGCATCTTCAGACAGAAGAGGTGATAGCCACAACAGTTATGACATCTTCGGACAGATAGAGGAGGTGACAGGCACAACAGCTATGACATCTTTAGACAGTTAGAAGAGGTGACAGCCACAACAGCTATGACATATTCAGACAGTTAGAACAGGTGACAGGCACAACAGCTATGACATCTTTAGACAGTTAGAAGAAGTGACAGGAAGAACAACTATGACATCTTCAGACAGTTAGAAGAGGTGACAGGCACAACAGCTATGACATCTTCAGACAGTTAGAAGAGGTGACAGGCACAACAGCTATGACATCTTCAGACAGTTAGAAGAGGTGACAGCAACAACAGCTATGACATCTTCAGACAGAAGAGGTGACAGCCACAACAGCTATGACATCTTCAGACAGTTAGAAGAGGTGACAGGAACAACAGCTATGACATCTTCAGACAGTTAGAAGAGGTGACAGGCACAACAGCTATGACATCTTCAGACAGTTAGAAGAGGTGACAGTAACAACAGCTATGGCATCTTCAGACAGAAGAGGTGACAGCCACAACAGTTATGACATCTTCAGACAGATAGAAGAGGTGACAGGCACAACAGCTATGACATCTTTAGACAGTTAGAAGAGGTGACAGCCACAACAGCTATGACATATTCAGACAGTTAGAAGAGGTGACAGGCACAACAGCTATGACATCTTCAGACAATTAGAAGAGGTGACAGCCACAACAGCTATGACATCTTCAGACAGTTATAAGATGTCACAGCCACAACAGCTATGACATATTCAGAGAGTTAGAAGAGGTGAGAGGCACAACAGCTGTGACATCTTCAGACAGTTAGAAGAGGTGACAGCCACAACAGCTATGACATCTTTAGACAGTTAGAAGAGGTGACAGCAACAACAGCTATGACATCTTCAGACAGTTAGAAGAGGTGACAGGCACAACAGCTATGACATCTTTAGACAGTTAGAAGAGGTGACAGCCACAACTGCTATGACATCTTCAGACAGAAGAGGTGACAGCTACAACAGCTATGACATCTTCAGACAGTTAGAAGAGGTGACAGGCACAACAGCTATGACATCTTTAGACAGTTAGAAGAGGTGACAGCCACAACAGCTATGACATATTCAGACAGTTAGAAGAGGTGACAGGCACAACAGCTATGACATCTTCAGACAGTTAGAAGAGGTGACAGGCACAACAGCTATGACATCTTTAGACAGTTAGAAGAAGTGACAGGAACAACAGTTATGACATCTTCAGACAGTTAGAAGAGGTGACAGGCACAACAGCTATGACATCTACAGACAGTTAGAAGAGGTGACAGCAACAAAAGCTATGACATCTTCAGACAGTTACAAGAGTTGACAGGCACAACAGCTATGACATCTACAGACAGAAGAGGTGACAACCACAACAGCTATGACATATTCAGACACTTAGAAGAGGTGACAGGCACAACAGCTATGACATCTTTAGACAGATAGAAGAGGTGACAGCCACAACAGCTATGACATCTTCAGCCAGTTAGAAGAGGTGACAGCCACAACAGCTATGACATATTTAGACAGTTAGAAGAGGTGACAGCCACAACAGCTATGACATCTTCAGACAGTTAGAAGAGGTGACAGCCACAACAGCTATGGCATCTTTAGACAGTGAGAAGAGGTGACAGGCACAACAGCTATGACATCTTCAGACAGTTAGAAGAGGTGACAGCCACAACAGCTATGACGTCTTTAGACAGTTAGAAGAGGTGAAAGGAACAACAGCTATGACATCTTCAGAGAGTTAGAAGAGGAGACAGGCACAACAGCTATGACATCTTCAGACAGTTAGAAGAGGTGATAGCAACAACAGCTATGGCATCTTCAGACAGAAGAGGTGACAGCCACAATAGTTATGACATCTTCAGACAGATAGAGGAGGTGACAGGCACAACAGCTATGACATCTTTAGACAGTTAGAAGAGGTGACAGCCACAACAGCTATGACATATTCAGACAGTTAGAAGAGGTGACAGGCACAACAGCTATGACATCTTCAGACAGTTAGAAGAGGTGACAGCCACAACAGCTATGACATCTTCAGACAGTTAGAAGAAGTGACAGGAAGAACAACTATGACATCTTCAGACAGTTAGAAGAGGTGACAGGCACAACAGCTATGACATCTTCAGACAGTTAGAAGAGGTGACAGGCACAACAGCTATGACAACTTCAGACAGTTAGAAGAGGTGACAGCCACAACAGCTATGGCATCTTTAGACAGTGAGAAGAGGTGACAGCCACAACAGCTATGGCATCTTTAGACAGTGAGAAGAGGTGACAGGCACAACAGCTATGACATCTTCAGACAGTTAGAAGAGGTGACAGCCACAACAGCTATGACGTCTTTAGACAGTTAGAAGAGGTGAAAGGAACAACAGCTATGACATCTTCAGAGAGTTAGAAGAGGAGACAGGCACAACAGCTATGACATCTTCAGACAGTTAGAAGAGGTGATAGCAACAACAGCTATGGCATCTTCAGACAGAAGAGGTGATAGCCACAACAGTTATGACATCTTCGGACAGATAGAGGAGGTGACAGGCACAACAGCTATGACATCTTTAGACAGTTAGAAGAGGTGACAGCCTCAACAGCTATGACATATTCAGACAGTTAGAACAGGTGACAGGCACAACAGCTATGACATCTTTAGACAGTTAGAAGAAGTGACAGGAAGAACAACTATGACATCTTCAGACAGTTAGAAGAGGTGACAGGCACAACAGCTATGACATCTTCAGACAGTTAGAAGAGGTGACAGGCACAACAGCTATGACATCTTCAGACAGTTAGAAGAGGTGACAGCAACAACAGCTATGACATCTTCAGACAGAAGAGGTGACAGCCACAACAGCTATGACATCTTCAGACAGTTAGAAGAGGTGACAGCCACAACAGCTATGACATATTTAGACAGTTAGAAGAGGTGACAGCCACAACAGCTATGACATCTTCAGACAGTTAGAAGAGGTGACAGCCACAACAGCTATGGCATCTTTAGACAGTGAGAAGAGGTGACAGGCACAACAGCTATGACATCTTCAGACAGTTAGAAGAGGTGACAGCCACAACAGCTATGACGTCTTTAGACAGTTAGAAGAGCTGAAAGGAACAACAGCTATGACATCTTCAGAGAGTTAGAAGAGGAGACAGGCACAACAGCTATGACATCTTCAGACAGTTAGAAGAGGTGATAGCAACAACAGCTATGGCATCTTCAGACAGAAGAGGTGACAGCCACAATAGTTATGACATCTTCAGAGAGATAGAAGAGGTGACAGCCACAACAGCTATGACATATTCAGACAGTTAGAAGAGGTGACAGGCACAACAGCTATGACATCTTCAGACAGTTAGAAGAGGTGACAGCCACAACAGCTATAACATCTTTAGACAGTTAGAAGAAGTGACAGGAAGAACAACTATGACATCTTCAGACAGTTAGAAGAGGTGACAGGCACAACAGCTATGACATCTTCAGACAGTTAGAAGAGGTGACAGGCACAACAGCTATGACATCTTCAGACAGTTAGAAGAGGTGACAGCAACAACAGCTATGACATCTTCAGACAGAAGAGGTGACAGCCACAACAGCTATGACATCTTCAGACAGTTAGAAGAGGTGACAGCCTCAACAGCTATGTCGTCTTTAGACAGTTAGAAGAGGTGACAGGAACAACAGCTATGACATCTTCAGACAGTTAGAAGAGGTGACAGGCACAACAGCTATGATATCTTCAGACAGTTAGAAGAGGTGACAGTAACAACAGCTATGGCATCTTCAGACAGAAGAGGTGACAGCCACAACAGTTATGACATCTTCAGACAGATAGAAGAGGTGACAGGCACAACAGCTATGACATCTTTAGACAGTTAGAAGAGGTGACAGCCACAACAGCTATGACATATTCAGACAGTTAGAAGAGGTGACAGGCACAACAGCTATGACATCTTCAGACAATTAGAAGAGGTGACAGCCACAACAGCTATGACATCTTCAGACAGATATAAGATGTCACAGCCACAACAGCTATGACATATTCAGAGAGTTAGAAGAGGTGACAGGCACAACAGCTGTGACATCTTCAGACAGTTAGAAGAGGTGACAGCCACAACAGCTATGACATCTTTAGACAGTTAGAAGAGGTGACAGGCACAACAGCTATGACATCTTTAGACAGTTAGAAGAGGTGACAGCCACAACTGCTATGACATCTTCAGACAGAAGAGGTGACAGCTACAACAGCTATGACATCTTCAGACAGTTAGAAGAGGTGACAGGCACAACAGCTATGACATCTTTAGACAGTTAGAAGAGGTGACAGCCACAACAGCTATGACATATTCAGACAGTTAGAAGAGGTGACAGGCACAACAGCTATGACATCTTCAGACAGTTAGAAGAGGTGACAGGCACAACAGCTATGACATCTTTAGACAGTTAGAAGAAGTGACAGGAACAACAGCTATGACATCTTCAGACAGTTAGAAGAGGTGACAGGCACAACAGCTATGACATCTACAGACGGTTAGAAGAGGTGACAGCAACAAAAGCTATGACATCTTCAGACAGTTACAAGAGTTGACAGGCACAACAGCTATGACATCTACAGACAGAAGAGGTGACAACCACAACAGCTATGACATATTCAGACACTTAGAAGAGGTGACAGGCACAACAGCTATGACATCTTTAGACAGATAGAAGAGGTGACAGCCACAACAGCTATGACATCTTCAGCCAGTTAGAAGAGGTGACAGCCACAACAGCTATGACATATTTAGACAGTTAGAAGAGGTGACAGCCACAACAGCTATGACATCTTCAGACAGTTAGAAGAGGTGACAGCCACAACAGCTATGGCATCTTTAGACAGTGAGAAGAGGTGACAGGCACAACAGCTATGACATCTTCAGACAGTTAGAAGAGGTGACAGCCACAACAGCTATGACGTCTTTAGACAGTTAGAAGAGGTGAAAGGAACAACAGCTATGACATCTTCAGAGAGTTAGAAGAGGAGACAGGCACAACAGCTATGACATCTTCAGACAGTTAGAAGAGGTGATAGCAACAACAGCTATGGCATCTTCAGACAGAAGAGGTGACAGCCACAACAGTTATGACATCTGCAGACAGATAGAGGAGGTGACAGGCACAACAGCTATGACATCTTTTGACAGTTAGAAGAGGTGACAGCCACAACAGCTATGACATATTCAGACAGTTAGAAGAGGTGACAGGCACAACAGCTATGACATCTTTAGACAGTTAGAAGAAGTGACAGGAAGAACAACTATGACATCTTCAGACAGTTAGAAGAGGTCACAGGCACAACAGCTATGACATCGTCAGACAGTTAGAAGAGGTGACAGGCACAACAGCTATGACATCTTCAGACAGTTAGAAGAGGTGACAGCAACAACAGCTATGACATCTTCAGACAGAAGAGGTGACAGCCACAACAGCTATGACATCTTCAGACAGTTAGAAGAGGTGACAGCCTCAACAGCTCTGTCGTCTTTAGACAGTTAGAAGAGGTGACAGGAACAACAGCTATGACATCTTCAGACAGTTAGAAGAGGTGACAGGCACAACAGCTATGACATCTTCAGACAGTTAGAAGAGGTGACAGTAACAACAGCTATGGCATCTTCAGACAGAAGAGGTGACAGCCACAACAGTTATGACATCTTCAGACAGATAGAAGAGGTGACAGGCACAACAGCTATGACATCTTTAGACAGTTAGAAGAGGTGACAGCCACAACAGCTATGACATATTCAGACAGTTAGAAGAGGTGATAGCAACAACAGCTATGGCATCTTCAGACAGAAGAGGTGACAGCCACAACAGTTATGACATCTTCAGACAGATAGAGGAGGTGACAGGCACAACAGCTATGACATCTTTAGACAGTTAGAAGAGGTGACAGCCACAACAGCTATGACATATTCAGACAGTTAGAACAGGTGACAGGCACAACAGCTATGACATCTTTAGACAGTTAGAAGAAGTGACAGGAAGAACAAGTATGACATCTTCAGACAGTTAGAAGAGGTGACAGGCACAACAGCTATGACATCTTCAGACAGTTAGAAGAGGTGACAGGCACAACAGCTATGACATCTTCAGACAGTTAGAAGAGGTGACAGCAACAACAGCTATGACATCTTCAGACAGAAGAGGTGACAGCCACAACAGCTATGACATCTTCAGACAGTTAGAAGAGGTGACAGCCTCAACAGCTATGTCGTCTTTAGACAGTTAGAAGAGGTGACAGGAACAACAGCTATGACATCTTCAGACAGTTAGAAGAGGTGACAGGCACAACAGCTATGACATCTTCAGACAGTTAGAAGAGGTGACAGTAACAACAGCTATGGCATCTTCAGACAGAAGAGGTGACAGCCACAACAGTTATGACATCTTCAGACAGATAGAAGAGGTGACAGGCACAACAGCTATGACATCTTTAGACAGTTAGAAGAGGTGACAGCCACAACAGCTATGACATATTCAGACAGTTAGAAGAGGTGACAGGCACAACAGCTATGACATCTTCAGACAATTAGAAGAGGTGACAGCCACAACAGCTATGACATCTTCAGACAGTTATAAGATGTCACAGCCACAACAGCTATGACATATTCAGAGAGTTAGAAGAGGTGACAGGCACAACAGCTATGACATCTTCAGACAGTTAGAAGAGGTGACAGCCACAACAGCTATGACATCTTTAGACAGTTAGAAGAGGTGACAGCAACAACAGCTATGACATCTTCAGACAGTTAGAAGAGGTGACAGGCACAACAGCTATGACATCTTTAGACAGTTAGAAGAGGTGACAGCCACAACTGCTATGACATCTTCAGACAGAAGAGGAGACAGCTACAACAGCTATGACATCTTCAGACAGTTAGAAGAGGTGACAGGCACAACAGCTATGACATCTTTAGACAGTTAGAAGAGGTGACAGCCACAACAGCTATGACATATTCAGACAGTTAGAAGAGGTGACAGGCACAACAGCTATGACATCTTCAGACAGTTAGAAGAGGTGACAGGCACAACAGCTATGACATCTTTAGACAGTTAGAAGAAGTGACAGGAACAACAGCTATGACATCTTCAGACAGTTAGAAGAGGTGGCAGCAACAAAAGCTATGACATCTTCAGACAGTTACAAGAGTTGACAGGCACAACAGCTATGACATCTACAGACAGAAGAGGTGACAACCACAACAGCTATGACATATTCAGACACTTAGAAGAGGTGACAGGCACAACAGCTATAACATCTTTAGACAGATAGAAGAGGTGACAGCCACAACAGCTATGACATCTTCAGCCAGTTAGAAGAGGTGACAGCCACAAGAGCTATGACATATTTAGACAGTTAGAAGAGGTGACAGCCACAACAGCTATGACATCTTCAGACAGTTAGAAGAGGTGACAGCCACAACAGCTATGGCATCTTTAGACAGTGAGAAGAGGTGACAGGCACAACAGCTATGACATCTTCAGACAGTTAGAAGAGGTGACAGCCACAACAGCTATGACGTCTTTAGACAGTTAGAAGAGGAGACAGGCACAACAGCTATGACATCTTCAGACAGTTAGAAGAGGTGACAGGCACAACAGCTATGACATCTTCAGACAGGTAGAAGAGGTGATAGCAACAACAGCTATGGCATCTTCAGACAGAAGAGGTGACAGCCACAACAGTTATGACATCTTCAGACAGATAGAAGAGGTGACAGGCACAACAGCTATGACATCTTTAGACAGTTAGAAGAGGTGACAGCCACAACAGCTATGACATATTCAGACAGTTAGAAGAGGTGACAGGCACAACAGCTATGACATCTTTAGACAGTTAGAAGAAGTGACAGGAAGAACAACTATGACATCTTCAGACAGTTAGAAGAGGTGACAGGCACAACAGCTATGACATCTTCAGACAGTTAGAAGAGGTGACAGGCACAACAGCTATGACATCTTCAGACAGTTAGAAGAGGTGACAGCAACAACAGCTATGACATCTTCAGACAGAAGAGGTGACAGCCACAACAGCTATGACATCTTCAGACAGTTAGAAGAGGTGACAGCCTCAACAGCTATGTCGTCTTTAGACAGTTAGAAGAGGTGACAGGAACAACAGCTATGACATCTTCAGACAGTTAGAAGAGGTGACAGGCACAACAGCTATGACATCTTCAGACAGTTAGAAGAGGTGACAGTAACAACAGCTATGGCATCTTCAGACAGAAGAGGTGACAGCCACAACAGTTATGACATCTTCAGACAGATAGAAGAGGTGACAGGCACAACAGCTATGACATCTTTAGACAGTTAGAAGAGGTGACAGCCACAACAGCTATGACATATTCAGACAGTTAGAAGAGGTGACAGGCACAACAGCTATGACATCTTCAGACAATTAGAAGAGGTGACAGCCACAACAGCTATGACATCTTCAGACAGTTATAAGATGTGACAGCCACAACAGCTATGACATATTCAGACAGTTAGAAGAGGTGACAGGCACAACAGCTATGACATCTTTAGACAGTTAGAAGAGGTGACAGCCACAACAGCTATGACATCTTCAGACAGAAGAGGTGACAGCTACAACAGCTATGACATCTTCAGAGAGAAGAGGTGACAGGCACAACAGCTATGACATCTTCAGACAGAAGAGGTGACATACGCAACAGCTATAACATCTTCAGACAGTTAGAAGAGGTGACAGGCACAACAGCTATGACATCTTTAGACAGTTAGAAGAGGTGACAACCACAACAGCTATGACATCTTTAGACAGTTAGAAGAGGTGACAGCCAGAACAGCTATGACATCTTCAGACAGTTAGAAGAGGTGACCGCCACAACATCTATGACATCTTCATACAGTTAGAAGAGGTGACAGCAACAACAGCTATGACATCTTTAGACAGTTAGAAGAGGTGACAACGACAACAGCTATGACATCTTCAGACAGTTAGAAGACGTGACAAGCACAACAGCTATGACATCTTCAGACAGTTAGAAGAAGTGACAAGCACAACAGCTATGACATCTTCAGACAGTTAGAAGAGGTGACAGCAACAACAGCTATGACATCTTCAGACAGAAGAGGTGACAGCCACAACAGCTATGACATCTCCAGACAGTTAGAAGAGGTGACAGCAACAACAGCTATGACATCTTCAGACAGAAGAGGTGACAGCCACAACACCTATGACATCTTCAGACAGTTAGAAGAGGTGACAGCCACAACAGCTATGACGTCTTTAGACAGTTAGAAGAGGTGACAGGAACAACAGCTATGACATCTTCAGACAGTTAGAAGAGGTGACAGGCACAACAGCTATGACATCTTCAGACAGTTAGAAGAGGTGACAGCAACAACAGCTATGGCATCTTCAGACAGAAGAGGTGACAGCTACAACAGCTATGACATCTTCAGACAGTTAGAAGAGGTGACAGGCACAACAGCTATGACATCTTTAGACAGTTAGAAGAGGTGACAGCCACAACAGCTACGACATCTTCAGACAGTTAGAAGAGGTGACAGGCACAACAGCTATGACATCTTTAGACAGTTAGAAGAGGTGACAGCCACAACAGCTATGACATCTTCAGACAGTTAGAAGAGGTGACAGCAACAAAAGCTATGACATCTTCAGACAGTTACAAGAGTTGACAGGCACAACAGCTATGACATCTACAGACAGAAGAGGTGACAACCACAACAGCTATGACATATTCAGACAGTTAGAAGGTGACAGCAACAACAGGTATGACATCTTCAGACAGTTATAAGATGTGACAACCACAACAGCTATGACATATTCAGACAGAAGAGGTGACAGGCACAACAGCTATGACGTCTTCAGAGAGTTAGAAGAGGTGACAGCAACAACAGCTAGGACATCTTCAGACAGTCAGAAGAGGAGACAGGCACAACAGCTATGATATCTTTAGACAGTTAGAAGAGGTGACAGCCACAACAGCTATGACATCTTCAGACAGAAGAGGTGACAGCTACAACAGCTATGACATCTTCAGAGAGAAGAGGTGACATACGCAACAGCTATAACATCTTCAGGCAGTTAGAAGAGGTGACAGGCACAACAGCTATGACATCTTTAGACAGTTAGAAGAGGTGACAACTACAACAGCTATGACATCTGTAGACAGTTAGAAGAGGTGACAGCCACAACAGCTATGACATCTTCAGACAGTTAGAAGAGGTGACAGGCACAACAGCTATGGAATCTTTAGACAGTTAGAAGAGGTGACAGGAACAACAGCTATGACATCTTCAGACAGTTAGAAGAGGTGACAGGCACAACAGCTATGACATCTTCAGACAGTTAGAAGAGGTGACAGTAACAACAGCTATGGCATCTTCAGACAGAAGAGGTGACAGCCACAACAGTTATGACATCTTCAGACAGATAGAAGAGGTGACAGGCACAACAGCTATGACATCTTTAGACAGTTAGAAGAGGTGACAGCCACAACAGCTATGACATATTCAGACAGTTAGAAGAGGTGACAGGCACAACAGCTATGACATCTTCAGACAGTTAGAAGAGGTGACAGCCACAACAGCTATGACATCTTCAGACAGTTATAAGATGTGACAGCCACAACAGCTATGACATATTCAGACAGTTAGAAGAGGTGACAGGCACAACAACTATGGCATCTTCAGACAGTTAGAAGAGGTGACAGCCACAACAGCTATGACATCTTTAGACAGTTAGAAGAGGTGACAGCAACAACAGCTATGACATATTCAGACAGTTAGAAGAGGTGACAGGCACAACAGCTATGACATCTTTAGACAGTTAGAAGAGGTGACAGCCACAACAGCTATGACATCTTCAGACAGAAGAGGTGACAGCTACAACAGCTATGACATCTTCAGAGAGAAGAGGTGACAGGCACAACAGCTATGACATCTTCAGACAGAAGAGGTGACATACGCAACAGCTATAACATCTTCAGACAGTTAGAAGAGGTGACACGCACAACAGCTATGACATCTTTAGACAGTTAGAAGAGGTGACAACCACAACAGCTATGACATCTTTAGACAGTTAGAAGAGGTGACAGCCAGAACAGCTATGACATCTTCAGACAGTTAGAAGAGGTGACCGCCACAACATCTATGACATCTTCATACAGTTAGAAGAGGTGACAGCAACAACAGCTATGACATCTTTAGACAGTTAGAAGAGGTGACAGCCACAACAGCTATGACATCTTCAGACAGTTAGAAGACGTGACAAGCACAACAGCTATGACATCTTCAGACAGTTAGAAGAGGTGACAAGCACAACATCTATGACATCTTCAGACAGTTAGAAGAGGTGACAGCAACAACAGCTATGACATCTTCAGACAGAAGAGGTGACAGCCACAACAGCTATGACATCTTCAGACAGTTAGAAGAGGTGACAGCAACAACAGCTATGACATCTTCATACAGAAGAGGTGACAGCCACAACAGTTATGACATCTTCAGACAGATAGAAGAGGTGACAGGCACAACAGCTATGACATATTCAGACAGTTAGAAGAGGTGACAGGCACAACAGCTATGACATCTCCAGACAGTGAGAAGAGGTGACAGCCACAACAGCTATCACATGTTCAGACAGAAGAGGTGACAGCCACAACAGCTATCACATCTTCAAAGAGAAGAGGTGAGAGGCACAACAGCTATGACATCTTCAGACAGAAGAGGTGACAGACACAACGGCTATAACATCTTCAGACAGTTAGAAGAGGTGACAGCAACAACAGCTATGACATCTTTAGACAGTTAGAAGAGGTGACAGCCACAACAGCTATTACATCTTCAGACAGTTAGAAGAGGTGACAGCCACAACACCTATGACATCTTCAGACAGTTAGAAGAGGTGACAGCCACAACAGCTATGACGTCTTTAGACAGTTAGAAGAGGTGACAGGAACAACAGCTATGACATCTTCAGACAGTTAGAAGAGGTGACAGGCACAACAGCTATGACATCTTCAGACAGTTAGAAGAGGTGACAGCAACAACAGCTATGGCATCTTCAGACAGAAGAGGTGACAGCCACAACAGTTATGACATCTTCAGACAGATAGAAGAGGTGACAGGCACAACAGCTATGACATCTCCAGACAGTGAGAAGAGGTGACAGCCACAACAGCTATCACATGTTCAGACAGAAGAGGTGACAGCAACAACAGCTATCACATCTTCAAAGAGAAGAGGTGACAGGCACAACAGCTATGACATCTTCAGACAGAAGAGGTGACAGACACAACGGCTATAACATCTTCAGACAGTTAGAAGAGGTGACAGGCACAACAGCTATGACATCTCCAGACAGTTAGAAGAGGTGACAGCCACAACAGCTATGACTTTTTCAGACAGTTAGAAGAGGTGACAGCCACAACAGCTATGACATATTCAGATAGAAGAGGTGACAGTCACAACAGCGATGCCATCTTCAGAGAGTTAGAAGAGGTGACAGGCACAACAGCTATGACATCTTTAGACAGTTAGAAGAGGTGACAGCCACAACAGCTATGACATCTTCAGACAGTTAGAAGGGTGACAGCCACAACAGCTATGACATCTTCAGACATTTAGAAGAGGTGACAGGAACAACAACTATGACATCTTCAAACAGAAGAGGTGACAGCCACAACAGCTATGACATCTTCAGACAGTTAGAAAAGGTGACAGCAACAACAGCTATGACATCTTCAGACAGAAGAGGTGACAGCCACAACAGCTATTACATCTTCAGACAGTTAGAAGAGGTGACAGCCACAACAGCTATGACTTCTTCAGACAGTTAGAAGAGGTGACAGCCACAACAGCTATGACATATTCAGACAAAAGATTTGACAGGCACAACAGCTATGCCATCTTCAGAGAATTAGAAGAGGTGACAGGCACAACAGCTATGACATCTTCAGACAGAAGAGGTGACAGCCACAACAGCTATCACATCTTCAGACTATTAGAAGAGGTGAAAGCCACAACAGCTATGACATCTTCAGACAGAAGAGGTGACAGGCACAACAGCTATGACATCTTCAGACAGAAGAGGTGACATACGCAACAGCTATAACATCTTCAGACAGTTAGAAGAGGTGACAGGCACAACAGCTATGACATCTTTAGACAGTTAGAAGAGGTGACAACCACAACAGCTATGACATCTTTAGACAGTTAGAAGAGGTGACAGCCAGAACAGCTATGACATCTTCAGACAGTTAGAAGAGGTGACCGCCACAACATCTATGACATCTTCATACAGTTAGAAGAGGTGACAGCAACAACAGCTATGACATCTTTAGACAGTTAGAAGAGGTGACAGCCACAACAGCTATGACATCTTCAGACAGTTAGAAGACGTGACAAGCACAACAGCTATGACATCTTCAGACAGTTAGAAGAGGTGACAAGCACAACAGCTATGACATCTTCAGACAGTTAGAAGAGGTGACAGCAACAACAGCTATGACATCTTCAGACAGAAGAGGTGACAGCCACAACACCTATGACATCTTCAGACAGTTAGAAGAGGTGACAGCCACAACAGCTATGACGTCTTTAGACAGTTAGAAGAGGTGACAGGAACAACAGCTATGACATCTTCAGACAGTTAGAAGAGGTGACAGGCACAACAGCTATGACATCTTCCGACAGTTAGAAGAGGTGACAGCAACAACAACTATGGCATCTTCAGACAGAAGAGGTGACAGCTACAACAGCTATGACATCTTCAGACAGTTAGAAGAGGTGACAGGCACAACAGCTATGACATCTTTAGACAGTTAGAAGAGGTGACAGCCACAACAGCTACGACATCTTCAGACAGTTAGAAGAGGTGACAGGCACAACAGCTATGACATCTTTAGACAGTTAGAAGAGGTGACAGCCACAACAGCTATGACATCTTCAGACAGTTAGAAGAGGTGACAGCAACAAAAGCTATGACATCTTCAGACAGTTACAAGAGTTGACAGGCACAACAGCTATGACATCTACAGACAGAAGAGGTGACAACCACAACAGCTATGACATATTCAGACAGTTAGAAGAGGTGACAGCAACAACAGCTATGACATCTTCAGACAGTTATAAGATGTGACAGCCACAACAGCTATGACATATTCAGACAGAAGAGGTGACAGGCACAACAGCTATGACGTCTTCAGAGAGTTAGAAGAGGTGACAGCAACAACAGCTATGACATCTTCAGACAGTCAGAAGAGGTGACAGGCACAACAGCTATGATATCTTTAGACAGTTAGAAGAGGTGACAGCCACAACAGCTATGACATCTTCAGACAGAAGAGGTGACAGCTACAACAGCTATGACATCTTCAGAGAGAAGAGGTGACATACGCAACAGCTATAACATCTTCAGGCAGTTAGAAGAGGTGACAGGCACAACAGCTATGACATCTTTAGACAGTTAGAAGAGGTGACAACTACAACAGCTATGACATCTGTAGACAGTTAGAAGAGGTGACAGCCACAACAGCTATGACATCTTCAGACAGTTAGAAGAGGTGACAGGCACAACAGCTATGGAATCTTTAGACAGTTAGAAGAGGTGACAGGAACAACAGCTATGACATCTTCAGACAGTTAGAAGAGGTGACAGGCACAACAGCTATGACATCTTCAGACAGTTAGAAGAGGTGACAGTAACAACAACTATGGCATCTTCAGACAGAAGAGGTGACAGCCACAACAGTTATGACATCTTCAGACAGATAGAAGAGGTGACAGGCACAACAGCTATGACATCTTTAGACAGTTAGAAGAGGTGACAGCCACAACAGCTATGACATATTCAGACAGTTAGAAGAGGTGACAGGCACAACAGCTATGACATCTTCAGACAGTTAGAAGAGGTGACAGCCACAACAGCTATGACATCTTCAGACAGTTATAAGATGTGACAGCCACAACAGCTATGACATATTCAGACAGTTAGAAGAGGTGACAGGCACAACAACTATGGCATCTTCAGACAGTAAGAAGAGGTGACAGCCACAACAGCTATGACATCTTTAGACAGTTAGAAGAGGTGACAGCAACAACAGCTATGACATATTCAGACAGAAGAGGTGACAGCTACAACAGCTATGACATCTTCAGAGAGAAGAGGTGACATACGCAACAGCTATAACATCTTCAGACAGTTAGAAGAGGTGACACGCACAACAGCTATGACATCTTTAGACAGTTAGAAGAGGTGACAACCACAACAGCTATGACATCTTTAGACAGTTAGAAGAGGTGACAGCCAGAACAGCTATGACATCTTCAGACAGTTAGAAGAGGTGACCGCCACAACATCTATGACATCTTCATACAGTTAGAAGAGGTGACAGCAACAACAGCTATGACATCTTTAGACAGTTAGAAGAGGTGACAGCCACAACAGCTATGACATCTTCAGACAGTTAGAAGACGTGACAAGCACAACAGCTATGACATCTTCAGACAGTTAGAAGAGGTGACAAGCACAACAGCTATGACATCTTCAGACAGAAGAGGTGACAGCCACAACACCTATGACATCTTCAGACAGTTAGAAGAGGTGACAGCCACAACAGCTATGACGTCTTTAGACAGTTAGAAGAGGTGACAGGAACAACAGCTATGGCATCTGCAGACAGTTAGAAGAGGTGACAGGCACAACAGCTATGACATCTTCAGACAGTTAGAAGAGGTGACAGCAACAACAGCTATGGCATCTTCAGACAGAAGAGGTGACAGCCACAACAGTTATGACATCTTCAGACAGATAGAAGAGGTGACAGGCACAACAGCTATGACATATTCAGACAGTTAGAAGAGGTGACAGGCACAACAGCTATGACATCTCCAGACAGTGAGAAGAGGTGACAGCCACAACAGCTATCACATGTTCAGACAGAAGAGGTGACAGCCACAACAGCTATCACATCTTCAAAGAGAAGAGGTTACAGGCACAACAGCTATGACATCTTCAGACAGAAGAGGTGACAGACACAACGGCTATAACATCTTCAGACAGTTAGAAGAGGTGACAGCACAACAGCTATGACATCTCCAGACAGTTAGAAGAGGTGACAGACACAACAGCTATGACTTCTTCAGACAGTTAGAAGAGGTGACAGCCACAACAGCTATGACATATTCAGATAGAAGAGGTGACAGGCACAACAGCGATGCCATCTTCAGAGAGTTAGAAGAGGTGGCAGGCACAACAGCTATGACATCTTTAGACAGTTAGAAGAGGTGACAGCCACAACAGCTATGACATCTTCAGACAGTTAGAAGAGGTGACAGCCACAACAGCTATGACATCTTCAGACATTTAGAAGAGGTGACAGGAACAACAACTATGACATCTTCAGACAGAAGAGGTGACAGCCACAACAGCTATGACATCTTCAGACAGTTAGAAAAGGTGACAGAAACAACAGCTATGACATCTTCAGACAGAAGAGGTGACAGCCACAACAGCTATTACATCTTCAGACAGTTAGAAGAGGTGACAGCCACAACAGCTATGACTTCTTCAGACAGTTAGAAGAGGTGACAGCCACAACAGCTATGACATATTCAGACAAAAGATTTGACAGGCACAACAGCTATGCCATCTTCAGAGAGTTAGAAGAGGTGACAGGCACAACAGCTATGACATCTTCAGACAGAAGAGGTGACAGCCACAACAGCTATGACATCTTCAGACTATTAGAAGAGGTGAAAGCCACAACAGCTATGACATCTTCAGACAGAAGAGGTGACAGGCACAACAGCTATGACATCTTCAGACAGAAGAGGTGACATACGCAACAGCTATAACATCTTCAGACAGTTAGAAGAGGTGACAGGCACAACAGCTATGACATCTTTAGACAGTTAGAAGAGGTGACAACCACAACAGCTATGACATCTTTAGACAGTTAGAAGAGGTGACAGCCAGAACAGCTATGACATCTTCAGACAGTTAGAAGAGGTGACCGCCACAACATCTATGACATCTTCATACAGTTAGAAGAGGTGACAGCAACAACAGCTATGACATCTTTAGACAGTTAGAAGAGGTGACAGCCACAACAGCTATGACATCTTCAGACAGTTACAAGACGTGACAAGCACAACAGCTATGACATCTTCAGACAGTTAGAAGAGGTGACAAGCACAACAGCTATGACATCTTCAGACAGTTAGAAGAGGTGACAGCAACAACAGCTATGACATCTTCAGACAGAAGAGGTGACAGCCACAACAGCTATGACATCTTCAGACAGTTAGAAGAGGTGACAGCAACAACAGCTATGACATCTTCAGACAGAAGAGGTGACAGCCACAACACCTATGACATCTTCAGACAGTTAGAAGAGGTGACAGCCACAACAGCTATGACGTCTTTAGACAGTTAGAAGAGGTGACAGGAACAACAGCTATGACATCTTCAGACAGTTAGAAGAGGTGACAGGCACAACAGCTATGACATCTTCCGACAGTTAGAAGAGGTGACAGCAACAACAACTATGGCATCTTCAGACAGAAGAGGTGACAGCTACAACAGCTATGACATCTTCAGACAGTTAGAAGAGGTGACAGGCACAACAGCTATGACATCTTTAGACAGTTAGAAGAGGTGACAGCCACAACAGCTACGACATCTTCAGACAGTTAGAAGAGGTGACAGGCACAACAGCTATGACATCTTTAGACAGTTAGAAGAGGTGACAGCCACAACAGCTATGACATCTTCAGACAGTTAGAAGAGGTGACAGCAACAAAAGCTATGACATCTTCAGACAGTTACAAGAGTTGACAGGCACAACAGCTATGACATCTACAGACAGAAGAGGTGACAACCACAACAGCTATGACATATTCAGACAGTTAGAAGAGGTGACAGCAACAACAGCTATGACATCTTCAGACAGTTATAAGATGTGACAGCCACAACAGCTATGACATATTCAGACAGAAGAGGTGACAGGCACAACAGCTATGACGTCTTCAGAGATTTAGAAGAGGTGACAGCAACAACAGCTATGACATCTTCAGACAGTCAGAAGAGGTGACAGGCACAACAGCTATGATATCTTTAGACAGTTAGAAGAGGTGACAGCCACAACAGCTATGACATCTTCAGACAGAAGAGGTGACAGCTACAACAGCTATGACATCTTCAGGGAGAAGAGGTGACATACGCAACAGCTATAACATCTTCAGGCAGTTAGAAGAGGTGACAGGCACAACAGCTATGACATCTTTAGACAGTTAGAAGAGGTAACAACTACAACAGCTATGACATCTGTAGACAGTTAGAAGAGGTGACAGCCACAACAGCTATGACATCTTCAGACAGTTAGAAGAGGTGACAGGCACAACAGCTATGGAATCTTTAGACAGTTAGAAGAGGTGACAGGAACAACAGCTATGACATCTTCAGACAGTTAGAAGAGGTGACAGGCACAACAGCTATGACATCTTCAGACAGTTAGAAGAGGTGACAGTAACAACAGCTATGGCATCTTCAGACAGAAGAGGTGACAGCCACAACAGTTATGACATCTTCAGACAGATAGAAGAGGTGACAGGCACAACAGCTATGACATCTTTAGACAGTTAGAAGAGGTGACAGCCACAACAGCTATGACATATTCAGACAGTTAGAAGAGGTGACAGGCACAACAGCTATGACATCTTCAGACAGTTAGAAGAGATGACAGCCACAACAGCTATGACATCTTCAGACAGTTATAAGATGTGACAGCCACAACAGCTATGACATATTCAGACAGTTAGAAGAGGTGACAGGCACAACAACTATGGCATCTTCAGACAGTAAGAAGAGGTGACAGCCACAACAGCTATGACATCTTTAGACAGTTAGAAGAGGTGACAGCTACAACAGCTATGACATCTTCAGAGAGAAGAGGTGACAGGCACAACAGCTATGACATCTTCAGACAGAAGAGGTGACATACGCAACAGCTATAACATCTTTAGACAGTTAGAAGAGGTGACACGCACAACAGCTATGACATCTTTAGACAGTTAGAAGAGGTGACAACCACAACAGCTATGACATCTTTAGACAGTTAGAAGAGGTGACAGCCAGAACAGCTATGACATCTTCAGACAGTTAGAAGAGGTGACCGCCACAACATCTATGACATCTTCATACAGTTAGAAGAGGTGACAGCAACAACAGCTATGACATCTTTAGACAGTTAGAAGAGGTGACAGCCACAACAGCTATGACATCTTCAGACAGTTAGAAGACGTGACAAGCACAACAGCTATGACATCTTCAGACAGTTAGAAGAGGTGACAAGCACAACAGCTATGACATCTTCAGACAGTTAGAAGAGGTGACAGCAACAACAGCTATGACATCTTCAGACAGAAGAGGTGACAGCCACAACAGCTATGACATCTTCAGACAGTTAGAAGAGGTGACAGCAACAACAGCTATGACATCTTCAGACAGAAGAGGTGACAGCCACAACACCTATGACATCTTCAGACAGTTAGAAGAGGTGACAGCCACAACAGCTATGACGTCTTTAGACAGTTAGAAGAGGTGACAGGAACAACAGCTATGACATCTTCAGACAGTTAGAAGAGGTGACAGGCACAACAGCTATGACATCTTCAGACAGTTAGAAGAGGTGACAGCAACAACAGCTATGGCATCTTCAGACAGAAGAGGTGACAGCCACAATAGTTATGACATCTTCAGACAGATAGAAGAGGTGACAGGCACAACAGCTATGACATATTCAGACAGTTAGAAGAGGTGACAGGCACAACAGCTATGACATCTCCAGACAGTGAGAAGAGGTGACAGCCACAACAGCTATCACATGTTCAGACAGAAGAGGTGACAGCCACAACAGCTATCACATCTTCAAAGAGAAGAGGTGACAGGCACAACAGCTATGACATCTTCAGACAGAAGAGGTGACAGACACAACGGCTATAACATCTTCAGACAGTTAGAAGAGGTGACAGGCACAACAGCTATGACATCTCCAGACAGTTAGAAGAGGTGACAGCCACAACAGCTATGACTTCTTCAGACAGTTAGAAGAGGTGACAGCCACAACAGCTATGACATATTCAGATAGAAGAGGTGACAGGCACAACAGCGATGCCATCTTCAGAGAGTTAGAAGAGGTGACAGGCACAACAGCTATGACATCTTTAGACAGTTAGAAGAGGTGACAGCCACAACAGCTATGACATCTTCAGACAGTTAGAAGAGGTGACAGGCACAACAGCTATGACATCTTCAGACATTTAGAAGAGGTGACAGGAACAACAACTATGACATCTTCAGACAGAAGAGGTGACAGCCACAACAGCTATGACATCTTCAGACAGTTAGAAAAGGTGACAGCAACAACAGCTATGACATCTTCAGACAGAAGAGGTGACAGCCACAACAGCTATTACATCTTCAGACAGTTAGAAGAGGTGACAGCCACAACAGCTATGACTTCTTCAGACAGTTAGAAGAGGTGACAGCCACAACAGCTATGACATATTCAGACAAAAGAGTTGACAGGCACAACAGCTATGCCATCTTCAGAGAGTTAGAAGAGGTGACAGGCACAACAGCTATGACATCTTCAGACAGAAGAGGTGACAGCCACAACAGCTATGACATCTTCAGACTATTAGAAGAGGTGAAAGCCACAACAGCTATGACATCTTCAGACAGAAGAGGTGACAGCCACAACAGCTATGACATCTTCAGACAGTTAGAAGAGGTGACAGGCACAACAGCTATGACATCTTCAGACAGTTAGAAGAGGTGACAGGCACAACAGCTATGACATATTCTGTCAGTTAGAAGAGGTGACAGCCACAACAGCTATGACATCTTCAGACAGTTAAAAGAGGTGACAGGCACAACAGCTGTGACATCTTCAGACAGTTAGAAGAGGTGACAGCCACAACAGCTATGACATCTTCAGACAGTTAGAAGAGGTGACAGGCACAACAGCTATGACATATTCAGAGAGAAGAGGTGACAGGCACAACAGCTATGACATCTTCAGACTGTTAGAAGAGGTGGCAGCCACAACAGCTATGACATCTTCAGACAGAAGAGGTGACAGCCACAACAGCTATGACATCTTCAGACTGTTAGAAGAGGTGACAGCCACAACAGCTATGACATCTTCAGACAGAAGAGGTGACAGCCACAACAGCTATGACATCTTCAGAGTGAAGAGGTGACAGGCACAACAGCTATGACATCTTCAGACAGAAGAGGTGACAGACACAACAGCTATAACATCTTCAGACAGTTAGAAGAGGTGACAGGCACAACAGCTATGACATCTTCAGAGAGTTAGAAGAGGTGAGAGGCACAACAGCTATGACATCTTCAGAGAGTTAGAAGAGGTGACAGCCACAACAGCTATGACTTCTTCAGACAGTTAGAAGAGGTGACAGCCACAACAGCTATGACATATTCAGACAAAAGAGGTGACAGGCACAACAGCTATGCCATCTTCAGAGATTTAGAAGAGGTGACAGGCACAACAGCTATGACATCTTTAGAGAGAAGAGGTGACAGCCACAACAGCTATGTCATCTTCAGACAGTTAGAAGAGGTGACAGCCTCAACAGCTATGACATCTTCAGACAGTTAAAAGAGGTGACAGAAACAACAGTTGTGACATCTTCAGACAGTTAGAAGAGGTGACAGCCACAACAGCTATGACATCTTCAGACAGTTAGAAGAGGTGACAGGCACAACAGCTATGACATCTTCAGAGAGAAGAGGTGACAGGCACAACAGCTATTACATCTTCAGACAGTTAGAAGAGGTGACAGGCACAACAGCTATGACTTCTTCAGACAGTTAGAAGAGGTGACAGCCACAACAGCTATGACATATTCAGACAAAAGAGGTGACAGGCACAACAGCTATGCCATCTTCAGAGAGTTAGAAGAGGTGACAGGCACAACAGCTATGACATCTTCAGACAGAAGAGGTGACAGCCACAACAGCTATGACATCTTCAGATTATTAGAAGAGGTGAAAGCCACAACAGCTATGACATCTTCAGACAGAAGAGGTGACAGCCACAACAGCTATGACATCTTCAGACTGTTAGAAGAGGTGACAGCCACAACAGCTATAACATCTTCAGATAGTTAGAAGAGGTGACAGGCACAACAGCTATGACATCTTCAGACAGTTAGAAGAGGTGACAGGCACAACAGCTATGACATGTTCTGTCAGTTAGAAGAGGTGACAGCCACAACAGCTATGACATCTTCAGACAGTTAAAAGAGGTGACAGGCACAACAGCTGTGACATCTTCAGACAGTTAGAAGAGGTGACAGCCACAACAGCTATGACATCTTCAGACAGTTAGAAGAGGTGACAGGCACAACAGCTATGACATATTCAGAGAGAAGAGGTGACAGGTACAACAGCTATGACATCTTCAGACTGTTAGAAGAGGTGGCAGCCACAACAGCTATGACATCTTCAGACAGAAGAGGTGACAGCCACAACAGCTATGACATCTTCAGACTGTTAGAAGAGGTGACAGCCACAACAGCTATGACATCTTCAGACAGAAGAGGTGACAGCCACAACAGCTATGACATCTTCAGAGTGAAGAGGTGACAGGCACAACAGCTATGACATCTTCAGACAGAAGAGGTGACAGACACAACAGCTATAACATCTTCAGACAGTTAGAAGAGGTGACAGTCACAACAGCTTTGACATCTTCAGACAGTTAGAAGAGGTGACAGGCACAACAGCTATGACATCTTCAGAGAGTTAGAAGAGGTGACAGCCACAACAGCTATGACTTCTTCAGACAGTTAGAAGAGGTGACAGCCACAACAGCTATGACGTCTTCAGACAGTTAGAAGAGGTGACAGCAACAACAGCTATGACATATTCAGACAAAAGAGGTGACAGGCACAACAGCTATGCCATCTTCAGAGAGTTAGAAGAGGTGACAGGCACAACAGCTATGACATCTTTAGAGAGAAGAGGTGACAGCCACAACAGCTATGACATCTTCAGACAGTTAGAAGAGGGGACAGCCTCAACAGCTATGACATCTTCAGACAGTTAAAAGAGGTGACAGATACAACAGTTGTGATATCTTCAGACAGTTAGAAGAGGTGACAGGCACAACAGCTATGACATCTTCAAACAGTGAGTAGAGGTGACAGCCACAACAGCTATGACATCTTCAGACAGTTAGAAGAGGTGACAGGCACAACAGCTATGACATCTTCAGAGAGAAGAGGTGACAGGCACAACAGCTATGACATCTTCAGACAGTTAGAAGAGGTGACAGGCACAACAGCTATGACATCTTCAAACAGTGAGTAGAGGTGACAGCCACAACAGCTATGACATCTTCAGACTATTAGAAGAGGTGAAAGCCACAACAGCTATGACATCTTCAGACAGAAGAGGTGACAGCCACAACAGCTATGACATCTTCAGACTGTTAGAAGAGGTGACCACCACAACAGCTATAACATCTTCAGACAGTTAGAAGAGGTGACAGGCACAACAGCTATGACATCTTCAGACAGTTAGAAGAGGTGACAGGCACAACAGCTATGACATATTCTGTCAGTTAGAAGAGGTGACAGCCACAACAGCTATGACATCTTCAGACAGTTAAAAGAGGTGACAGGCACAACAGCTGTGACATCTCCAGACAGTTAGAAGAGGTGACAGCCACAACAGCTATGACATCTTCAGACAGTTAGAATAGGTGACAGGCACAACAGCTATGACATATTCAGAGAGAAGAGGTGACAGGCACAACAGCTATGACATCTTCAGACTGTTAGAAGAGGTGGCAGCCACAACAGCTATGACATCTTCAGACAGAAGAGGTGACAGCCACAACAGCTATGACATCTTCAGAGTGTTAGAAGAGGTGACAGCCACAACAGCTATGACATCTTCAGACAGAAGAGGTGACAGCCACAACAGCTATGACATCTTCAGAGTGAAGAGGTGACAGGCACAACAGCTATGACATCTTCAGACAGAAGAGGTGACAGACACAACAGCTATAACATCTTCAGACAGTTAGAAGAGGTGACAGGCACAACAGCTATGACATCTTCAGACAGTTAGAAGAGGTGACAGGCACAACAGCTATGACATCTTCAGAGAGTTAGAAGAGGTGACAGCCACAACAGCTATGACTTCTTCAGACAGTTATAAGAGGTGACAGCCACAACAGCTATGACATATTCAGACAAAAGTGGTGACAGGCACAACAGCTATGCCATCTTCAGAGAGTTAGAAGAGGTGACAGGCACAACAGCTATGACATCTTTAGAGAGAAGAGGTGACAGCCACAACAGCTATGACATCTTCAGGCAGTTAGAAGAGGTGACAGCCTCAACAGCTATGACATCTTCAGACAGTTAAAAGAGGTGACAGAAACAACAGTTGTGACATCTTCAGACAGTTAGAAGAGGTGACAGCCACAACAGCTATGACATCTTCAGACAGTTAGAAGAGGTGACAGGCACAACAGCTATGACATCTTCAGAGAGAAGAGGTGACAGGCACAACAGCTATTACATCTTCAGACAGTTAGAAGAGGTGACAGCCACAACAGCTATGACATATTCTGACAAAAGAGGTGACAGGCACAACAGCTATGCCATCTTCAGAGAGTTAGAAGAGGTGACAGGCACAACAGCTATGACATCTTCAGACAGAAGAGGTGACAGCCACAACAGCTATGACATCTTCAGACTATTAGAAGAGGTGAAAGCCACAACAGCTATGACATCTTCAGACAGTTAGAAGAGGTGACAGGCACAACAGCTATGACATATTCTGTCAGTTAGAAGAGGTGACAGCCACAACAGCTATGACATCTTCAGACAGTTAAAAGAGGTGACAGGCACAACAGCTGTGACATCTTCAGACAGTTAGAAGAGGTGACAGCCACAACAGCTATAACATCTTCAGATAGTTAGAAGAGGTGACAGGCACAACAGCTATGACATCTTCAGACAGTTAGAAGAGGTGACAGGCACAACAGCTATGACATGTTCTGTCAGTTAGAAGAGGTGACAGCCACAACAGCTATGACATCTTCAGACAGTTAAAAGAGGTGACAGGCACAACAGATGTGACATCTTCAGACAGTTAGAAGAGGTGACAGCCACAACAGCTATGACATCTTCAGACAGTTAGAAGAGGTGACAGGCACAACAGCTATGACATATTCAGAGAGAAGAGGTGACAGGCACAACAGCTATGACATCTTCAGACTGTTAGAAGAGGTGGCAGCCACAACAGCTATGACATCTTCAGACAGAAGAGGTGACGGCCACAACAGCTATGACATCTTCAGACTGTTAGAAGAGGTGACAGCCACAACAGCTATGACATCTTCAGACAGACGAGGTGACAGCCACAACAGCTATGACATCTTCAGAGTGAAGAGGTGACAGGCACAACAGCTATGACATCTTCAGACAGAAGAGGTGACAGACACAACAGCTATAACATCTTCAGACAGTTAGAAGAGGTGACAGTCACAACAGCTTTGACATCTTCAGACAGTTAGAAGAGGTGACAGGCACAACAGCTATGACATCTTCAGAGAGTTAGAAGAGGTGACAGGCACAACAGCTATGACATCTTCAGACAGAAGAGGTGACAGCCACAACAGCTATGACATCTTCAGACTATTAGAAGAGGTCAAAGCCACAACAGCTATGACATCTTCAGACAGAAGCGGTGACAGCCACAACAGCTATGACATCTTCAGACAGTTAGAAGAGGTGACAGGCACAACAGCTATGACATCTTCAGACAGTTAGAAGAGGTGACAGGCACAACAGCTATGACATATTCTGTCAGTTAGAAGAGGTGACAGCCACAACAGCTATGACATCTTCAGACAGTTAAAAGAGGTGACAGGCACAACAGCTGTGACATCTTCAGACAGTTAGAAGAGGTGACAGCCACAACAGCTATGACATCTTCAGACAGTTAGAAGAGGTGACAGGCACAACAGCTATGACATATTCAGAGAGAAGAGGTGACAGGCACAACAGCTATGACATCTTCAGACTGTTAGAAGAGGTGGCAGCCACAACAGCTATGACATCTTCAGACAAAAGAGGTGACAGCCACAACAGCTATGACATCCTCAGACTGTTAGAAGAGGTGACAGCCACAACAGCTATGACATCTTCAGACAGTTAGAAGAGGTGACAGGCACAACAGCTATGACATATTCTGTCAGTTAGAAGAGGTGACAGCCACAACAGCTATGACATCTTCAGACAGTTAAAAGAGGTGACAGGCACAACAGCTGTGACATCTTCAGACAGTTAGAAGAGGTGACAGCCACAACAGCTATAACATCTTCAGATAGTTAGAAGAGGTGACAGGCACAACAGCTATGACATCTTCAGACAGTTAGAAGAGGTGACAGGCACAACAGCTATGACATGTTCTGTCAGTTAGAAGAGGTGACAGCCACAACAGCTATGACATCTTCAGACAGTTAAAAGAGGTGACAGGCACAACAGATGTGACATCTTCAGACAGTTAGAAGAGGTGACAGCCACAACAGCTATGACATCTTCAGACAGTTAGAAGAGGTGACAGGCACAACAGCTATGACATATTCAGAGAGAAGAGGTGACAGGCACAACAGCTATGACATCTTCAGACTGTTAGAAGAGGTGGCAGCCACAACAGCTATGACATCTTCAGACAGAAGAGGTGACAGCCACAACAGCTATGACATCTTCAGACTGTTAGAAGAGGTGACAGCCACAACAGCTATGACATCTTCAGACAGACGAGGTGACAGCCACAACAGCTATGACATCTTCAGAGTGAAGAGGTGACAGGCACAACAGCTATGACATCTTCAGACAGAAGAGGTGACAGACACAACAGCTATAACATCTTCAGACAGTTAGAAGAGGTGACAGTCACAACAGCTTTGACATCTTCAGACAGTTAGAAGAGGTGACAGGCACAACAGCTATGACATCTTCAGAGAGTTAGAAGAGGTGACAGGCACAACAGCTATGACATCTTCAGACAGAAGAGGTGACAGCCACAACAGCTATGACATCTTCAGACTATTAGAAGAGGTCAAAGCCACAACAGCTATGACATCTTCAGACAGAAGCGGTGACAGCCACAACAGCTATGACATCTTCAGACAGTTAGAAGAGGTGACAGGCACAACAGCTATGACATCTTCAGACAGTTAGAAGAGGTGACAGGCACAACAGCTATGACATATTCTGTCAGTTAGAAGAGGTGACAGCCACAACAGCTTTGACATCTTCAGACAGTTAAAAGAGGTGACAGGCACAACAGCTGTGACATCTTCAGACAGTTAGAAGAGGTGACAGCCACAACAGCTATGACATCTTCAGACAGTTAGAAGAGGTGACAGGCACAACAGCTATGACATATTCAGAGAGAAGAGGTGACAGGCACAACAGCTATGACATCTTCAGACTGTTAGAAGAGGTGGCAGCCACAACAGCTATGACATCTTCAGACAAAAGAGGTGACAGCCACAACAGCTATGACATCCTCAGACTGTTAGAAGAGGTGACAGGCACAACAGCTATGACATCTTCAGACAGAAGAGGTGACAGACACAACAGCTATAACATCTTCAGACAGTTAGAAGAGGTGACAGGCACAACAGCTATGACATCTTCAGACAGTTAGAAGAGGTGAGAGGCACAACAGCTATGACATCTTCAGAGAGTTAGAAGAGGTGACAGCCACAACAGCTATGACTTCTTCAGACAGTTAGAAGAGGTGACAGCCACAACAGCTATGACATATTCAGACAAAAGAGGTGACAGGCACAACAGCTATGCCATCTTCAGAGAGTTAGAAGAGGTGACAGGCACAACAGCTATGACATCTTTAGAGAGAAGAGGTGACAGCCACAACAGCTATGTCATCTTCAGACAGTTAGAAGAGGTGACAGCCTCAACAGCTATGACATCTTCAGACAGTTAAAAGAGGTGACAGAAACAACAGTTGTGACATCTTCAGACAGTTAGAAGAGGTGACAGCCACAACAGCTATGACATCTTCAGACAGTTAGAAGAGGTGACAGGCACAACAGCTATGACATCTTCAGACAGTTAGAAGAGGTGACAGGCACAACAGCTATTACATCTTCAGACAGTTAGAAGAGGTGACAGGCACAACAGCTATGACTTCTTCAGACAGTTAGAAGAGGTGACAGCCACAACAGCTATGACATATTCAGACAAAAGAGGTGACAGGCACAACAGCTATGCCATCTTCAGAGAGTTAGAAGAGGTGACAGGCACAACAGCTATGACATCTTCAGACAGAAGAGGTGACAGCCACAACAGCTATGACATCTTCAGACTATTAGAAGAGGTGAAAGCCACAACAGCTATGACATCTTCAGACAGAAGAGGTGACAGCCACAACAGCTATGACATCATCAGACTGTTAGAAGAGGTGACAGCCACAACAGCTATAACATCTTCAGATAGTTAGAAGAGGTGACAGGCACAACAGCTATGACATCTTCAGACAGTTAGAAGAGGTGACAGGCACAACAGCTATGACATGTTCTGTCAGTTAGAAGAGGTGACAGCCACAACAGCTATGACATCTTCAGACAGTTAAAAGAGGTGACAGGCACAACAGCTGTGACATCTTCAGACAGTTAGAAGAGGCGACAGCCACAACAGCTATGACATCTTCAGACAGTTAGAAGAGGTGACAGGCACAACAGCTATGACATATTCAGAGAGAAGAGGTGACAGGTACAACAGCTATGACATCTTCAGACTGTTAGAAGAGGTGGCAGACACAACAGCTATGACATCTTCAGACAGAAGAGGTGACAGCCACAACAGCTATGACATCTTCAGACTGTTAGAAGAGGTGACAGCCACAACAGCTATGACATCTTCAGACAGAAGAGGTGACAGCCACAACAGCTATGACATCTTCAGAGTGAAGAGGTGACAGGCACAACAGCTATGACATCTTCAGACAGAAGAGGTGACAGACACAACAGCTATAACATCTTCAGACAGTTAGAAGAGGTGACAGTCACAACAGCTTTGACATCTTCAGACAGTTAGAAGAGGTGACAGGCACAACAGCTATGACATCTTCAGAGAGTTAGAAGAGATGACAGCCACAACAGCTATGACTTCTTCAGACAGTTAGAAGAGGTGACAGCCACAACAGCTATGACGTCTTCAGACAGTTAGAAGAGGTGACAGCAACAACAGCTATGATATATTCAGACAAAAGAGGTGACAGGCACAACAGCTATGGCATCTTCAGAGAGTTAGAAGAGGTGACAGGCACAACAGCTATGACATCTTTAGAGAGAAGAGGTGACAGCCACAACAGTTGTGATATCTTCAGACAGTTAGAAGAGGTGACAGCCACAACAGCTATGACATCTTCAGACAGTTAGAAGAGGTGACAGGCACAACAGCTATGACATCTTCAGAGAGAAGAGGTGACAGGCACAACAGCTATGACATCTTCAAACAGTGAGTAGAGGTGACAGCCACAACAGCTATGACATCTTCAGACTATTAGAAGAGGTGAAAGCCACAACAGCTATGACATCTTCAGACAGAAGAGGTGACAGCCACAACAGCTATGACATCTTCAGACTGTTAGAAGAGGTGACCACCACAACAGCTATAACATCTTCAGACAGTTAGAAGAGGTGACAGGCACAACAGCTATGACATCTTCAGACAGTTAGAAGAGGTGACAGGCACAACAGCTATGACATATTCTGTCAGTTAGAAGAGGTGACAGCCACAACAGCTATGACATCTTCAGACAGTTAAAAGAGGTGACAGGCACAACAGCTGTGACATCTTCAGACAGTTAGAAGAGGTGACAGCCACAACAGCTATGACATCTTCAGACAGTTAGAATAGGTGACAGGCACAACAGCTATGACATATTCAGAGAGAAGAGGTGACAGGCACAACAGCTATGACATCTTCAGACTGTTAGAAGAGGTGGCAGCCACAACAGCTATGACATCTTCAGACAGAAGAGGTGACAGCCACAACAGCTATGACATCTTCAGAGTGTTAGAAGAGGTGACAGCCACAACAGCTATGACATCTTCAGACAGAAGAGGTGACAGCCACAACAGCTATGACATCTTCAGAGTGAAGAGGTGGCAGGCACAACAGCTATGACATCTTCAGACAGAAGAGGTGACAGATACAACAGCTATAACATCTTCAGACAGTTAGAAGAGGTGACAGGCACAACAGCTATGACATCTTCAGACAGTTAGAAGAGGTGACAGGCACAACAGCTATGACATCTTCAGAGAGTTAGAAGAGGTGACAGCCACAACAGCTATGACTTCTTCAGACAGTTAGAAGAGGTGACAGCCACAACAGCTATGACATATTCAGACAAAAGTGGTGACAGGCACAACAGCTATGCCATCTTCAGAGAGTTAGAAGAGGTGACAGGCACAACAGCTATGACATCTTTAGAGAGAAGAGGTGACAGCCACAACAGCTATGACATCTTCAGGCAGTTAGAAGAGGTGACAGCCTCAACAGCTATGACATCTTCAGACAGTTAAAAGAGGTGACAGAAACAACAGTTGTGACATCTTCAGACAGTTAGAAGAGGTGACAGCCACAACAGCTATGACATCTTCAGACAGTTAGAAGAGGTGACAGGCACAACAGCTATGACATCTTCAGAGAGAAGAGGTGACAGGCACAACAGCTATTACATCTTCAGACAGTTAGAAGAGGTGACAGGCACAACAGCTATGACTTCTTCAGACAGTTAGAAGAGGTGACAGCCACAACAGCTATGACATATTCAGACAAAAGAGGTGACAGGCACAACAGCTATGCCATCTTCAGAGAGTTAGAAGAGGTGACAGGCACAACAGCTATGACATCTTCAGACAGAAGAGGTGACAGCCACAACAGCTATGACATCTTCAGACAGTTAGAAGAGGTGACAGGCACAACAGCTATGACATATTCTGTCAGTTAGAAGAGGTGACAGCCACAACAGCTATGACATCTTCAGACAGTTAAAAGAGGTGACAGGCACAACAGCTGTGACATCTTCAGACAGTTAGAAGAGGTGACAGCCACAACAGCTATAACATCTTCAGATAGTTAGAAGAGGTGACAGGCACAACAGCTATGACATCTTCAGACAGTTAGAAGAGGTGACAGGCACAACAGCTATGACATGTTCTGTCAGTTAGAAGAGGTGACACCCACAACAGCTATGACATCTTCAGACAGTTAAAAGAGGTGACAGGCACAACAGATGTGACATCTTCAGACAGTTAGAAGAGGTGACAACAACAACAGCTATGTCATCTTCAGACAGTTAGAAGAGGTGACAGCCACAACAGCTATGACATCTTCAGACAGTTAGAAGAGGTGACAGGCACAACAGCTATGACATATTCAGACAGTTAGAAGAGGTGACAGGCACAACAGCTATGACATATTCAGAGAGAAGAGGTGACAGGCACAACAGCTATGCCATCTTCAGACTGTTAGAAGAGGTGGCAGCCACAACAGCTATGACATCTTCAGACAGAAGAGGTGACAGCCACAACAGCTATGACATCTTCAGACTGTTAGAAGAGGTGACAGCCACAACAGCTATGACATCTTCAGACAGAAGAGGTGACAGCCACAACAGCTATGACATCTTCAGAGTGAAGAGGTGACAGGCACAACAGCTATGACATCTTCAGACAGAAGAGGTGACAGACACAACAGCTATAACATCTTCAGACAGTTAGAAGAGGTGACAGGCACAACAGCTATGACATCTTCAGAGAGTTAGAAGAGGTGACAGCCACAACAGCTATGACTTCTTCAGACAGTTAGAAGAGGTGACAGCCACAACAGCTATGACGTCTTCAGACAGTTAGAAGAGGTGACAGCAACAACAGCTATGACATATTCAGACAAAAGAGGTGACAGGCACAACAGCTATGCCATCTTCAGAGAGTTAGAAGAGGTGACAGGCACAACAGCTATGACATCTTTAGAGAGAAGAGGTGACAGCCACAACAGCTATGACATCTTCAGACAGTTAGAAGAGGTGACAGCCTCAACAGCTATGACATCTTCAGACAGTTAAAAGAGGTGACAGATACAACAGTTGTGATATCTTCAGACAGTTAGAAGAGGTGACAGCCACAACAGCTATGACATCTTCAGACAGTTAGAAGAGGTGACAGGCACAACAGCTATGACATCTTCAGACAGTTAGAAGAGGTGACAGGCACAACAGCTATGACATGTTCTGTCAGTTAGAAGAGGTAACAGCCACAACAGCTATGACATCTTCAGACAGTTAAAAGAGGTGACAGGCACAACAGCTGTGACATCTTCAGACAGTTAGAAGAGGTGACAGCCACAACAGCTATGACATCTTCAGACAGTTAGAAGAGGTGACAGGCACAACAGCTATGACATATTCAGAGAGAAGAGGTGACAGGTACAACAGCTATGACATCTTCAGACTGTTAGAAGAGGTGGCAGCCACAACAGCTATGACATCTTCAGACAGAAGAGGTGACAGCCACAACAGCTATGACATCTTCAGACTGTTAGAAGAGGTGACAGCCACAACAGCTATGACATCTTCAGACAGAAGAGGTGACAGCCACAACAGCTATGACATCTTCAGAGTGAAGAGGTGGCAGGCACAACAGCTATGACATCTTCAGACAGAAGAGGTGACAGATACAACAGCTATAACATCTTCAGACAGTTAGAAGAGGTGACAGGCACAACAGCTATGACATCTTCAGACAGTTAGAAGAGGTGACAGGCACAACAGCTATGACATCTTCAGAGAGTTAGAAGAGGTGACAGCCACAACAGCTATGACTTCTTCAGACAGTTAGAAGAGGTGACAGCCACAACAGCTATGACATATTCAGACAAAAGTGGTGACAGGCACAACAGCTATGCCATCTTCAGAGAGTTAGAAGAGGTGACAGGCACAACAGCTATGACATCTTTAGAGAGAAGAGGTGACAGCCACAACAGCTATGACATCTTCAGGCAGTTAGAAGAGGTGACAGCCTCAACAGCTATGACATCTTCAGACAGTTAAAAGAGGTGACAGAAACAACAGTTGTGACATCTTCAGACAGTTAGAAGAGGTGACAGCCACAACAGCTATGACATCTTCAGACAGTTAGAAGAGGTGACAGGCACAACAGCTATGACATCTTCAGAGAGAAGAGGTGACAGGCACAACAGCTATTACATCTTCAGACAGTTAGAAGAGGTGACAGGCACAACAGCTATGACTTCTTCAGACAGTTAGAAGAGGTGACAGCCACAACAGCTATGACATATTCAGACAAAAGAGGTGACAGGCACAACAGCTATGCCATCTTCAGAGAGTTAGAAGAGGTGACAGGCACAACAGCTATGACATCTTCAGACAGAAGAGGTGACAGCCACAACAGCTATGACATCTTCAGACAGTTAGAAGAGGTGACAGGCACAACAGCTATGACATATTCTGTCAGTTAGAAGAGGTGACAGCCACAACAGCTATGACATCTTCAGACAGTTAAAAGAGGTGACAGGCACAACAGCTGTGACATCTTCAGACAGTTAGAAGAGGTGACAGCCACAACAGCTATAACATCTTCAAATAGTTAGAAGAGGTGACAGGCACAACAGCTATGACATCTTCAGACAGTTAGAAGAGGTGACAGGCACAACAGCTATGACATGTTCTGTCAGTTAGAAGAGGTGACACCCACAACAGCTATGACATCTTCAGACAGTTAAAAGAGGTGACAGGCACAACAGATGTGACATCTTCAGACAGTTAGAAGAGGTGACAACAACAACAGCTATGTCATCTTCAGACAGTTAGAAGAGGTGACAGCCACAACAGCTATGACATCTTCAGACAGTTAGAAGAGGTGACAGGCACAACAGCTATGACATCTTCAGACAGTTAGAAGAGGTGACAGCCTCAACAGCTATGACATCTTCAGACAGTTAGAAGAGGTGACAGGCACAACAGCTATGACATGTTCTGTCAGTTAGAAGAGGTGACACCCACAACAGCTATGACATCTTCAGACAGTTAAAAGAGGTGACAGGCACAACAGATGTGACATCTTCAGACAGTTAGAAGAGGTGACAACAACAACAGCTATGTCATCTTCAGACAGTTAGAAGAGGTGACAGCCACAACAGCTATGACATCTTCAGACAGTTAAAAGAGGTGACAGGCACAACAGCTGTGACATCTTCAGACAGTTAGAAGAGGTGACAGCCACAACAGCTATGACATCTTCAGACAGTTAGAATAGGTGACAGGCACAACAGCTATGACATATTCAGAGAGAAGAGGTGACAGGCACAACAGCTATGACATCTTCAGACTGTTAGAAGAGGTGGCAGCCACAACAGCTATGACATCTTCAGACAGAAGAGGTGACAGCCACAACAGCTATGACATCTTCAGAGTGTTAGAAGAGGTGACAGCCACAACAGCTATGACATCTTCAGACAGAAGAGGTGACAGCCACAACAGCTATGACATCTTCAGAGTGAAGAGGTGGCAGGCACAACAGCTATGACATCTTCAGACAGAAGAGGTGACAGATACAACAGCTATAACATCTTCAGACAGTTAGAAGAGGTGACAGGCACAACAGCTATGACATCTTCAGACAGTTAGAAGAGGTGACAGGCACAACAGCTATGACATCTTCAGAGAGTTAGAAGAGGTGACAGCCACAACAGCTATGACTTCTTCAGACAGTTAGAAGAGGTGACAGCCACAACAGCTATGACATATTCAGACAAAAGTGGTGACAGGCACAACAGCTATGCCATCTTCAGAGAGTTAGAAGAGGTGACAGGCACAACAGCTATGACATCTTTAGAGAGAAGAGGTGACAGCCACAACAGCTATGACATCTTCAGGCAGTTAGAAGAGGTGACAGCCTCAACAGCTATGACATCTTCAGACAGTTAAAAGAGGTGACAGAAACAACAGTTGTGACATCTTCAGACAGTTAGAAGAGGTGACAGCCACAACAGCTATGACATCTTCAGACAGTTAGAAGAGGTGACAGGCACAACAGCTATGACATCTTCAGAGAGAAGAGGTGACAGGCACAACAGCTATTACATCTTCAGACAGTTAGAAGAGGTGACAGGCACAACAGCTATGACTTCTTCAGACAGTTAGAAGAGGTGACAGCCACAACAGCTATGACATATTCAGACAAAAGAGGTGACAGGCACAACAGCTATGCCATCTTCAGAGAGTTAGAAGAGGTGACAGGCACAACAGCTATGACATCTTCAGACAGAAGAGGTGACAGCCACAACAGCTATGACATCTTCAGACAGTTAGAAGAGGTGACAGGCACAACAGCTATGACATATTCTGTCAGTTAGAAGAGGTGACAGCCACAACAGCTATGACATCTTCAGACAGTTAAAAGAGGTGACAGGCACAACAGCTGTGACATCTTCAGACAGTTAGAAGAGGTGACAGCCACAACAGCTATAACATCTTCAGATAGTTAGAAGAGGTGACAGGCACAACAGCTATGACATCTTCAGACAGTTAGAAGAGGTGACAGGCACAACAGCTATGACATGTTCTGTCAGTTAGAAGAGGTGACACCCACAACAGCTATGACATCTTCAGACAGTTAAAAGAGGTGACAGGCACAACAGATGTGACATCTTCAGACAGTTAGAAGAGGTGACAACAACAACAGCTATGTCATCTTCAGACAGTTAGAAGAGGTGACAGCCACAACAGCTATGACATCTTCAGACAGTTAGAAGAGGTGACAGGCACAACAGCTATGACATATTCAGACAGTTAGAAGAGGTGACAGGCACAACAGCTATGACATATTCAGAGAGAAGAGGTGACAGGCACAACAGCTATGCCATCTTCAGACTGTTAGAAGAGGTGGCAGCCACAACAGCTATGACATCTTCAGACAGAAGAGGTGACAGCCACAACAGCTATGACATCTTCAGACTGTTAGAAGAGGTGACAGCCACAACAGCTATGACATCTTCAGACAGAAGAGGTGACAGCCACAACAGCTATGACATCTTCAGAGTGAAGAGGTGACAGGCACAACAGCTATGACATCTTCAGACAGAAGAGGTGACAGACACAACAGCTATAACATCTTCAGACAGTTAGAAGAGGTGACAGGCACAACAGCTATGACATCTTCAGAGAGTTAGAAGAGGTGACAGCCACAACAGCTATGACTTCTTCAGACAGTTAGAAGAGGTGACAGCCACAACAGCTATGACGTCTTCAGACAGTTAGAAGAGGTGACAGCAACAACAGCTATGACATATTCAGACAAAAGAGGTGACAGGCACAACAGCTATGCCATCTTCAGAGAGTTAGAAGAGGTGACAGGCACAACAGCTATGACATCTTTAGAGAGAAGAGGTGACAGCCACAACAGCTATGACATCTTCAGACAGTTAGAAGAGGTGACAGCCTCAACAGCTATGACATCTTCAGACAGTTAAAAGAGGTGACAGATACAACAGTTGTGATATCTTCAGACAGTTAGAAGAGGTGACAGCCACAACAGCTATGACATCTTCAGACAGTTAGAAGAGGTGACAGGCACAACAGCTATGACATCTTCAGACAGTTAGAAGAGGTGACAGGCACAACAGCTATGACATGTTCTGTCAGTTAGAAGAGGTAACAGCCACAACAGCTATGACATCTTCAGACAGTTAAAAGAGGTGACAGGCACAACAGCTGTGACATCTTCAGACAGTTAGAAGAGGTGACAGCCACAACAGCTATGACATCTTCAGACAGTTAGAAGAGGTGACAGGCACAACAGCTATGACATATTCAGAGAGAAGAGGTGACAGGTACAACAGCTATGACATCTTCAGACTGTTAGAAGAGGTGGCAGCCACAACAGCTATGACATCTTCAGACTGTTAGAAGAGGTGACAGCCACAACAGCTATGACATCTTCAGACAGAAGAGGTGACAGCCACAACAGCTATGACATCTTCAGAGTGAAGAGGTGGCAGGCACAACAGCTATGACATCTTCAGACAGAAGAGGTGACAGATACAACAGCTATAACATCTTCAGACAGTTAGAAGAGGTGACAGGCACAACAGCTATGACATCTTCAGACAGTTAGAAGAGGTGACAGGCACAACAGCTATGACATCTTCAGAGAGTTAGAAGAGGTGACAGCCACAACAGCTATGACTTCTTCAGACAGTTAGAAGAGGTGACAGCCACAACAGCTATGACATATTCAGACAAAAGTGGTGACAGGCACAACAGCTATGCCATCTTCAGAGAGTTAGAAGAGGTGACAGGCACAACAGCTATGACATCTTTAGAGAGAAGAGGTGACAGCCACAACAGCTATGACATCTTCAGGCAGTTAGAAGAGGTGACAGCCTCAACAGCTATGACATCTTCAGACAGTTAAAAGAGGTGACAGAAACAACAGTTGTGACATCTTCAGACAGTTAGAAGAGGTGACAGCCACAACAGCTATGACATCTTCAGACAGTTAGAAGAGGTGACAGGCACAACAGCTATGACATCTTCAGAGAGAAGAGGTGACAGGCACAACAGCTATTACATCTTCAGACAGTTAGAAGAGGTGACAGGCACAACAGCTATGACTTCTTCAGACAGTTAGAAGAGGTGACAGCCACAACAGCTATGACATATTCAGACAAAAGAGGTGACAGGCACAACAGCTATGCCATCTTCAGAGAGTTAGAAGAGGTGACAGGCACAACAGCTATGACATCTTCAGACAGAAGAGGTGACAGCCACAACAGCTATGACATCTTCAGACAGTTAGAAGAGGTGACAGGCACAACAGCTATGACATATTCTGTCAGTTAGAAGAGGTGACAGCCACAACAGCTATGACATCTTCAGACAGTTAAAAGAGGTGACAGGCACAACAGCTGTGACATCTTCAGACAGTTAGAAGAGGTGACAGCCACAACAGCTATAACATCTTCAGATAGTTAGAAGAGGTGACAGGCACAACAGCTATGACATCTTCAGACAGTTAGAAGAGGTGACAGGCACAACAGCTATGACATGTTCTGTCAGTTAGAAGAGGTGACACCCACAACAGCTATGACATCTTCAGACAGTTAAAAGAGGTGACAGGCACAACAGATGTGACATCTTCAGACAGTTAGAAGAGGTGACAACAACAACAGCTATGTCATCTTCAGACAGTTAGAAGAGGTGACAGCCACAACAGCTATGACATCTTCAGACAGTTAGAAGAGGTGACAGGCACAACAGCTATGACATATTCAGACAGTTAGAAGAGGTGACAGGCACAACAGCTATGACATATTCAGAGAGAAGAGGTGACAGGCACAACAGCTATGCCATCTTCAGACTGTTAGAAGAGGTGGCAGCCACAACAGCTATGACATCTTCAGACAGAAGAGGTGACAGCCACAACAGCTATGACATCTTCAGACTGTTAGAAGAGGTGACAGCCACAACAGCTATGACATCTTCAGACAGAAGAGGTGACAGCCACAACAGCTATGACATCTTCAGAGTGAAGAGGTGACAGGCACAACAGCTATGACATCTTCAGACAGAAGAGGTGACAGACACAACAGCTATAACATCTTCAGACAGTTAGAAGAGGTGACAGGCACAACAGCTATGACATCTTCAGAGAGTTAGAAGAGGTGACAGCCACAACAGCTATGACTTCTTCAGACAGTTAGAAGAGGTGACAGCCACAACAGCTATGACGTCTTCAGACAGTTAGAAGAGGTGACAGCAACAACAGCTATGACATATTCAGACAAAAGAGGTGACAGGCACAACAGCTATGCCATCTTCAGAGAGTTAGAAGAGGTGACAGGCACAACAGCTATGACATCTTTAGAGAGAAGAGGTGACAGCCACAACAGCTATGACATCTTCAGACAGTTAGAAGAGGTGACAGCCTCAACAGCTATGACATCTTCAGACAGTTAAAAGAGGTGACAGATACAACAGTTGTGATATCTTCAGACAGTTAGAAGAGGTGACAGCCACAACAGCTATGACATCTTCAGACAGTTAGAAGAGGTGACAGGCACAACAGCTATGACATCTTCAGACAGTTAGAAGAGGTGACAGGCACAACAGCTATGACATGTTCTGTCAGTTAGAAGAGGTAACAGCCACAACAGCTATGACATCTTCAGACAGTTAAAAGAGGTGACAGGCACAACAGCTGTGACATCTTCAGACAGTTAGAAGAGGTGACAGCCACAACAGCTATGACATCTTCAGACAGTTAGAAGAGGTGACAGGCACAACAGCTATGACATATTCAGAGAGAAGAGGTGACAGGTACAACAGCTATGACATCTTCAGACTGTTAGAAGAGGTGGCAGCCACAACAGCTATGACATCTTCAGACAGAAGAGGTGACAGCCACAACAGCTATGACATCTTCAGACTGTTAGAAGAGGTGACAGCCACAACAGCTATGACATCTTCAGACAGAAGAGGTGACAGCCACAACAGCTATGACATCTTCAGAGTGAAGAGGTGACAGGCACAACAGCTATGACATCTTCAGACAGAAGAGGTGACAGACACAACAGCTATAACATCTTCAGACAGTTAGAAGAGGTGACAGTCACAACAGCTTTGACATCTTCAGACAGTTAGAAGAGGTGACAGGCACAACAGCTATGACATCTTCAGAGAGTTAGAAGAGGTGACAGCCACAACAGCTATGACTTCTTCAGACAGTTAGAAGAGGTGACAGCCACAACAGCTATGACGTCTTCAGACAGTTAGAAGAGGTGACAGCAACAACAGCTATGACATATTCAGACAAAAGAGGTGACAGGCACAACAGCTATGCCATCTTCAGAGAGTTAGAAGAGGTGACAGGCACAACAGCTATGACATCTTTAGAGAGAAGAGGTGACAGCCACAACAGCTATGACATCTTCAGACAGTTAGAAGAGGTGACAGCCTCAACAGCTATGACATCTTCAGACAGTTAAAAGAGGTGACAGATACAACAGTTGTGATATCTTCAGACAGTTAGAAGAGGTGACAGGCACAACAGCTATGACATCTTCAGAGAGAAGAGGTGACAGGCACAACAGCTATGACATCTTCAGACAGTTAGAAGAGGTGACAGGCACAACAGCTATGACATCTTCAAACAGTGAGTAGAGGTGACAGCCACAACAGCTATGACATCTTCAGACTATTAGAAGAGGTGAAAGCCACAACAGCTATGACATCTTCAGACAGAAGAGGTGACAGCCACAACAGCTATGACATCTTCAGACTGTTAGAAGAGGTGACCACCACAACAGCTATAACATCTTCAGACAGTTAGAAGAGGTGACAGGCACAACAGCTATGACATCTTCAGACAGTTACAAGAGGTGACAGGCACAACAGCTATGACATATTCTGTCAGTTAGAAGAGGTGACAGCCACAACAGCTATGACATCTTCAGACAGTTAAAAGAGGTGACAGGCACAACAGATGTGACATCTTCAGACAGTTAGAAGAGGTGACAGCCACAACAGCTATGACATCTTCAGACAGTTAGAATAGGTGACAGGCACAACAGCTGTGACATATTCAGAGAGAAGAGGTGACAGGCACAACAGCTATGACATCTTCAGACTGTTAGAAGAGGTGGCAGCCACAACAGCTATGACATCTTCAGACAGAAGAGGTGACAGCCACAACAGCTATGACATCTTCAGAGTGTTAGAAGAGGTGACAGCCACAACAGCTATGACATCTTCAGACAGAAGAGGTGACAGCCACAACAGCTATGACATCTTCAGAGTGAAGAGGTGACAGGCACAACAGCTATGACATCTTCAGACAGAAGAGGTGACAGACACAACAGCTATAACATCTTCAGACAGTTAGAAGAGGTGACAGGCACAACAGCTATGACATCTTCAGACAGTTAGAAGAGGTGACAGGCACAACAGCTATGACATCTTCAGAGAGTTAGAAGAGGTGACAGCCACAAGAGCTATGACTTCTTCAGACAGTTAGAAGAGGTGACAGCCACAACAGCTTTGACATATTCAGACAAAAGTGGTGACAGGCACAACAGCTATGCCATCTTCAGAGAGTTAGAAGAGGTGACAGGCACAACAGCTATGACATATTTAGAGAGAAGAGGTGACAGCCACAACAGCTATGACATCTTCAGGCAGTTAGAAGAGGTGACAGCCTCAACAGCTATGACATCTTCAGACAGTTAAAAGAGGTGACAGAAACAACAGTTGTGACATCTTCAGACAGTTAGAAGAGGTGACAGCCACAACAGCTATGACATCTTCAGACAGTTAGAAGAGGTGACAGGCACAACAGCTATGACATCTTCAGAGAGAAGAGGTGACAGGCACAACAGCTATTACATCTTCAGACAGTTAGAAGAGGTGACAGGCACAACAGCTATGACTTCTTCAGACAGTTAGAAGAGGTGACAGCCACAACAGCTATGACATATTCAGACAGTTAGAAGAGGTGACAGGCACAACAGCTATGACATCTTCAGAGAGAAGAGGTGACAGGCACAACAGCTATGACATCTTCAGAGAGAAGAGGTGACAGGCACAACAGCTATTACATCTTCAGACAGTTAAAAGAGGTGACAGGCACAACAGATGTGACATCTTCAGACAGTTAGAAGAGGTGACAGCCACAACAGCTATGACATCTTCAGACAGTTAGAAGAGGTGACAGGCACAACAGCTATGACATATTCAGACTGTTAGAAGAGGTGGCAGCCACAACAGCTATGACATCTTCAGACAGAAGAGGTGACAACCACAACAGCTATGACATCTTCAGACTGTTAGAAGAGGTGACAGCCACAACAGCTATGACATCTTCAGACAGAAGAGGTGACAGCCACAACAGCTATGACATCTTCAGAGTGAAGAGGTGACAGGCACAACAGCTATGACATCTTCAGACAGAAGAGGTGACAGACACAACAGCTATAACATCTTCAGAGAGTTAGAAGAGGTGACAGTCACAACAGCTTTGACATCTTCAGACAGTTAGAAGAGGTGACAGGCACAACAGCTATGACATCTTCAGAGAGTTAGAAGAGGTGACAGCCACAACAGCTATGACTTCTTCAGACAGTTAGAATAGGTGACAGCCACAACAGCTTTGACGTCTTCAGACAGTTAGAAGAGGTGACAGCAACAACAGCTATGACATATTCAGACAAAAGAGGTGACAGGCACAACAGCTATGCCATCTTCAGAGAGTTAGAAGAGGTGACAGGCACAACAGCTATGACATCTTTAGAGAGAAGAGGTGACAGCCACAACAGCTATGACATCTTCAGACAGTTAGAAGAGGTGACAGCCTCAACAGCTATGACATCTTCAGACAGTTAGAAGAGGTGACAGCCACAACAGCTATGACATCTTCAGACAGTTAGAAGAGGTGACAGGCACAACAGCTATGACATCTTCAGAGAGAAGAGGTGACAGGCACAACAGCTATTACATCTTCAGACAGTTAGAAGAGGTGACAGGCACAACAGCTATGACTTCTTCAGACAGTTAGAAGAGGTGACAGCCACAACAGCTATGACATATTCAGACAAAAGAGGTGACAGGCACAACAGCTATGCCATCTTCAGAGAGTTAGAAGAGGTGACAGGCACAACAGCTATGACATCTTCAGACAGAAGAGGTGACAGCCACAACAGCTATGACATCTTCAGACTATTAGAATAGGTGAAAGCCACAACAGCTATGACATCTTCAGACAGAAGAGGTGACAGCCACAACAGCTATGACATCTTCAGACAGTTAGAAGAGGTGACAGGCACAACAGCTATGACATATTCTGTCAGTTAGAAGAGGTGACAGCCATAACAGCTATGACATCTTCAGACAGTTAAAAGAGGTGACAGGCACAACAGCTGTGACATCTTCAGACAGTTAGAAGAGGTGACAGCCACAACAGCTATAACATCTTCAGATAGTTAGAAGAGGTGACAGGCACAACAGCTATGACATCTTCAGACAGTTAGAAGAGGTGACAGGCACAACAGCTATGACATGTTCTGTCAGTTAGAAGAGGTGACACCCACAACAGCTATGACATCTTCAGACAGTTAAAAGAGGTGACAGGCACAACAGATGTGACATCTTCAGACAGTTAGAAGAGGTGACAGCCACAACAGCTATGACATCTTCAGACAGTTAGAAGAGGTGACAGGCACAACAGCTATGACATATTCAGACTGTTAGAAGAGGTGGCAGCCACAACAGCTATGACATCTTCAGACAGAAGAGGTGACAACCACAACAGCTATGACATCTTCAGACTGTTAGAAGAGGTGACAGCCACAACAGCTATGACATCTTCAGACAGAAGAGGTGACAGCCACAACAGCTATGACATCTTCAGAGTGAAGAGGTGACAGGCACAACAGCTATGACATCTTCAGACAGAAGAGGTGACAGACACAACAGCTATAACATCTTCAGACAGTTAGAAGAGGTGACAGTCACAACAGCTTTGACATCTTCAGACAGTTAGAAGAGGTGACAGGCACAACAGCTATGACATCTTCAGAGAGTTAGAAGAGGTGACAGCCACAACAGCTATGACTTCTTCAGACAGTTAGAAGAGGTGACAGCCACAACAGCTATGACGTCTTCAGACAGTTAGAAGAGGTGACAGCAACAACAGCTATGACATATTCAGACAAAAGAGGTGACAGGCACAACAGCTATGCCATCTTCAGAGAGTTAGAAGAGGTGACAGGCACAACAGCTATGACATCTTTAGAGAGAAGAGGTGACAGCCACAACAGCTATGACATCTTCAGACAGTTAGAAGAGGTGACAGCCTCAACAGCTATGACATCTTCAGACAGTTAAAAGAGGTGACAGATACAACAGTTGTGATATCTTCAGACAGTTAGAAGAGGTGACAGCCACAACAGCTATGACATCTTCAGACAGTTAGAAGAGGTGACAGGCACAACAGCTATGACCTCTTCAGAGAGAAGAGGTGACAGGCACAACAGCTATGACATCTTCAGACAGTTAGAAGAGGTGACAGGCACAACAGCTATGACATCTTCAAACAGTGAGTAGAGGTGACAGCCACAACAGCTATGACATCTTCAGACTATTAGAAGAGGTGAAAGCCACAACAGCTATGACATCTTCAGACAGAAGAGGTGACAGCCACAACAGCTATGACATCTTCAGACTGTTAGAAGAGGTGACCACCACAACAGCTATAACATCTTCAGACAGTTAGAAGAGGTGACAGGCACAACAGCTATGACATCTTCAGACAGTTAGAAGAGGTGACAGGCACAACAGCTATGACATATTCTGTCAGTTAGAAGAGGTGACAGCCACAACAGCTATGACATCTTCAGACAGTTAAAAGAGGTGACAGGCACAACAGATGTGACATCTTCAGACAGTTAGATGAGGTGACAGCCACAACAGCTATGACATCTTCAGACAGTTAGAATAGGTGACAGGCACAACAGCTATGACATCTTCAGACAGAAGAGGTGACAGCCACAACAGCTATGACATCTTCAGAGTGTTAGAAGAGGTGACAGCCACAACAGCTATGACATCTTCAGACAGAAGAGGTGACAGCCACAACAGCTATGACATCTTCAGAGTGAAGAGGTGACAGGCACAACAGCTATGACATCTTCAGACAGAAGAGGTGACAGACACAACAGCTATAACATCTTCAGACAGTTAGAAGAGGTGACAGGCACAACAGCTATGACATCTTCAGACAGTTAGAAGAGGTGACAGGCACAACAGCTATGACATCTTCAGAGAGTTAGAAGAGGTGACAGCCACAACAGCTATGACTTCTTCAGACAGTTAGAAGAGGTGACAGCCACAACAGCTATGACATATTCAGACAAAAGTGGTGACAGGCACAACAGCTATGCCATCTTCAGAGAGTTAGAAGAGGTGACAGGCACAACAGCTATGACATCTTTAGAGAGAAGAGGTGACAGCCACAACAGCTATGACATCTTCAGGCAGTTAGAAGAGGTGACAGCCTCAACAGCTATGACATCTTCAGACAGTTAAAAGAGGTGACAGAAACAACAGTTGTGACATCTTCAGACAGTTAGAAGAGGTGACAGCCACAACAGCTATGACATCTTCAGACAGTTAGAAGAGGTGACAGGCACAACAGCTATGACATCTTCAGAGAGAAGAGGTGACAGGCACAACAGCTATTACATCTTCAGACAGTTAGAAGAGGTGACAGGCACAACAGCTATGACTTCTTCAGACAGTTAGAAGAGGTGACAGCCACAACAGCTATGACATATTCAGACAAAAGAGGTGACAGGCACAACAGCTATGCCATCTTCAGAGAGTTAGAAGAGGTGACAGGCACAACAGCTATGACATCTTCAGACAGAAGAGGTGACAGCCACAACAGCTATGACATCTTCAGACTATTAGAAGAGGTGAAAGCCACAACAGCTATGACATCTTCAGACAGAAGAGGTGACAGCCACAACAGCTATGACATCTTCAGACAGTTAGAAGAGGTGACAGGCACAACAGCTATGACATATTCTGTCAGTTAGAAGAGGTGACAGCCACAACAGCTATGACATCTTCAGACAGTTAAAAGAGGTGACAGGCACAACAGCTGTGACATCTTCAGACAGTTAGAAGAGGTGACAGCCACAACAGCTATAACATCTTCAGATAGTTAGAAGAGGTGACAGGCACAACAGCTATGACATCTTCAGACAGTTAGAAGAGGTGACAGGCACAACAGCTATGACATGTTCTGTCAGTTAGAAGAGGTGACACCCACAACAGCTATGACATCTTCAGACAGTTAAAAGAGGTGACAGGCACAACAGATGTGACATCTTCAGACAGTTAGAAGAGGTGACAGCCACAACAGCTATGACATCTTCAGACAGTTAGAAGAGGTGACAGGCACAACAGCTATGACATATTCAGACTGTTAGAAGAGGTGGCAGCCACAACAGCTATGACATCTTCAGACAGAAGAGGTGACAGCCACAACAGCTATGACATCTTCAGACTGTTAGAAGAGGTGACAGCCACAACAGCTATGACATCTTCAGACAGAAGAGGTGACAGCCACAACAGCTATGACATCTTCAGAGTGAAGAGGTGACAGGCACAACAGCTATGACATCTTCAGACAGAAGAGGTGACAGACACAACAGCTATAACATCTTCAGACAGTTAGAAGAGGTGACAGTCACAACAGCTTTGACATCTTCAGAGAGAAGAGGTGACAGGCACAACAGCTATTACATCTTCAGACAGTTAGAAGAGGTGACAGCCACAACAGCTATGACTTCTTCAGACAGTTAGAAGAGGTGACAGCCACAACAGCTGTGACGTCTTCAGACAGTTAGAAGAGGTGACAGCAACAACAGCTATGACATATTCAGACAAAAGAGGTGACAGGCACAACAGCTATGCCATCTTCAGAGAGTTAGAAGAGGTGACAGGCACAACAGCTATGACATCTTTAGAGAGAAGAGGTGACAGCCACAACAGCTATGACATCTTCAGACAGTTAGAAGAGGTGACAGCCTCAACAGCTATGACATCTTCAGACAGTTAAAAGATCTGACAGATACAACAGTTGTGATATCTTCAGACAGTTAGAAGAGGTGACAGCCACAACAGCTATGACATCTTCAGACAGTTAGAAGAGGTGACAGGCACAACAGCTATGACATCTTCAGAGAGAAGAGGTGACAGGCACAACAGCTATGACATCTTCAGACAGTTAGAAGAGGTGACAGGCACAACAGCTATGACATCTTCAAACAGTGAGTAGAGGTGACAGCCACAACAGCTATGACATCTTCAGACTATTAGAAGAGGTGAAAGCCACAACAGCTATGACATCTTCAGACAGAAGAGGTGACAGCCACAACAGCTATGACATCTTCAGACTGTTAGAAGAGATGACCACCACAGCAGCTATAACATCTTCAGACAGTTAGAAGAGGTGACAGGCACAACAGCTATGACATCTTCAGACAGTTAGAAGAGGTGACAGGCACAACAGCTATGACATATTCTGTCAGTTAGAAGAGGTGACAGCCACAACAGCTATGACATCTTCAGACAGTTAAAAGAGGTGACAGGCACAATAGCTGTGACATCTTCAGACAGTTAGAAGAGGTGACAGCCACAACAGCTATGACATCTTCAGACAGTTAGAATAGGTGACAGGCACAACAGCTATGACATATTCAGAGAGAAGAGGTGACAGGCACAACAGCTATGACATCTTCAGACTGTTAGAAGAGGTGGCAGCCACAACAGCTATGACATCTTCAGACAGAAGAGGTGACAGCCACAACAGCTATGACATCTTCAGAGTGTTAGAAGAGGTGACAGCCACAACAGCTATGACATCTTCAGACAGAAGAGGTGACAGCCACAACAGCTATGACATCTTCAGACAGAAGAGGTGACAGACACAACAGCTATAACATCTTCAGACAGTTAGAAGAGGTGACAGGCACAACAGCTATGACATCTTCAGACAGTTAGAAGAGGTGACAGGCACAACAGCTATGACATCTTCAGAGAGTTAGAAGAGGTGACAGCCACAACAGCTATGACTACTTCAGACAGTTACAAGAGGTGACAGCCACAACAGCTATGACATATTCAGACAAAAGTGGTGACAGGCACAACAGCTATGCCATCTTCAGAGAGTTAGAAGAGGTGACAGGCACAACAGCTATGACATCTTTAGAGAGAAGAGGTGACAGCCACAACAGCTATGACATCTTCAGGCAGTTAGAAGAGGTGACAGCCTCAACAGCTATGACATCTTCAGACAGTTAAAAGAGGTGACAGAAACAACAGTTGTGACATCTTCAGACAGTTAGAAGAGGTGACAGCCACAACAGCTATGACATCTTCAGACAGTTAGAAGAGGTGACAGGCACAACAGCTATGACATCTTCAGAGAGAAGAGGTGACAGGCACAACAGCTATTACATCTTCAGACAGTTAGAAGAGGTGACAGGCACAACAGCTATGACTTCTTCAGACAGTTAGAAGAGGTGACAGCCACAACAGCTATGACATATTCAGACAAAAGAAGTGACAGGCACAACAGCTATGCCATCTTCAGAGAGTTAGAAGAGGTGACAGGCACAACAGCTATGACATCTTCAGACAGAAGAGGTGACAGCCACAACAGCTATGACATCTTCAGACTATTAGAAGAGGTGAAAGCCACAACAGCTATGACATCTTCAGACAGAAGAGGTGACAGCCACAACAGCTATGACATCTTCAGACAGTTAGAAGAGTTGACAGGCACAACAGCTATGACATATTCTGTCAGTTAGAAGAGGTGACAGCCACAACAGCTATGACATCTTCAGACAGTTAAAAGAGGTGACAGGCACAACAGCTGTGACATCTTCAGACAGTTAGAAGAGGTGACAGCCACAACAGCTATGACATCTTCAGACAGTTAGAAGAGGTGACAGGCACAACAGCTATGACATATTCAGAGAGAAGAGGTGACAGGCACAACAGCTATGACATCTTCAGACTGTTAGAAGAGGTGGCAGCCACAACAGCTATGACATCTTCAGACAGAAGAGGTGACACCCACAACAGCTATGACATCTTCAGACTGTTAGAAGAGGTGACAGCCACAACAGCTATGACATCTTCAGACAGAAGAGGTGACAGCCACAACAGCTATGACATCTTCAGAGTGAAGAGGTGACAGGCACAACAGCTATGACATCTTCAGACAGAAGAGGTGACAGACACAACAGCTATAACATCTTCAGACATTTAGAAGAGGTGACAGGCACAACAGCTATGACATCTTCAGACAGTTAGAAGAGGTGACAGGCACAACAGCTATGACCTCTTCAGAGAGTTAGAAGAGGTGACAGCAACAACAGCTATGACATCTTCATACAGTTAGAAGAGGTGACAGCAACAACAGCTATGACATCTTTAGACAGTTAGAAGAGGTGACAGCCACAACAGCTATGACATCTTCAGACAGTTAGAAGAGGTGACAGCCACAACAGCTATGACATCTTCAGACAGTTAGAAGAGGTGACAGGCACAACAGCTATGACATCTTCAGAGAGAAGAGGTGACAGGCACAACAGCTATGACATCTTCAGACAGTTAGAAGAGGTGACAGGCACAACAGCTATGACATCTTCAAACAGTGAGTAGAGGTGACAGCCACAACAGCTATGACATCTTCAGACTATTAGAAGAGGTGAAAGCCACAACAGCTATGACATCTTCAGACAGAAGAGGTGACAGCCACAACAGCTATGACATCTTCAGACTGTTAGAAGAGATGACCACCACAGCAGCTATAACATCTTCAGACAGTTAGAAGAGGTGACAGGCACAACAGCTATGACATCTTCAGACAGTTAGAAGAGGTGACAGGCAAAACAGCTATGACATATTCTGTCAGTTAGAAGAGGTGACAGCCACAACAGCTATGACATCTTCAGACAGTTAAAAGAGGTGACAGGCACAATAGCTGTGACATCTTCAGACAGTTAGAAGAGGTGACAGCCACAACAGCTATGACATCTTCAGACAGTTAAAAGAGGTGACAGGCACAATAGCTGTGACATCTTCAGACAGTTAGAAGAGGTGACAGCCACAACAGCTATGACATCTTCAGACAGTTAGAATAGGTGACAGGCACAACAGCTATGACATATTCAGAGAGAAGAGGTGACAGGCACAACAGCTATGACATCTTCAGACTGTTAGAAGAGGTGGCAGCCACAACAGCTATGACATCTTCAGACAGAAGAGGTGACAGCCACAACAGCTATGACATCTTCAGAGTGTTAGAAGAGGTGACAGCCACAACAGCTATGACATCTTCAGACAGAAGAGGTGACAGCCACAACAGCTATGACATCTTCAGACAGAAGAGGTGACAGACACAACAGCTATAACATCTTCAGACAGTTAGAAGAGGTGACAGGCACAACAGCTATGACATCTTCAGACAGTTAGAAGAGGTGACAGGCACAACAGCTATGACATCTTCAGAGAGTTAGAAGAGGTGACAGCCACAACAGCTATGACTACTTCAGACAGTTAGAAGAGGTGACAGCCACAACAGCTATGACATATTCAGACAAAAGTGGTGACAGGCACAACAGCTATGCCATCTTCAGAGAGTTAGAAGAGGTGACAGGCACAACAGCTATGACATCTTTAGAGAGAAGAGGTGACAGCCACAACAGCTATGACATCTTCAGGCAGTTAGAAGAGGTGACAGCCTCAACAGCTATGACATCTTCAGACAGTTAAAAGAGGTGACAGAAACAACAGTTGTGACATCTTCAGACAGTTAGAAGAGGTGACAGCCACAACAGCTATGACATCTTCAGACAGTTAGAAGAGGTGACAGGCACAACAGCTATGACATCTTCAGAGAGAAGAGGTGACAGGCACAACAGCTATTACATCTTCAGACAGTTAGAAGAGGTGACAGGCACAACAGCTATGACTTCTTCAGACAGTTAGAAGAGGTGACAGCCACAACAGCTATGACATATTCAGACAAAAGAAGTGACAGGCACAACAGCTATGCCATCTTCAGAGAGTTAGAAGAGGTGACAGGCACAACAGCTATGACATCTTCAGACAGAAGAGGTGACAGCCACAACAGCTATGACATCTTCAGACTATTAGAAGAGGTGAAAGCCACAACAGCTATGACATCTTCAGACAGAAGAGGTGACAGCCACAACAGCTATGACATCTTCAGACAGTTAGAAGAGTTGACAGGCACAACAGCTATGACATATTCTGTCAGTTAGAAGAGGTGACAGCCACAACAGCTATGACATCTTCAGACAGTTAAAAGAGGTGACAGGCACAACAGCTGTGACATCTTCAGACAGTTAGAAGAGGTGACAGCCACAACAGCTATGACATCTTCAGACAGTTAGAAGAGGTGACAGGCACAACAGCTATGACATATTCAGAGAGAAGAGGTGACAGGCACAACAGCTATGACATCTTCAGACTGTTAGAAGAGGTGGCAGCCACAACAGCTATGACATCTTCAGACAGAAGAGGTGACACCCACAACAGCTATGACATCTTCAGACTGTTAGAAGAGGTGACAGCCACAACAGCTATGACATCTTCAGACAGAAGAGGTGACAGCCACAACAGCTATGACATCTTCAGAGTGAAGAGGTGACAGGCACAACAGCTATGACATCTTCAGACAGAAGAGGTGACAGACACAACAGCTATAACATCTTCAGACATTTAGAAGAGGTGACAGGCACAACAGCTATGACATCTTCAGACAGTTAGAAGAGGTGACAGGCACAACAGCTATGACCTCTTCAGAGAGTTAGAAGAGGTGACAGCAACAACAGCTATGACATCTTCATACAGTTAGAAGAGGTGACAGCAACAACAGCTATGACATCTTTAGACAGTTAGAAGAGGTGACAGCCACAACAGCTATGACATCTTCAGACAGTTAGAAGACGTGACAAGCACAACAGCTATGACATCTTCAGACAGTTAGAAGAGGTGACAAGCACAACAGCTATGACATCTTCAGACAGTTAGAAGAGGTGACAGCAACAACAGCTATGACATCTTCAGACAAGAGGTGACAGCCACAACAGCTATGACATCTTCAGACAGTTAGAAGAGGTGACAGCAACAACAGCTATGACATCTTCAGACAGAAGAGGTGACAGCCACAACACCTATGACATCTTCAGACAGTTAGAAGAGGTGACAGCCACAACAGCTATGACGTCTTTAGACAGTTAGAAGAGGTGACAGGAACAACAGCTATGACATCTTCAGACAGTTAGAAGAGGTGACAGGCACAACAGCTATGACATCTTCAGACAGTTAGAAGAGGTGACAGCAACAACATCTATGGCATCTTCAGACAGAAGAGGTGACAGCCACAACAGTTATGACATCTTCAGACAGATAGAAGAGGTGACAGGCACAACAGCTATGACTTCTTTAGACAGTTAGAAGAGGTGGCAGCCACAACAGCTATGACATATTCAGACAGTTAGAAGAGGTGACAGGCACAACAGCTATGACATCTTCAGACAGTTAGAAGAGGTGACAGCCACAACAGCTATGACATCTTCAGACAGTTATAAGATGTGACAGCCACAACAGCTATGACATATTCAGACAGTTAGAAGAGGTGACAGGCACAACAGCTATGGCATCTTCAGACAGTTAGAAGAGGTGACAGCCACAACAGCTATGGCATCTTTAGACAGTTAGAAGAGGTGACAGCAACAACAGCTATGACATATTCAGACAGTTAGAAGAGGTGACAGGCACAACAGCTATGACATCTTTAGACAGTTAGAAGAGGTGATAGCCACAACAGCTATGACATCTTCAGACAGAAGAGGTGACAGCTACAACAGCTATGACATCTTCAGAGAGAAGAGGTGACAGGCACAACAGCTATGACATCTTCAGGCAGAAGAGGTGACATACGCAACAGCTATAACATCTTCAGACAGTTAGAAGAGGTGACAGGCACAACAGCTACGACATCTTTAGACAGTTAGAAGAGGTGACAACCACAACAGCTATGACATCTTTAGACAGTTAGAAGAGGTGACAGCCAGAACAGCTATGACATCTTCAGACAGTTAGAAGAGGTGACCGCCACAACATCTATGACATCTTCATACAGTTAGAAGAGGTGACAGCAACAACAGCTATGACATCTTCAGACAGTTAGAAGACGTGACAAGCACAACAGCTATGACATCTTCAGACAGTTAGAAGAGGTGACAAGCACAACAGCTATGACATCTTCAGACAGTTAGAAGAGGTGACAGCAACAACAGCTATGACATCTTCAGACAGAAGAGGTGACAGCCACAACAGCTATGACATCTTCAGACAGTTAGAAGAGGTGACAGCAACAACAGCTATGACATCTTCAGACAGAACAGGTGACAGCCACAACACCTATGACATCTTCAGACAGTTAGAAGAGGTGACAGCCACAACAGCTATGACGTCTTTAGACAGTTAGAAGAGGTGACAGGAACAACAGCTATGACATCTTCAGACAGTTAGAAGAGGTGACAGACACAACAGCTATGACATCTTCAGACAGTTAGAAGAGGTGACAGCAACAACAGCTATGGCATCTTCAGACAGAAGAGGTGACAGGCACAACAGCTATGACATATTCAGACAGAAGAGGTGACAGCCACAACAGCTATGACATCTTCAGACTATTAGAAGAGGTGAAAGCCACAACAGCTATGACATCTTCAGACAGAAGAGGTGACAGCCACAACAGCTATGACATCTTCAGACAGTTAGAAGAGGTGACAGGCACAACAGCTATGACATATTCTGTCAGTTAGAAGAGGTGACAGCCACAACAGCTATGACATCTTCAGACAGTTAAAAGAGGTGACAGGCACAACAGCTGTGACATCTTCAGACAGTTAGAAGAGGTGACAGCCACAACAGCTATGACATCTTCAGACAGTTAGAAGAGGTGACAGGCACAACAGATATGACATATTCAGAGAGAAGAGGTGACAGGCACAACAGCTATGACATCTTCAGACTGTTAGAAGAGGTGGCAGCCACAACAGCTATGACATCTTCAGACAGAAGAGGTGACACCCACAACAGCTATGACATCTTCAGACTGTTAGAAGAGGTGACAGCCACAACAGCTATGACATCTTCAGACAGAAGAGGTGACAGCCACAACAGCTATGACATCTTCAGAGTGAAGAGGTGACAGGCACAACAGCTATGACATCTTCAGACAGAAGAGGTGACAGACACAACAGCTATAACATCTTCAGACATTTAGAAGAGGTGACAGGCACAACAGCTATGACATCTTCAGACAGTTAGAAGAGGTGACAGGCACAACAGCTATGACCTCTTCAGAGAGTTAGAAGAGGTGACAGCCACAACAGCTATGACATCTTCATACAGTTAGAAGAGGTGACAGCAACAACAGCTATGACATCTTTAGACAGTTAGAAGAGGTGACAGCCACAATAGCTATGACATCTTCAGACAGTTAGAAGACGTGACAAGCACAACAGCTATGACATCTTCAGACAGTTAGAAGAGGTGACAAGCACAACAGCTATGACATCTTCAGACAGTTAGAAGAGGTGACAGCAACAACAGCTATGACATCTTCAGACAAGAGGTGACAGCCACAACAGCTATGACATCTTCAGACAGTTAGAAGAGGTGACAGCAACAACAGCTATGACATCTTCAGACAGAAGAGGTGACAGCCACAACACCTATGACATCTTCAGACAGTTAGAAGAGGTGACAGCCACAACAGCTATGACGTCTTTAGACAGTTAGAAGAGGTGACAGGAACAACAGCTATGACATCTTCAGACAGAAGAGGTGACAGCCACAACAGCTATGACATCTTCAGAGTGTTAGAAGAGGTGACAGCCACAACAGCTATGACATCTTCAGACAGAAGAGGTGACAGCCACAACAGCTATGACATCTTCAGACAGAAGAGGTGACAGACACAACAGCTATAACATCTTCAGACAGTTAGAAGAGGTGACAGGCACAACAGCTATGACATCTTCAGACAGTTAGAAGAGGTGACAGGCACAACAGCTATGACATCTTCAGAGAGTTAGAAGAGGTGACAGCCACAACAGCTATGACTACTTCAGACAGTTAGAAGAGGTGACAGCCACAACAGCTATGACATATTCAGACAAAAGTGGTGACAGGCACAACAGCTATGCCATCTTCAGAGAGTTAGAAGAGGTGACAGGCACAACAGCTATGACATCTTTAGAGAGAAGAGGTGACAGCCACAACAGCTATGACATCTTCAGGCAGTTAGAAGAGGTGACAGCCTCAACAGCTATGACATCTTCAGACAGTTAAAAGAGGTGACAGAAACAACAGTTGTGACATCTTCAGACAGTTAGAAGAGGTGACAGCCACAACAGCTATGACATCTTCAGACAGTTAGAAGAGGTGACAGGCACAACAGCTATGACATCTTCAGAGAGAAGAGGTGACAGGCACAACAGCTATTACATCTTCAGACAGTTAGAAGAGGTGACAGGCACAACAGCTATGACTTCTTCAGACAGTTAGAAGAGGTGACAGCCACAACAGCTATGACATATTCAGACAAAAGAAGTGACAGGCACAACAGCTATGCCATCTTCAGAGAGTTAGAAGAGGTGACAGGCACAACAGCTATGACATCTTCAGACAGAAGAGGTGACAGCCACAACAGCTATGACATCTTCAGACTATTAGAAGAGGTGAAAGCCACAACAGCTATGACATCTTCAGACAGAAGAGGTGACAGCCACAACAGCTATGACATCTTCAGACAGTTAGAAGAGTTGACAGGCACAACAGCTATGACATATTCTGTCAGTTAGAAGAGGTGACAGCCACAACAGCTATGACATCTTCAGACAGTTAAAAGAGGTGACAGGCACAACAGCTGTGACATCTTCAGACAGTTAGAAGAGGTGACAGCCACAACAGCTATGACATCTTCAGACAGTTAGAAGAGGTGACAGGCACAACAGCTATGACATATTCAGAGAGAAGAGGTGACAGGCACAACAGCTATGACATCTTCAGACTGTTAGAAGAGGTGGCAGCCACAACAGCTATGACATCTTCAGACAGAAGAGGTGACACCCACAACAGCTATGACATCTTCAGACTGTTAGAAGAGGTGACAGCCACAACAGCTATGACATCTTCAGACAGAAGAGGTGACAGCCACAACAGCTATGACATCTTCAGAGTGAAGAGGTGACAGGCACAACAGCTATGACATCTTCAGACAGAAGAGGTGACAGACACAACAGCTATAACATCTTCAGACATTTAGAAGAGGTGACAGGCACAACAGCTATGACATCTTCAGACAGTTAGAAGAGGTGACAGGCACAACAGCTATGACCTCTTCAGAGAGTTAGAAGAGGTGACAGCAACAACAGCTATGACATCTTCATACAGTTAGAAGAGGTGACAGCAACAACAGCTATGACATCTTTAGACAGTTAGAAGAGGTGACAGCCACAACAGCTATGACATCTTCAGACAGTTAGAAGACGTGACAAGCACAACAGCTATGACATCTTCAGACAGTTAGAAGAGGTGACAAGCACAACAGCTATGACATCTTCAGACAGTTAGAAGAGGTGACAGCAACAACAGCTATGACATCTTCAGACAAGAGGTGACAGCCACAACAGCTATGACATCTTCAGACAGTTAGAAGAGGTGACAGCAACAACAGCTATGACATCTTCAGACAGAAGAGGTGACAGCCACAACACCTATGACATCTTCAGACAGTTAGAAGAGGTGACAGCCACAACAGCTATGACGTCTTTAGACAGTTAGAAGAGGTGACAGGAACAACAGCTATGACATCTTCAGACAGTTAGAAGAGGTGACAGGCACAACAGCTATGACATCTTCAGACAGTTAGAAGAGGTGACAGCAACAACATCTATGGCATCTTCAGACAGAAGAGGTGACAGCCACAACAGTTATGACATCTTCAGACAGATAGAAGAGGTGACAGGCACAACAGCTATGACTTCTTTAGACAGTTAGAAGAGGTGGCAGCCACAACAGCTATGACATATTCAGACAGTTAGAAGAGGTGACAGGCACAACAGCTATGACATCTTCAGACAGTTAGAAGAGGTGACAGCCACAACAGCTATGACATCTTCAGACAGTTAGAAGAGGTGACAGCAACAACAGCTATGACATATTCAGACAGTTAGAAGAGGTGACAGGCACAACAGCTATGACATCTTTAGACAGTTAGAAGAGGTGATAGCCACAACAGCTATGACATCTTCAGACAGAAGAGGTGACAGCTACAACAGCTATGACATCTTCAGAGAGAAGAGGTGACAGGCACAACAGCTATGACATCTTCAGACAGAAGAGGTGACATACGCAACAGCTATAACATCTTCAGACAGTTAGAAGAGGTGACAGGCACAACAGCTACGACATCTTTAGACAGTTAGAAGAGGTGACAGCCAGAACAGCTATGACATCTTCAGACAGTTAGAAGAGGTGACCGCCACAACATCTATGACATCTTCATACAGTTAGAAGAGGTGACAGCAACAACAGCTATGACATCTTCAGACAGTTAGAAGACGTGACAAGCACAACAGCTATGACATCTTCAGACAGTTAGAAGAGGTGACAAGCACAACAGCTATGACATCTTCAGACAGTTAGAAGAGGTGACAGCAACAACAGCTATGACATCTTCAGACAGAAGAGGTGACAGCCACAACAGCTATGACATCTTCAGACAGTTAGAAGAGGTGACAGCAACAACAGCTATGACATCTTCAGACAGAAGAGGTGACAGCCACAACACCTATGACATCTTCAGACAGTTAGAAGAGGTGACAGCCACAACAGCTATGACGTCTTTAGACAGTTAGAAGAGGTGACAGGAACAACAGCTATGACATCTTCAGACAGTTAGAAGAGGTGACAGACACAACAGCTATGACATCTTCAGACAGTTAGAAGAGGTGACAGCAACAACAGCTATGGCATCTTCAGACAGAAGAGGTGACAGGCACAACAGCTATGACATATTCAGACAGAAGAGGTGACAGCCACAACAGCTATGACATCTTCAGACTATTAGAAGAGGTGAAAGCCACAACAGCTATGACATCTTCAGACAGAAGAGGTGACAGCCACAACAGCTATGACATCTTCAGACAGTTAGAAGAGGTGACAGGCACAACAGCTATGACATATTCTGTCAGTTAGAAGAGGTGACAGCCACAACAGCTATGACATCTTCAGACAGTTAAAAGAGGTGACAGGCACAACAGCTGTGACATCTTCAGACAGTTAGAAGAGGTGACAGCCACAACAGCTATGACATCTTCAGACAGTTAGAAGAGGTGACAGGCACAACAGATATGACATATTCAGAGAGAAGAGGTGACAGGCACAACAGCTATGACATCTTCAGACTGTTAGAAGAGGTGGCAGCCACAACAGCTATGACATCTTCAGACAGAAGAGGTGACACCCACAACAGCTATGACATCTTCAGACTGTTAGAAGAGGTGACAGCCACAACAGCTATGACATCTTCAGACAGAAGAGGTGACAGCCACAACAGCTATGACATCTTCAGAGTGAAGAGGTGACAGGCACAACAGCTATGACATCTTCAGACAGAAGAGGTGACAGACACAACAGCTATAACATCTTCAGACATTTAGAAGAGGTGACAGGCACAACAGCTATGACATCTTCAGACAGTTAGAAGAGGTGACAGGCACAACAGCTATGACCTCTTCAGAGAGTTAGAAGAGGTGACAGCCACAACAGCTATGACATCTTCATACAGTTAGAAGAGGTGACAGCAACAACAGCTATGACATCTTTAGACAGTTAGAAGAGGTGACAGCCACAATAGCTATGACATCTTCAGACAGTTAGAAGACGTGACAAGCACAACAGCTATGACATCTTCAGACAGTTAGAAGAGGTGACAAGCACAACAGCTATGACATCTTCAGACAGTTAGAAGAGGTGACAGCAACAACAGCTATGACATCTTCAGACAAGAGGTGACAGCCACAACAGCTATGACATCTTCAGACAGTTAGAAGAGGTGACAGCAACAACAGCTATGACATCTTCAGACAGAAGAGGTGACAGCCACAACACCTATGACATCTTCAGACAGTTAGAAGAGGTGACAGCCACAACAGCCATGACATCTTCAGACAGTTATAAGATGTGACAGCCACAACAGCTATGACATATTCAGACAGTTAGAAGAGGTGACAGGCACAACAGCTATGGCATCTTCAGACAGTTAGAAGAGGTGACAGCCACAACAGCTATGGCATCTTTAGACAGTTAGAAGAGGTGACAGCAACAACAGCTATGACATATTCAGACAGTTAGAAGAGGTGACAGGCACAACAGCTATGACATCTTTAGACAGTTAGAAGAGGTGATAGCCACAACAGCTATGACATCTTCAGACAGAAGAGGTGACAGCTACAACAGCTATGACATCTTCAGAGAGAAGAGGTGACAGGCACAACAGCTATGACATCTTCAGACAGAAGAGGTGACATACGCAACAGCTATAACATCTTCAGACAGTTAGAAGAGGTGACAGGCACAACAGCTACGACATCTTTAGACAGTTAGAAGAGGTGACAGCCAGAACAGCTATGACATCTTCAGACAGTTAGAAGAGGTGACCGCCACAACATCTATGACATCTTCATACAGTTAGAAGAGGTGACAAGCACAACAGCTATGACATCTTCAGACAGTTAGAAGAGGTGACAGCAACAACAGCTATGACATCTTCAGACAGAAGAGGTGACAGCCACAACAGCTATGACATCTTCAGACAGTTAGAAGAGGTGACAGCAACAACAGCTATGACATCTTCAGACAGAAGAGGTGACAGCCACAACACCTATGACATCTTCAGACAGTTAGAAGAGGTGACAGCCACAACAGCTATGACGTATTTAGACAGTTAGAAGAGGTGACAGGAACAACAGCTATGACATCTTCAGACAGTTAGAAGAGGTGACAGACACAACAGCTATGACATCTTCAGACAGTTAGAAGAGGTGACAGCAACAACAGCTATGGCATCTTCAGACAGAAGAGGTGACAGGCACAACAGCTATGACATATTCAGACAGAAGAGGTGACAGCCACAACAGCTATGACATCTTCAGACTATTAGAAGAGGTGAAAGCCACAACAGCTATGACATCTTCAGACAGAAGAGGTGACAGCCACAACAGCTATGACATCTTCAGACAGTTAGAAGAGGTGACAGGCACAACAGCTATGACATATTCTGTCAGTTAGAAGAGGTGACAGCCACAACAGCTATGACATCTTCAGACAGTTAAAAGAGGTGACAGGCACAACAGCTGTGACATCTTCAGACAGTTAGAAGAGGTGACAGCCACAACAGCTATGACATCTTCAGACAGTTAGAAGAGGTGACAGGCACAACAGCTATGACATATTCAGAGAGAAGAGGTGACAGGCACAACAGCTATGACATCTTCAGACTGTTAGAAGAGGTGGCAGCCACAACAGCTATGACATCTTCAGACAGAAGAGGTGACAGCCACAACAGCTATGACATCTTCAGAGTGAAGAGGTGACAGGCACAACAGCTATGACATCTTCAGACAGAAGAGGTGACAGACACAACAGCTATAACATCTTCAGACATTTAGAAGAGGTGACAGGCACAACAGCTATGACATCTTCAGACAGTTAGAAGAGGTGACAGGCACAACAGCTATGACATCTTCAGAGAGTTAGAAGAGGTGACAGCCACAACAGCTATGACATCTTCATACAGTTAGAAGAGGTGACAGCAACAACAGCTATGACATCTTTAGACAGTTAGAAGAGGTGACAGCCACAACAGCTATGACATCTTCAGACAGTTATAAGATGTGACAGCCACAACAGCTATGACATATTCAGACAGTTAGAAGAGGTGACAGGCACAACAGCTATGGCATCTTCAGACAGTTAGAAGAGGTGACAGCCACAACAGCTATGACATCTTTAGACAGTTAGAAGAGGTGACAGCAACAACAGCTATGACATATTCAGACAGTTAGAAGAGGTGACGGGCACAACAGCTATGACATCTTTAGACAGTTAGAAGAGGTGACAGCCACAACAGCTATGACATCTTCAGACAGAAGAGGTGTCAGCTACAACAGCTATGACATCTTCAGAGAGAAGAGGTGACAGGCACAACAGCTATGACATCTTCAGACAGAAGAGGTGACATACGCAACAGCTATAACATCTTCAGACAGTTAGAAGAGGTGACAGGCACAACAGCTATGACATCTTTAGACAGTTAGAAGAGGTGACAACCACACCAGCTATGACATCTTTAGACAGTTAGAAGAGGTGACAGCCAGAACAGCTATGACATCTTCAGACAGTTAGAAGAGGTGACCGCCACAACATCTATGACATCTTCATACAGTTAGAAGAGGTGACAGCAACAACAGCTATGACATCTTTAGACAGTTAGAAGAGGTGACAGCCACAACAGCTATGACATCTTCAGACAGTTAGAAGACGTGACAAGCACAACAGCTATGACATCTTCAGACAGTTAGAAGAGGTGACAAGCACAACAGCTATGACATCTTCAGACAGTTAGAAGAGGTGACAGCAACAACAGCTATGACATCTTCAGACAAAAGAGGTGACAGCCACAACAGCTATGACATCTTCAGACAGTTAGAAGGGGTGACAGCAACAATAGCTATGACATCCTCAGACAGAAGAGGTGACAGCCACAACACCTATGACATCTTCAGACAGTTAGAAGAGGTGACAGCCACAACAGCTATGACGTCTTTAGACAGTTAGAAGAGGTGACAGGAACAACAGCTATGACATCTTCAGACAGTTAGAAGAGGTGACAGGCACAACAGCTATGACATCTTCAGACAGTTAGAAGAGGTGACAGCAACAACAGCTATGGCATCTTCAGACAGAAGAGGTGACAGGCACAACAGCTATGACATCTTCAGACAGAAGAGGTGACAGCCACAACAGCTATGACATCTTCAGACTATTAGAAGAGGTGAAAGCCACAACAGCTATGACATCTTCAGACAGAAGAGGTGACAGCCACAACAGCTATGACATCTTCAGACAGTTAGAAGAGGTGACAGGCACAACAGCTATGACATATTCTGTCAGTTAGAAGAGGTGACAGCCACAACAGCTATGACATCTTCAGACAGTTAAAAGAGGTGACAGGCACAACAGCTGTGACATCTTCAGACAGTTAGAAGAGGTGACAGCCACAACAGCTATGACATCTTCAGACAGTTAGAAGAGGTGACAGGCACAACAGCTATGACATATTCAGAGAGAAGAGGTGACAGGCACAACAGCTATGACATCTTCAGACTGTTAGAAGAGGTGGCAGCCACAACAGCTATGACATCTTCAGACAGAAGAGGTGACACCCACAACAGCTATGACATCTTCAGACTGTTAGAAGAGGTGACAGCCACAACAGCTATGACATCTTCAGAGTGAAGAGGTGACAGGCACAACAGCTATGACATCTTCAGACAGAAGAGGTGACAGACACAACAGCTATAACATCTTCAGACATTTAGAAGAGGTGACAGGCACAACAGCTATGACATCTTCAGACAGTTAGAAGAGGTGACAGGCACAACAGCTATGACATCTTCAGAGAGTTAGAAGAGGTGACAGCCACAACAGCTATGACATCTTCATACAGTTAGAAGAGGTGACAGCAACAACAGCTATGACATCTTTAGACAGTTAGAAGAGGTGACAGCCACAACAGCTATGACATCTTCAGACAGTTAGAAGAGGTGACAAGCACAACAGCTATGACATCTTCAGACAGTTAGAAGAGGTGACAGCAACAACAGCTATGACATCTTCAGACAGAAGAGGTGACAGCCACAACAGCTATGACATCTTCAGACAGTTAGAAGAGGTGACAGCAACAACAGCTATGACATCTTCAGACAGAAGAGGTGACAGCCACAACACCTATGACATCTTCAGACAGTTAGAAGAGGTGACAGCCACAACAGCTATGACGTCTTTAGACAGTTAGAAGAGGTGACAGGAACAACAGCTATGACATCTTCAGACAGTTAGAAGAGGTGACAGGCACAACAGCTATGACATCTTCAGACAGTTAGAAGAGGTGACAGCAACAACAGCTATGGCATCTTCAGACAGAAGAGGTGACAGCCACAACAGTTATGACATCTTCAGACAGATAGAAGAGGTGACAGGCGCAACAGCTATGACTTCTTTAGACAGTTAGAAGAGGTGGCAGCCACAACAGCTATGACATATTCAGACAGTTAGAAGAGGTGACAGGCACAACAGCTATGACATCTTCAGACAGTTAGAAGAGGTGACAGCCACAACAGCTATGACATCTTCAGACAGTTATAAGATGTGACAGCCACAACAGCTATGACATATTCAGACAGTTAGAAGAGGTGACAGGCACAACAGCTATGGCATCTTCAGACAGTTAGAAGAGCTGACAGCCACAACAGCTATGACATCTTTAGACAGTTAGAAGAGGTGACAGCCACAACAGCTATGACATCTTCAGACAGAAGAGGTGACAGCTACAACAGCTATGACATCTTCAGAGAGAAGAGGTGACAGGCACAACAGCTATGACATCTTCAGACAGAAGAGGTGACATACGCAACAGCTATAACATCTTCAGACAGTTAGAAGAGGTGACAGGCACAACAGCTATGACATCTTTAGACAGTTAGAAGAGGTGACAACCACAACAGCTATGACATCTTTAGACAGTTAGAAGAGGTGACAGCCAGAACAGCTATGACATCTTCAGACAGTTAGAAGAGGTGACCGCCACAACATCTATGACATCTTCATACAGTTAGAAGAGGTGACAGCAACAACAGCTATGACATCTTTAGACAGTTAGAAGAGGTGACAGCCACAACAGCTATGACATCTTCAGACAGTTAGAAGACGTGACAAGCACAACAGCTATGACATCTTCAGACAGTTAGAAGAGGTGACAAACACAACAGCTATGACATCTTCAGACAGTTAGAAGAGGTGACAGCAACAACAGCTATGACATCTTCAGACAGAAGAGGTGACAGCCACAACAGCTATGACATCTTCAGACAGTTAGAAGAGGTGACAGCAACAACAGCTATGACATCTTCAGACAGAAGAGGTGACAGCCACAACACCTATGACATCTTCAGACAGTTAGAAGAGGTGACAGCCACAACAGCTATGACGTCTTTAGACAGTTAGAAGAGGTGACAGGAACAACAGCTATGACATCTTCAGACAGTTAGAAGAGGTGACAGGCACAACAGCTATGACATCTTCAGACAGTTAGAAGAGGTGACAGCAACAACAGCTATGGCATCTTCAGACAGAAGAGGTGACAGCCACAACAGTTATGACATCTTCAGACAGATAGAAGAGGTGACAGGCACAACAGCTATGACTTCTTTAGACAGTTAGAAGAGGTGGCAGCCACAACAGCTATGACATATTCAGACAGTTAGAAGAGGTGACAGCCACAACAGCTATGACATATTCAGACAGTTAGAAGAAGTGACAGGCACAACAGCTATGGCATCTTCAGACAGAAGAGGTGACAGCTACAACAGCTATGACATCTTCAGAGAGAAGAGGTGACAGGCACAACAGCTATGACATCTTCAGACAGAAGAGGTGACATACGCAACAGCTATAACATCTTCAGACAGTTAGAAGAGGTGACAGGCACAACAGCTATGACATCTTTAGACAGTTAGAAGAGGTGACAACCACAACAGCTATGACATCTTTAGACAGTTAGAAGAGGTGACAGCCAGAACAGCTATGACATCTTCAGACAGTTAGAAGAGGTGACCGCCACAACATCTATAACATCTTCATACAGTTAGAAGAGGTGACAGCAACAACAGCTATGACATCTTTAGACAGTTAGAAGAGGTGACAGCCACAACAGCTATGACATCTTCAGACAGTTAGAAGACGTGACAAGCACAACAGCTATGACATCTTCAGACAGTTAGAAGAGGTGACAAGCACAACAGCTATGACATCTTCAGACAGTTAGAAGAGGTGACAGCAACAACAGCTATGACATCTTCAGACAGAAGAGGTGACAGCCACAACAGCTATGACATCTTCAGACAGTTAGAAGAGGTGACAGCAACAACAGCTATGACATCTTCAGACAGAAGAGGTGACAGCCACAACACCTATGACATCTTCAGACAGTTAGAAGAGGTGACAGCCACAACAGCTATGACGTCTTTAGACAGTTAGAAGAGGTGACAGGAACAACAGCTATGACATCTTCAGACAGTAAGAAGAGGTGACAGGCACAACAGCTATGACATCTTCAGACAGTTAGAAGAGGTGACAGCAACAACAGCTATGGCATCTTCAGACAGAAGAGGTGACAGCCACAACAGTTATGACATCTTCAGACAGATAGAAGAGGTGACAGGCACAACAGCTATGACATATTCAGACAGTTAGAAGAGGTGACAGGCACAACAGCTATGACATCTCCAGACAGTGAGAAGAGGTGACAGCCACAACAGCTATCACATCTTCAGACAGAAGAGGTGACAGCCACAACAGCTATCACATCTTCAAAGAGAAGAGGTGACAGGCACAACAGCTATGACATCTTCAGACAGAAGAGGTGACAGACACAACGGCTATAACATCTTCAGACAGTTAAAAGAGGTGACTGGCACAACAGCTATGACATCTTCAGACAGTTAGAAGAGGTGACAGCCACAACAGCTATGACTTCTTCAGACAGTTAGAAGAGGTGACAGCCACGACAGCTATGACATATTCAGATAGAAGAGGTGACAGGCACAACAGCGATGCCATCTTCAGAGAGTTAGAAGAGGTGACAGGCACAACAGCTATGACATCTCTAGACAGTTAGAAGAGGTGACAGCCACAACAGCTATGACATCTTCAGACAGTTAGAAGAGGTGACAGCCACAACAGCTATGACATCTTCAGACATTTAGAAGAGGTGACAGGAACAACAACTATGACATCTTCAGACAGAAGAGGTGACAGCCACAACAGCTATGACATCTTCAGACAGTTAGAAAAGGTGACAGCAACAACAGCTATGACATCTTCAGACAGAAGAGGTGACAGCCACAACAGCTATTACATCTTCAGACAGTTAGAAGAGGTGACAGCCACAACAGCTATGACTTCTTCAGACAGTTAGAAGAGGTGACAGCCACAACAGCTATGACATATTCAGACAAAAGAGTTGACAGGCACAACAGCTATGCCATCTTCAGTGAGTTAGAAGAGGTGACAGGCACAACAGCTATGACATCTTCAGACAGAAGAGGTGACAGCCACAACAGTTATGACATCTTCAGACAGTTAGAAGAGGTGACAGGCACAACAGCTATGACATCTTCAGACAGTTAGAAGAGGTGACAGGCACAACAGCTATGACATATTCTGTCAGTTAGAAGAGGTGACAGCCACAACAGCTATGACATCTTCAGACAGTTAAAAGAGGTGACAGGCACAACAGCTGTGACATCTTCAGACAGTTAGAAGAGGTGACAGCCACAACAGCTATGACATCTTCAGACAGTTAGAAGAGGTGACAGGCACAACAGCTATGACATATTCAGAGAGAAGAGGTGACAGGCACAACAGCTATGACATCTTCAGACTGTTAGAAGAGGTGGCAGCCACAACAGCATTGACATCTTCAGACAGAAGAGGTGACAGCCACAACAGCTATGACATCTTCAGACTGTTAGAAGAGGTGACAGCCACAACAGCTATGACATCTTCAGACAGAAGAGGTGACAGCCACAACAGCTATGACATCAAGAGGTGACAGGCACAACAGCTATGACATCTTCAGACAGAAGAGGTGACAGACACTACAGCTATAACATCTTCAGACAGTTAGAAGAGGTGACAGGCACAACAGCTATGACATCTTCAGACAGTTAGAGGAGGTGACAGGCACAACAGCTATGACATCTTCATAGAGTTAGAAGAGGTGACAGCCACAACAGCTATGACTTCTTCAGACAAAAGAGGTGACAGGCACAACAGCTATGCCATCTTCAGAGAGTTAGAAGAGGTGACAGGCACAACAGCTATGACATCTTTAGAGAGAAGAGGTGACAGCCACAACAGCTATGACATCTTCAGACAGTTAGAAGAGGTGACAGCCTCAACAGCTATGACATCTTCAGACAGTTAAAAGAGGTGACAGAAACAACAGTTGTGACATCTTCAGACAGTTAGAAGAGGTGACAGCCACAACAGCTATGACATCTTCAGAGTTAGAAGAGGTGACAGGCACAACAGCTATGACATCTTCAGACAGTTAGAAGAGGTGACAGGCACAACAGCTATGACATCTTCAGACAGTGAGTAGAGGTGACAGCCACAACAGCTATCACATCTTCAGACAGAAGAGGTGACAGCCACAACAGCTATAACATCTTCAAAGAGAAGAGGTGACAGGCACAACAGCTATGACATCTTCAGACAGAAGAGGTGACAGACACAACGGCTATAACATCTTCTGACAGTTAGAAGAGGTGACTGGCACAACAGCTATGACATCTTCAGACAGTTAGAAGAGGTGACAGCCACAACAGCTATGACTTCTTCAGACAGTTAGAAGAGGTGACAGCCACAACAGCTATGACATATTCAGATAGAAGAGGTGACAGGCACAACAGCGATGCCATCTTCAGAGAGTTAGAAGAGGTGACAGGCACAACAGCTATGACATCTTCAGACAGAAGAGGTGACAGACACAACAGCTATAACATCTTCAGACAGTTAGAAGAGGTGACAGGCACAACAGCTATGACATCTTTAGACAGTTAGAAGAGGTGACAGCCACAACAGCTATGACATCTTCAGACAGTTAGAAGAGGTGACAGCCACAACAGCTATGACATCTTCAGACATTTAGAAGAGGTGACAGGAACAACAACTATGACATCTTCAGACAGAAGAGGTGACAGCCACAACAGCTATGACATCTTCAGACAGTTAGAAAAGGTGACAGCAACAACAGCTATGACATCTTCAGACAGAAGAGGTGACAGCCACAACAGCTATTACATCTTCAGACAGTTAGAAGAGGTGACAGCCACAACAGCTATGACTTCTTCAGACAGTTAGAAGAGGTGACAGCCACAACAGCTATGACATATTCAGACAAAAGAGTTGACAGGCACAACAGCTATGCCATCTTCAGTGAGTTAGAAGAGGTGACAGGCACAACAGCTATGACATCTTCAGACAGAAGAGGTGACAGCCACAACAGCTATGACATATTCAGACTATTAGAAGAGGTGAAAGCCACAACAGCTATGACATCTTCAGACAGAAGAGGTGACAGCCACAACAGCTATGACATCTTCAGACAGTTAGAAGAGGTGACAGGCACAACAGCTATGACATCTTCAGACAGTTAGAAGAGGTGACAGGCACAACAGCTATGCCATCTTCAGAGAGTTAGAAGAGGTGACAGGCACAACAGCTATGACATCTTTAGAGAGAAGAGGTGACAGCCACAACAGCTATGACATCTTCAGACAGTTAGAAGAGGTGACAGCCTCAACAGCTATGACATCTTCAGACAGTTAAAAGAGGTGACAGAAACAACAGTTGTGACATCTTCAGACAGTTAGAAGAGGTGACAGCCACAACAGCTATGACATCTTCAGACAGTTAGAAGAGGTGACAGGCACAACAGCTATGACATCTTCAGAGAGAAGAGGTGACAGGCACAACAGCTATGACATCTTCAGACAGTTAGAAGAGGTGACAGGCACAACAGCTATGACATCTTCAGACAGTGAGTAGAGGTGACAGCCACAACAGCTATGACATCTTCAGACAATTAGAAGAGGTGAAAGCCACAACAGCTATGACATCTTCAGACAGAAGAGGTGACAGCCACAACAGCTATGACATCTTCAGACTGTTAGAAGAGGTGACCACCACAACAGCTATAACATCTTCAGACAGTTAGAAGAGGTGACAGGCACAACAGCTATGACATCTTCAGACAGTTAGAAGAGGTGACAGGCACAACAGCTATGACATATTCTGTCAGTTAGAAGAGGTGACAGCCACAACAGCTATGACATCTTCAGACAGTTAAAAGAGGTGACAGGCACAACAGCTGTGACATCTTCAGACAGTTAGAAGAGGTGACAGCCACAACAGCTATGACATCTTCAGACAGTTAGAATAGGTGACAGGCACAACAGCTATGACATATTCAAAGAGAAGAGGTGACAGGCACAACAGCTATGACATCTTCAGACTGTTAGAAGAGGTGGCAGCCACAACAGCTATGACATCTTCAGACAGAAGAGGTGAGAGCCACAACAGCTATGACATCTTCAGACTGTTAGAAGAGGTGACAGCCACAACAGCTATGACATCTTCAGACAGAAGAGGTGACAGCCACAACAGCTATGACATCTTCAGAGTGAAGAGGTGACAGGCACAACAGCTATGACATCTTCAGACAGAAGAGGTGACAGACACAACAGCTATAACATCTTCAGACAGTTAGAAGATGTGACAGGCACAACAGCTATGACATCTTCAGACAGTTAGAAGAGGTGACAGGCACAACAGCTATGACATCTTCAGAGAGTTAGAAGAGGTGACAGCCACAACAGCTATGACTTCTTCAGACAGTTAGAAGAGGTGACAGCCACAACAGCTATGACATATTCAGACAAAAGAGGTGACAGGCACAACAGCTATGCCATCTTCAGAGAGTTAGAAGAGGTGACAGGCACAACAGCTATGACATCTTTAGAGAGAAGAGGTGACAGGCACAACAGCTATGACATCTTCAGACAGTTAGAAGAGGTGACAGGCACAACAGCTATGACATCTTCAGAGAGAAGAGGTGACAGGCACAACAGCTATTACATCTTCAGACAGTTAGAAGAGGTGACAGGCACAACAGCTATGACTTCTTCAGACAGTTAGAAGAGGTGACAGCCACAACAGCTATGACATATTCAGACAAAAGAGGTGACAGGCACAACAGCTATGCCATCTTCAGAGAGTTAGAAGAGGTGACAGGCACAACAGCTATGACATCTTCAGACAGAAGAGGTGACAGCCACAACAGCTATGACATCTTCAGACTATTAGAAGAGGTGAAAGCCACAACAGCTATGACATCTTCAGACAGAAGAGGTGACAGCCACAACAGCCATGACATCTTCAGACAGTTAGAATAGGTGACAGGCACAACAGCTATGACATATTCTGTCAGTTAGAAGAGGTGACAGCCACAACAGCTATGACATCTTCAGACAGTTAAAAGAGGTGACAGGCACAACAGCTGTGACATCTTCAGACAGTTAGAAGAGGTGACAGCCACAACAGCTATGACATCTTCAGACAGTTAGAAGAGGTGACAGGCACAACAGCTATGACATATTCAGAGAGAAGAGGTGACAGGCACAACAGCTATGACATCTTCAGACTGTTAGAAGAGGTGGCAGCCACAACAGCTATGACATCTTCAGACAGAAGAGGTGACAGCCACAACAGCTATGACATCTTCAGACTGTTAGAAGAGGTGACAGCCACAACAGCTATGACATCTTCAGACAGAAGAGGTGACAACCACAACAGCTATGACATCTTCAGAGTAAAGAGGTGACAGGCACAACAGCTATGACATCTTCAGACAGAAGAGGTGACAGACACAACAGCTATAACATCTTCAGACAGTTAGAAGAGGTGACAGGCACAACAGCTATGACATCTTCAGACAGTTAGAAGAGGTGACAGGCACAACAGCTATGCCATCTTCAGAGAGTTAGAAGAGGTGACAGCCACAACAGCTATGACATCTTTAGAGAGAAGAGGTGACAGCCACAACAGCTATGACATCTTCAGACAGTTAGAAGAGGTGACAGCCTCAACAGCTATGACATCTTCAGACAGTTAAAAGAGGTGACAGAAACAACAGTTGTGACATCTTCAGACAGTTAGAAGAGGTGACAGCCACAACAGCTATGACATCTTCAGACAGTTAGAAGAGGTGACAGGCACAACAGCTATGACATCTTCAGAGAGAAGAGGTGACAGGCACAACAGCTATGACATCTTCAGACAGTTAGAAGAGGTGACAGGCACAACAGCTATGACATCTTCAGACAGTGAGTAGAGGTGACAGCCACAACAGCTATGACATCTTCAGACAATTAGAAGAGGTGAAAGCCACAACAGCTATGACATCTTCAGACAGAAGAGGTGACAGCCACAACAGCTATGACATCTTCAGACTGTTAGAAGAGGTGACCACCACAACAGCTATAACATCTTCAGACAGTTAGAAGAGGTGACAGGCACAACAGCTATGACATCTTCAGACAGTTAGAAGAGGTGACAGGCACAACAGCTATGACATATTCTGTCAGTTAGAAGAGGTGACAGCCACAACAGCTATGACATCTTCAGACAGTTAAAAGAGGTGACAGGCACAACAGCTGTGACATCTTCAGACAGTTAGAAGAGGTGACAGCCACAACAGCTATGACATCTTCAGACAGTTAGAATAGGTGACAGGCACAACAGCTATGACATATTCAAAGAGAAGAGGTGACAGGCACAACAGCTATGACATCTTCAGACTGTTAGAAGAGGTGGCAGCCACAACAGCTATGACATCTTCAGACAGAAGAGGTGAGAGCCACAACAGCTATGACATCTTCAGACTGTTAGAAGAGGTGACAGCCACAACAGCTATGACATCTTCAGACAGAAGAGGTGACAGCCACAACAGCTATGACATCTTCAGAGTGAAGAGGTGACAGGCACAACAGCTATGACATCTTCAGACAGAAGAGGTGACAGACACAACAGCTATAACATCTTCAGACAGTTAGAAGAGGTGACAGGCACAACAGCTATGACATCTTCAGAGAGTTAGAAGAGGTGACAGCCACAACAGCTATGACTTCTTCAGACAGTTAGAAGAGGTGACAGCCACAACAGCTATGACATATTCAGACAAAAGAGGTGACAGGCACAACAGCTATGCCATCTTCAGAGAGTTAGAAGAGGTGACAGGCACAACAGCTATGACATCTTTAGAGAGAAGAGGTGACAGCCACAACAGCTATGACATCTTCAGACAGTTAGAAGAGGTGACAGGCACAACAGCTATGACATCTTCAGAGAGAAGAGGTGACAGGCACAACAGCTATTACATCTTCAGACAGTTAGAAGAGGTGACAGGCACAACAGCTATGACTTCTTCAGACAGTTAGAAGAGGTGACAGCCACAACAGCTATGACATATTCAGACAAAAGAGGTGACAGGCACAACAGCTATGCCATCTTCAGAGAGTTAGAAGAGGTGACAGGCACAACAGCTATGACATCTTCAGACAGAAGAGGTGACAGCCACAACAGCTATGACATCTTCAGACTATTAGAAGAGGTGAAAGCCACAACAGCTATGACATCTTCAGACAGAAGAGGTGACAGCCACAACAGCCATGACATCTTCAGACAGTTAGAATAGGTGACAGGCACAACAGCTATGACATATTCTGTCAGTTAGAAGAGGTGACAGCCACAACAGCTATGACATCTTCAGACAGTTAAAAGAGGTGACAGGCACAACAGCTGTGACATCTTCAGACAGTTAGAAGAGGTGACAGCCACAACAGCTATGACATCTTCAGACAGTTAGAAGAGGTGACAGGCACAACAGCTATGACATATTCAGAGAGAAGAGGTGACAGGCACAACAGCTATGACATCTTCAGACTGTTAGAAGAGGTGGCAGCCACAACAGCTATGACATCTTCAGACAGAAGAGGTGACAGCCACAACAGCTATGACATCTTCAGACTGTTAGAAGAGGTGACAGCCACAACAGCTATGACATCTTCAGACAGAAGAGGTGACAACCACAACAGCTATGACATCTTCAGAGTAAAGAGGTGACAGGCACAACAGCTATGACATCTTCAGACAGAAGAGGTGACAGACACAACAGCTATAACATCTTCAGACAGTTAGAAGAGGTGACAGGCACAACAGCTATGACATCTTCAGACAGTTAGAAGAGGTGACAGGCACAACAGCTATGACATCTTCAGAGAGTTAGAAGAGGTGACAGCCACAACAGCTATGACTTCTTCAGACAGTTAGAAGAGGTGACAGCCACAACAGCTATGACATATTCAGACAAAAGAGGTGACATGCACAACAGCTATGCCATCTTCAGAGAGTTAGAAGAGGTGACAGGCACAACAGCCATGACATCTTTAGAGAGAAGAGGTGACAGCCACAACAGCTATGACATCTTCAGACAGTTAGAAGAGGTGACAGCCTCAACAGCTATGACATCTTCAGACAGTTAAAAGAGGTGACAGAAACAACAGTTGTGACATCTTCAGACAGTTAGAAGAGGTGACAGCCACAACAGCTATGACATCTTCAGACAGTTAGAAGAGGTGACAGGCACAACAGCTATGACATCTTCAGAGAGAAGAGGTGACAGGCACAACAGCTATGACATCTTCAGACAGTTAGAAGAGGTGACAGGCACAACAGCTATGACATCTTCAGACAGTGAGTAGAGGAAACAGCCACAACAGCTATGACATCTTCAGACAGAAGAGGTGACAGCCACAACCGCTATGACATCTTCAGAGAGAAGAGGTGACAGGCACAACAGCTATGATATTTTCAGACAGAAGAGGTGACAGCCACAACAGCTATGACATCTTCAGACAGTTAGAAGAGGTGACAGCCACAACAGCTATGACATTTTTAGACAGTTAGAAGAGGTGACAGGAACAACAGCTATGACATATTCATACAGTTAGAAGAGGTGACTTGCACAACAGCTATGACGTCTTTAGACAGTTAGAAGAGGTGACAGCCACAACAGCTATGACATCTTCAGACAGAAGAGGGGACAGCTACAACAGCTATGACATCTTCAGAGAGAAGAGGTGACAGGCACAACAGCTATGACATCTTCAGACAGTTAGAAGAGGTGACAGCAACAACAGCTATGACATCTTCAGACAGAAGAGGTGACAGCCACAACAGCTATGACATCTTCAGACAGTTAGAAGAGGTGACAGGCACAACAGCTATAACATCTTCAGACAGTTAGAAGAGGTGACAGCAACAACAGCTATGGCATCTTCAGACAGAAGAGGTGACAGCCACAACAGTTATGACATCTTCAGACAGATAGAAGAGGTGACAGGCACAACAGCTATGACATCTTTAGACAGTTAGAAGAGGTGACAGGCCCAACAGCTATGACATCTTCAGACAGTGAGAAGAGGTGACAGCCACAACAGCTATGACATCTTCAGACTGTTAGAAGAGGTGACAGCAACAACAGCAATGACATCTTCAGACAGTTAGAAGACGTGACAGCCACAACAGCTATGACATCTTTAGACAGTTAGAAGAGGGGACAGCCACAACAGCTATGACATCTTCAGACAGTTAGAAGAGGTGACAAGCACAACAGCTATGACATCTTCAGACAGTTAGAAGAGGTGACAAGCACAACAGCTATGACATCTTCAGACAATTATAAGATGTGACAGCCACAACAGCTATGACATATTCAGACAGAAGAGGTGACAGCTACAACAGCTATGACATCTTCAGAGTGAAGAGGTGACAGGCACAACAGCTATGACATCTTCAGACAGAAGAGGTGACATACGCAACAGCTATAACATCTTCAGACAGTTAGAAGAGGTGACAGGCACAACAGCTATGACATCTTTAGACAGTTAGAAGAGGTGACAACCACAACAGCTATGACATCTTTAGACAGTTAGAAGAGGTGACAGCCACAACAGCTATGACATCTTCAGTCAGTTAGAAGAGGTGACAGCCACAACATCTATGACATCTTCATACAGTTAGAAGAGGTGACAGCAACAACAGCTATGACATCTACAGACAGTTAGAAGAGGTGACAGCCACAACAGCTATGACATCTTTAGACAGTAAGAAGAGGTGACATCCACAACAGCTATGACATCTTCAGACAGTTAGAAGAGGTGACAAGCACAACAGCTATGACATCTTCAGACAGTTAGAAGAGGTGACAAGCACAACAGCTATGACATCTTCAGACAGTTAGAAGAGGTGACAGCAACAACAACTATGACATCTTCAGACAGAAGAGGTGACAGCAACAACATCTATGACATCTTCAGACAGAAGAGGTGACAGCCACAACAGTTATGACATCTTCAGACAGATAGAAGAGGTGACAGGCACAACGGCTATGACGTCTTTAGACAGTTAGCAGAGGTGACAGGAACAACAGCTATGACATCTTCAGACAGTTAGAAGAGGTGACAGGCACAACAGCTATGACATCTTCAGAGAGTTAGAAGAGGTGACAGCAACAACAGCTATGACATCTTCAGACAGTTAGAAGAGGTGACAGGCACAACAGCTATGACGTCTTTAGACAGTTAGAAGAGGTGACAGCCACAACAGCTATGACATCTTCAGAGAGAAGAGGTGACAGGCACAACAGCTATGACATCTTCAGACAGTTAGAAGAGGTGACAGCAACAACAGCTATGACATCTTCAGACAGAAGAGGTGAAAGCCACAACAGCTATGACATCTTCAGACAGTTAGAAGAGGTGACAGCCACAACAGCTATGACGTCTTTAGACAGTTAGAAGAGGTGACAGGAACAACAGCTATGACATCTTCAGACAGTTAGAAGAGGTGACAGGCACAACAGCTATGACATCTTCAGACAGTGAGAAGATGTGACAGCCACAACAGCTATGACATCTTCAGACTGTTAGAAGAGGTGACAGCCACAACAGCTATGACATATTCAGACAGAAGAGGTGACAGCCACAACAGCTATCACATCTTCAGATAGAAGAGGTGACAGGCACAACAGCTATGACATCTTCAAACAGTTAGAAGAGGTGACAGCCACAACAGCTATGACATATTCAGACAAAAGAGGTGACAGGCACAACAGCGATGCCATCTTCAGAGAGTTAGAAGAGGTGACAGGCACAACAGCTATGACATCTTCAGACAGAATAGGTGACAGACACAACAGCTATAACATCTTCAGACAGTTAGAAGAGGTGACAGGCACAACAGCTATGACATCTTTAGACAGTTAGAAGAGGTGACAGCCACAACAGCTATGACATCTTCCGACAGTTAGAAGAGGTGACAGCAACAACAGCTATGACATCTTGAAACAGAAGAGGTGACAGCCACAACAGCTATGACATCTTCAGACAGTTAGAAAAGGTGACAGCAACAACAGCTATGACATCTTCAGACAGAAGAGGTGACAGCCACAACAGCTATGACATCTTCTGACAGTTAGAAGAGGTGACAGCAACAACAGCTATCACATCTTCAGACTGTTAGAAGAGGTGACAGGCACAACAGCTATGACATCTTTAGACAGTTAGAAGAGGTGACAGCCACAACAGCTATGACATATTCAGACAAAAGAGGTGACAGGCACAACAGCGATGCCATCTTCAGAGAGTTAGAAGAGGTGACAGGCACAACAGCTATGACATCTTCAGACAGAAGAGGTGAAAGACACAACAGCTATAACGTATTCAGACAGTTAGAAGAGGTGACAGGCACAACAGCTATGACATCTTTAGACAGTTAGAAGAGGTGACAGCCACAACAGCTATGACATCTTCAGACAGTTAGAAGAGGTGACAGGCACAACAGCTATGACATCTTTAGACAGTTAGAAGAGGTGACAGCCACAACAGCTATGACATCTTCCGACAGTTAGAAGAGGTGACAGCAACAACAGCTATGACATCTTCAGACAGAAGAGGTGACAGCCACAACAGCTATGACATCTTCAGACAGTTAGAAAAGGTGACAGCAACAACAGCTATGACATCTTCAGACAGAAGAGGTGACAGCCACAACAGCTATGACATCTTCAGACAGTTAGAAGAGGTGACAGCAACAACAGCTATCACATCTTCAGACTGTTAGAAGAGGTGACAGGCACAACAGCTATGACATCTTTAGACAGTTAGAAGAGGTGACAGCCACAACAGCTATGACATATTCAGACAAAAGAGGTGACAGGCACAACAGCGATGCCATCTTCAGAGAGTTAGAAGAGGTGACAGGCACAACAGCTATGACATCTTCAGACAGAAGAGGTGAAAGACACAACAGCTATAACATATTCAGACAGTTAGAAGAGGTGACAGGCACAACAGCTATGACATCTTTAGACAGTTAGAAGAGGTGACAGCCACAACAGCTATGACATCTTCAGACAGTTAGAAGAGGTGACAGGCACAACAGCTATGACATCTTCAGACTGTTAGAAGAGGTGACAGGAACAACAACTATGACATCTTCAGACAGTTAGAAGAGGTGACAGGCACAACAGCTATGACATCTTCAGACAGTTAGAAGAGGTGACAGCAACAACAGCTATGACATCTTCAGACAGTTAGAAAAGGTGACAGCAACAACAGCTATGACATCTTGAGACAGAAGAGGTGACAGCCACAACAGCTATGACATCTTCAGACAGTTAGAAGAGGTGACAGCAACAACAGCTATGACATCTTCAGACTGTTAGAAGAGGTGACAGGCACAACAGCTATGACATATTTAGACAGTTAGAAGAGGTGACAGCCACAACAGCTATGACATCTTCAGACGGTTAGAAGAGGTGACAGGCACAACAGCTATGACATCTTCAGAGTGAAGAGGTGACAGGCACAACAGCTATGACATCTTCAGACAGTTAGAAGAGGTGACAGGCACAACAGCTATAACATCTTCAGACAGTTAGAAGAGGTGACAGCAACAACAGCTATGGCATCTTCAGACAGAAGAGGTGACAGCCACAACAGTTATGACATCTTCAGACAGATAGAAGAGGTGACAGGCACAACAGCTATGACATCTTTAGACAGTTAGAAGAGGTGACAGGCCCAACAGCTATGACATCTTCAGACAGTGAGAAGAGGTGACAGCCACAACAGCTATGACATCTTCAGACTGTTAGAAGAGGTGACAGCAACAACAGCAATGACATCTTCAGACAGTTAGAAGACGTGACAGCCACAACAGCTATGACATCTTTAGACAGTTAGAAGAGGGGACAGCCACAACAGCTATGACATCTTCAGACAGTTAGAAGAGGTGACAAGCACAACAGCTATGACATCTTCAGACAGTTAGAAGAGGTGACAAGCACAACAGCTATGACATCTTCAGACAATTATAAGATGTGACAGCCACAACAGCTATGACATATTCAGACAGAAGAGGTGACAGCTACAACAGCTATGACATCTTCAGAGTGAAGAGGTGACAGGCACAACAGCTATGACATCTTCAGACAGAAGAGGTGACATACGCAACAGCTATAACATCTTCAGACAGTTAGAAGAGGTGACAGGCACAACAGCTATGACATCTTTAGACAGTTAGAAGAGGTGACAACCACAACAGCTATGACATCTTTAGACAGTTAGAAGAGGTGACAGCCACAACAGCTATGACATCTTCAGTCAGTTAGAAGAGGTGACAGCCACAACATCTATGACATCTTCATACAGTTAGAAGAGGTGACAGCAACAACAGCTATGACATCTACAGACAGTTAGAAGAGGTGACAGCCACAACAGCTATGACATCTTTAGACAGTAAGAAGAGGTGACATCCACAACAGCTATGACATCTTCAGACAGTTAGAAGAGGTGACAAGCACAACAGCTATGACATCTTCAGACAGTTAGAAGAGGTGACAAGCACAACAGCTATGACATCTTCAGACAGTTAGAAGAGGTGACAGCAACAACAACTATGACATCTTCAGACAGAAGAGGTGACAGCAACAACATCTATGACATCTTCAGACAGAAGAGGTGACAGCCACAACAGTTATGACATCTTCAGACAGATAGAAGAGGTGACAGGCACAACGGCTATGACGTCTTTAGACAGTTAGCAGAGGTGACAGGAACAACAGCTATGACATCTTCAGACAGTTAGAAGAGGTGACAGGCACAACAGCTATGACATCTTCAGAGAGTTAGAAGAGGTGACAGCAACAACAGCTATGACATCTTCAGACAGTTAGAAGAGGTGACAGGCACAACAGCTATGACGTCTTTAGACAGTTAGAAGAGGTGACAGCCACAACAGCTATGACATCTTCAGAGAGAAGAGGTGACAGGCACAACAGCTATGACATCTTCAGACAGTTAGAAGAGGTGACAGCAACAACAGCTATGACATCTTCAGACAGAAGAGGTGAAAGCCACAACAGCTATGACATCTTCAGACAGTTAGAAGAGGTGACAGCCACAACAGCTATGACGTCTTTAGACAGTTAGAAGAGGTGACAGGAACAACAGCTATGACATCTTCAGACAGTTAGAAGAGGTGACAGGCACAACAGCTATGACATCTTCAGACAGTGAGAAGATGTGACAGCCACAACAGCTATGACATCTTCAGACTGTTAGAAGAGGTGACAGCCACAACAGCTATGACATATTCAGACAGAAGAGGTGACAGCCACAACAGCTATCACATCTTCAGATAGAAGAGGTGACAGGCACAACAGCTATGACATCTTCAAACAGTTAGAAGAGGTGACAGCCACAACAGCTATGACATATTCAGACAAAAGAGGTGACAGGCACAACAGCGATGCCATCTTCAGAGAGTTAGAAGAGGTGACAGGCACAACAGCTATGACATCTTCAGACAGAATAGGTGACAGACACAACAGCTATAACATCTTCAGACAGTTAGAAGAGGTGACAGGCACAACAGCTATGACATCTTTAGACAGTTAGAAGAGGTGACAGCCACAACAGCTATGACATCTTCCGACAGTTAGAAGAGGTGACAGCAACAACAGCTATGACATCTTGAAACAGAAGAGGTGACAGCCACAACAGCTATGACATCTTCAGACAGTTAGAAAAGGTGACAGCAACAACAGCTATGACATCTTCAGACAGAAGAGGTGACAGCCACAACAGCTATGACATCTTCTGACAGTTAGAAGAGGTGACAGCAACAACAGCTATCACATCTTCAGACTGTTAGAAGAGGTGACAGGCACAACAGCTATGACATCTTTAGACAGTTAGAAGAGGTGACAGCCACAACAGCTATGACATATTCAGACAAAAGAGGTGACAGGCACAACAGCGATGCCATCTTCAGAGAGTTAGAAGAGGTGACAGGCACAACAGCTATGACATCTTCAGACAGAAGAGGTGAAAGACACAACAGCTATAACGTATTCAGACAGTTAGAAGAGGTGACAGGCACAACAGCTATGACATCTTTAGACAGTTAGAAGAGGTGACAGCCACAACAGCTATGACATCTTCAGACAGTTAGAAGAGGTGACAGGCACAACAGCTATGACATCTTTAGACAGTTAGAAGAGGTGACAGCCACAACAGCTATGACATCTTCCGACAGTTAGAAGAGGTGACAGCAACAACAGCTATGACATCTTCAGACAGAAGAGGTGACAGCCACAACAGCTATGACATCTTCAGACAGTTAGAAAAGGTGACAGCAACAACAGCTATGACATCTTCAGACAGAAGAGGTGACAGCCACAACAGCTATGACATCTTCAGACAGTTAGAAGAGGTGACAGCAACAACAGCTATCACATCTTCAGACTGTTAGAAGAGGTGACAGGCACAACAGCTATGACATCTTTAGACAGTTAGAAGAGGTGACAGCCACAACAGCTATGACATATTCAGACAAAAGAGGTGACAGGCACAACAGCGATGCCATCTTCAGAGAGTTAGAAGAGGTGACAGGCACAACAGCTATGACATCTTCAGACAGAAGAGGTGAAAGACACAACAGCTATAACATATTCAGACAGTTAGAAGAGGTGACAGGCACAACAGCTATGACATCTTTAGACAGTTAGAAGAGGTGACAGCCACAACAGCTATGACATCTTCAGACAGTTAGAAGAGGTGACAGGCACAACAGCTATGACATCTTCAGACATTTAGAAGAGGTGACAGGAACAACAACTATGACATCTTCAGACAGTTAGAAGAGGTGACAGGCACAACAGCTATGACATCTTCAGACAGTTAGAAGAGGTGACAGCAACAACAGCTATGACATCTTCAGACAGTTAGAAAAGGTGACAGCAACAACAGCTATGACATCTTGAGACAGAAGAGGTGACAGCCACAACAGCTATGACATCTTCAGACAGTTAGAAGAGGTGACAGCAACAACAGCTATGACATCTTCAGACTGTTAGAAGAGGTGACAGGCACAACAGCTATGACATATTTAGACAGTTAGAAGAGGTGACAGCCACAACAGCTATGACATCTTCAGACGGTTAGAAGAGGTGACAGGCACAACAGCTATGACATCTTCAGAGTGAAGAGGTGACAGGCACAACAGCTATGACATCTTCAGAGTGTTAGAAGAGGTGACAGCCACAACAGCTATGACATCTTCAGACAGAAGAGGTGACAGCCACAACCGCTATGACATCTTCAGAGAGAAGAGGTGACAGGCACAACAGCTATGACATTTTCAGACAGAAGAGGTGACAGCCGCAACAGCTATGACATCTTCAGACAGTTAGAAGAGGTGACAGCCACAACAGCTATGACATTTTTAGACAGTTAGAAGAGGTGACAGGAACAACTGGCTATGACATATTCATACAGTTAGAAGAGGTGACTTGCACAACAGCTATGACATCTTTAGACAGTTAGAAGAGGTGACAGCCACAACAGCTATGACATCTTCAGACAGTTAGAAGAGGTGACAGGAACAACAGCTATGACATCTTCAGACAGTGAGAAGAGGTGACAGCCACAACAGCTATGACATCTTCAGACAGAAGAGGTGACAGCCACAACAGCTATCACATCTTCAGATAGAAGAGGTGACAGGCACAACAGCTATGACATCTTCAGACAGTTAGAAGACGTGACAGCCACAAGAGCTATGACGTCTTCAGACAGTTAGAAGAGGTGACAGCCACAACAGCTATGACATATTCAGACAAAAGAGGTGACAGGCACAACAGCGATGCCATCTTCAGAGAGTTAGAAGAGGTGACAGGCACAACAGCTATGACGTCTTCAGACAGAAGAGGTGACAGACACAACAGCTAGGACGTCTGCAGACAGTTAGAAGAGGTGACAGGCACAAGAGCTATGACATCTTTGGACAGTTAGAAGAGGTGACAGCCACAGCATCTATGACATATTCAGACAGTTACAAGAGGTGACAGGCACAACAGCTATGACATATTCAGACAGTTAGAAGAGGTGACAGGAACAACAGCTATGACATCTTCAGACAGTTAGAAGAGGTGACAGGCAGAACAGCTATGACATCTTCAGACAGTTAGAAGAGGTGACAGCAACAACAGCTATGACATCTTCAGACAGTTAGAAGAGGTGACAGGCACAACAGCTATGACATCCTTAGACAGTTAGAAGAGGTGACAGCCACAACAGCGATGACATCTTCAGAGAGTTAGAAGAGGTGACAGCCACAACAGCTATGACATCTTCATACAGTTAGAAGAGGTGACAGGCACAACAGCTATGACATCCTTAGACAGTTAGAAGAGGTGACAGCCACAACAGCTATGACATCTTCAGTCAGTTAGAAGAGGTGACAAGCACAACAGCTATATCTTCAGACAGTTAGAAGAGGTGACAGCAACAACAGCTATGACATCTTCAGACAGAAGAGGTGACAGCCACAAGAGCTATGACATCTTCAGACAGTTAGAAAAGGTCACAGCAACAACAGCTATGACATCTTCAGACAGAAGAGGTGACAGCCACAACAGCTATGACATCTTCAGACAGTTAGAAGAGGTGACATCCACAACAGCTATGACATATTTAGACAGTTAGAAGAGGTGACAGCCACAAAAGCTATGACATCTTCAGACAGTTAGAAGAGGTGACAGCCACAACAGCTATGACATCTTTAGACAGTTAGAAGAGGTGACAGGAACAACAGCTATGACATCTTCTGACAATTAGAAGATGTGACAGGCACAACAGCTATGACATCTTCAGACAGTTAGAAGAGGTGACAGGCACAACAGCTATGACGTCTTCAGACAGTTAGAAGAGGTGACAGCCACAACAGCTATGACATCTTTAGACAGTTAGAAGAGGTGACAGGAACAACAGCTATGACATCTTCAGACAGTTAGAAGAGGTGACAGGCACAACAGCTATGCCATCTTCAGACAGTTAGAAGAGGTGACAGCAACAACAGCTATGACATCTTCAGACAGAAGAGGTGACAGCCACAACAGCTATGACATCTTCAGCCAGTTAGAAGAGGTGACAGGCACAACAGCTATGACATCTTCAGAATGAAGAGGTGACAGGCACAACAGCTATGACATCTACAGACAGAAGAGGTGACAGCAATAACAGCTATGGCATATTCAGACAGTTAGAAGAGGTGACAGCCACAACAGCTATGACATCTTCAGACAGTTATAAGATGTGACAGCCACAACAGCTATGACATATTCAGACCATAGAGGTGACAGGCACATCAGCTATGACATCTACAGACAGAAGAGGTGACAGCCACAACAGCTATGACATCTTCAGACAGTTAGAAAAGGTGACAGCCACAACAGCTATGACATATTTAGACAGTTAGAAGAGGTTACAGGCACAACAGCTATGACATCTTCAGACAGTTAGAAGAGTTGACAGGCACAATAGCTATGGCATCTTTAGACAGTTAGAAGAGGTGTCAGGCACAACAGCTATGACATCTTCAGACAGTTAGAAGAGGTGAAAGGCACAACATCTATGACATTTTCAGACAGTTAGAAGAGGTGACAGCCAAAGCAGCTATGACATCTTCAGACAGTTAGAAGAGGTGACAGCCACAACAGCTATGACATCTTTAGACAGTTAGAAGAGGCGACAGGCACAACAGCTATGACATCTTCAGACAGTTAGAAGAGGTGACAGCAACAACAGCTATGACATCTTCAGACAGAAGAGACGACAGCCACAACAGCTATGACATCTTCAGACAGTTAGAAGAGGTGACAGGCACAACAGCTATGACATCTTTAGACAGTTAGAAGAGGTGACAGCCACCACAGCTATGAGATATTCAGACAGTTAGAATAGGTGACAGGCACAACAGCTATGACATCTTCAGACAGTTAGAAGTGGTGACAGGCACAACAGCTATGACATCTTCAGACAGTTAGAAGAGGTGACAGGCACAACAGCTATGACATCTTCAGACAGTTAGAAGAGGTGACAGCCACAACAGCTATGACATCTTTAGACAGTTAGAAGAGGTGACAGCTGAAACAGCTATGACATCTTTAGACAGTTAGAAGAGGTGACAGCCACAACAGCTATGACATCTTTAGACAGTTAGAAGAGGTGACAGCCACAACAGCTATGACATCTACAGACAGTTAGAAGAGGTGACAGCCACAACAGCTATGACATCTTCAGACAGTTATAAGATGTGACAGCCACAACAGCTATGACATATTCAGACAGAAGAGGTGACAGGCACATCAGCTATGACATCTACAGACAGAAGAGGTGACAGCCACAACAGCTATGACATCTTCAGACAGTTAGAAGAGGTGACAGCAACAACAGCTATGACATTTCAGACAGTTAGAAGAGGTGACAGGCACAACAGCCATGACATCTTTAGTCAGTTAGAAGAGGTGACAGCCACAACAGCTATGACATCTTTAGACAGTTAGAAGAGGTGACAGGAACAACAGCTATGACATCTTCAGACAGTTAGAAGAGGTGAAAGGCACAACATCTATGACATTTTCAGACAGTTAGAAGAGGTGACAGCAACAACAGCTATGACATCTTTAGTCAGTTAGAAGAGGTGACAGCTACAACAGCTATGACATCTTCAGACAGTTAGAAGAGGTGACAGCCAAAGCAGCTATGACATCTTCAGACAGTTAGAAGAGGTGACAGCCACAACAGCTATGACATCTTCAGACAGTTAGAAGAGGTGACAGCAACAACAGCTATGACATCTTCAGACAGAAGAGACGACAGCCACAACAGCTATGACATCTTCAGACAGTTAGAAGAGGTGACAGGCACAACAGCTATGACATCTTTAGACAGTTAGAAGAGGTGACAGGCACAACAGCTATGACATCTTCAGAATGAAGAGGTGACAGGCACAACAGCTATGACATCTACAGACAGAAGAGGTGACAGCAATAACAGCTATGGCATATTCAGACAGTTAGAAGAGGTGACAGCCACAACAGCTATGACATCTTCAGACAGTTATAAGATGTGACAGCCACAACAGCTATGACATATTCAGACCATAGAGGTGACAGGCACATCAGCTATGACATCTACAGACAGAAGAGGTGACAGCCACAACAGCTATGACATCTTCAGACAGTTAGAAAAGGTGACAGCCACAACAGCTATGACATATTTAGACAGTTAGAAGAGGTTACAGGCACAACAGCTATGACATCTTCAGACAGTTAGAAGAGTTGACAGGCACAATAGCTATGGCATCTTTAGACAGTTAGAAGAGGTGTCAGGCACAACAGCTATGACATCTTCAGACAGTTAGAAGAGGTGAAAGGCACAACATCTATGACATTTTCAGACAGTTAGAAGAGGTGACAGCCAAAGCAGCTATGACATCTTCAGACAGTTAGAAGAGGTGACAGCCACAACAGCTATGACATCTTTAGACAGTTAGAAGAGGCGACAGGCACAACAGCTATGACATCTTCAGACAGTTAGAAGAGGTGACAGCAACAACAGCTATGACATCTTCAGACAGAAGAGACGACAGCCACAACAGCTATGACATCTTCAGACAGTTAGAAGAGGTGACAGGCACAACAGCTATGACATCTTTAGACAGTTAGAAGAGGTGACAGCCACCACAGCTATGAGATATTCAGACAGTTAGAATAGGTGACAGGCACAACAGCTATGACATCTTCAGACAGTTAGAAGTGGTGACAGGCACAACAGCTATGACATCTTCAGACAGTTAGAAGAGGTGACAGGCACAACAGCTATGACATCTTCAGACAGTTAGAAGAGGTGACAGCAACAACAGTTATGACATCTTCAGACAGTTAGAAGAGGTGACAGCCACAACAGCTATGACATCTTTAGACAGTTAGAAGAGGTGACAGCTGAAACAGCTATGACATCTTTAGACAGTTAGAAGAGGGGACAGCCACAACAGCTATGACATCTTTAGACAGTTAGAAGAGGTGACAGCCACAACAGCTATGACATCTACAGACAGTTAGAAGAGGTGACAGCCACAACAGCTATGACATCTTCAGACAGTTATAAGATGTGACAGCCACAACAGCTATGACATATTCAGACAGAAGAGGTGACAGGCACATCAGCTATGACATCTACAGACAGAAGAGGTGACAGCCACAACAGCTATGACATCTTCAGACAGTTAGAAGAGGTGACAGCAACAACAGCTATGACATTTCAGACAGTTAGAAGAGGTGACAGGCACAACAGCCATGACATCTTTAGTCAGTTAGAAGAGGTGACAGCCACAACAGCTATGACATCTTTAGACAGTTAGAAGAGGTGACAGGAACAACAGCTATGACATCTTCAGACAGTTAGAAGAGGTGAAAGGCACAACATCTATGACATTTTCAGACAGTTAGAAGAGGTGACAGCCAAAGCAGCTATGACATCTTCAGACAGTTAGAAGAGGTGACAGCCACAACAGCTATGACATCTTTAGACAGTTAGAAGAGGCGACAGGCACAACAGCTATGACATCTTCAGACAGTTAGAAGAGGTGACAGCAACAACAGCTATGACATCTTCAGACAGAAGAGACGACAGCCACAACAGCTATGACATCTTCAGACAGTTAGAAGAGGTGACAGGCACAACAGCTATGACATCTTTAGACAGTTAGAAGAGGTGACAGCCACCACAGCTATGAGATATTCAGACAGTTAGAATAGGTGACAGGCACAACAGCTATGACATCTTCAGACAGTTAGAAGTGGTGACAGGCACAACAGCTATGACATCTTCAGACAGTTAGAAGAGGTGACAGGCACAACAGCTATGACATCTTCAGACAGTTAGAAGAGGTGACAGCAACAACAGTTATGACATCTTCAGACAGTTAGAAGAGGTGACAGCCACAACAGCTATGACATCTTTAGACAGTTAGAAGAGGTGACAGCTGAAACAGCTATGACATCTTTAGACAGTTAGAAGAGGTGACAGCCACAACAGCTATGACATCTTCAGACAGAAGAGGTGACAGCCACAAGAGCTATGACATCTTCAGACAGTTAGAAAAGGTCACAGCAACAACAGCTATGACATCTTCAGACAGAAGAGGTGACAGCCACAACAGCTATGACATCTTCAGACAGTTAGAAGAGGTGACATCCACAACAGCTATGACATATTTAGACAGTTAGAAGAGGTGACAGCCACAAAAGCTATGACATCTTCAGACAGTTAGAAGAGGTGACAGCCACAACAGCTATGACATCTTTAGACAGTTAGAAGAGGTGACAGGAACAACAGCTATGACATCTTCTGACAATTAGAAGATGTGACAGGCACAACAGCTATGACATCTTCAGACAGTTAGAAGAGGTGACAGGCACAACAGCTATGACGTCTTCAGACAGTTAGAAGAGGTGACAGCCACAACAGCTATGACATCTTTAGACAGTTAGAAGAGGTGACAGGAACAACAGCTATGACATCTTTAGACAGTTAGAAGAGGTGACAGCTGAAACAGCTATGACATCTTTAGACAGTTAGAAGAGGTGACAGCCACAACAGCTATGACATCTTTAGACAGTTAGAAGAGGTGACAGCCACAACAGCTATGACATCTACAGACAGTTAGAAGAGGTGACAGCCACAACAGCTATGACATCTTCAGACAGTTATTAGATGTGACAGCCACAACAGCTATGACATATTCAGACAGAAGAGGTGACAGGCACATCAGCTATGACATCTACAGACAGAAGAGGTGACAGCCACAACAGCTATGACATCTTCAGACAGTTAGAAGAGGTGACAGCAACAACAGCTATGACATTTCAGACAGTTAGAAGAGGTGACAGGCACAACAGCCAGGACATCTTTAGTCAGTTAGATAGGTGACAGCCACAACAGCTATGACATCTTTAGACAGTTAGAAGAGGTGACAGGCACAACAGCTATGACGTCTTCAGACAGTTAGAAGAGGTGACAGGCACAACAGCTATGACATCTTCAGACAGTTAGAAGAGGTGACAGCAACAACAGCTATGACATCTTCAGACAGAAGAGGTGACAGCCACAACAGCTATGACATCTTCAGACAGTTAGAAGAGGTGACAGGCACAACAGCTATGACATCTTTAGACAGTTAGAAGAGGTGACAGCCACCACAGCTATGAGATATTCAGACAGTTAGAAGAGGTGACAGGCACAACAGCTATGACATCTTCAGACAGTTAGAAGAGGTGACAGGAACAACAGGTATGACATCTTTAGACAGATAGAAGAGATTACAGGAACAACAGCTATGACATCTTCAGAATGAAGAGGTGACAGGCACAACAGCTATGACATCTACAGACAGAAGAGGTGACAGCAACAACAGCTATGGCATATTCAGACAGTTAGAAGAGGTGACAGCCACAACAGCTATGACATATTCAGACAGAAGAGGTGACAGGCACATCAGCTATGACATCTACAGACAGAAGAGGTGACAGCCACAACAGCTATGACATCTTCAGACAGTTAGAAGAGGTGACAGGCACAAAATCTATGACATTTTCAGACAGTTAGAAGAGGTGACAGCCAAAGCAGCTATGACATCTTCAGACAGTTAGAAGAGGTGACAGCCACAACAGCTATGACATCTTTAGACAGTTAGAAGAGGCGACAGGAACAACAGCTATGACATCTTCAGACAGTTAGAAGAGGTAACAGGCACAACAGCTACGACAGCTTCAGACAGTTAGAAGAGGTGACAGCAACAACAGCTATGACATCTTCAGACAGTTAGAAGAGGTGACAGCAACAACAGCTATGACATCTTCAGACAGAAGAGGGGACAGCCATCACAGCTATGAGATATTCAGACAGTTAGAAGAGGTGACAGGCACAACAGCTATGACATCTTCAGACAGTTAGAAGAGGTGACAGCCACAACAGCTATGGCATATTCAGACAGTTAGAAGAGGTGACAGCCACAACAGCTATGACATCTTCAGACAGTTATAAGATGTGACAGCCACAACAGCTATGACATATTCAGACAGAAGAGGTGACAGGCACATCAGCTATGACATCTACAGACAGAAGAGGTGACAGCCACAACAGCTATGACATCTTCAGACAGTTAGAAGAGGTGACAGGCACAACATCTATGACATTCTCAGACAGTTAGAAGAGGTGACAGCCAAAGCAGCTATGACATCTTCAGACAGTTAGAAGAGGTGACAGCCACAACAGCTATGACATCTTTAGACAGTTAGAAGAGGCGACAGGCACAACAGCTATGACATCTTCAGACAGTTAGAAGAGGTGACTGACACAACAGCTATGACGTCTTTAGACAGTTAGAATAGGTGACAGGAACAACAGCTATGACATCTTCAGACAGTTAGAAGAGGTGACAGCAACAACAGCTATGACATCTTCAGACAGAAGAGGGGACAGCCATCACAGCTATGAGATATTCAGACAGTTAGAAGAGGTGACAGGAACAACAGGTATGACATCTTTAGACAGATAGAAGAGATTACAGGAACAACAGCTATGACATCTTCAGAATGAAGAGGTGACAGGCACAACAGCTATGACATCTACAGACAGAAGAGGTGACAGCAACAACAGCTATGGCATATTCAGACAGTTAGAAGAGGTGACAGCCACAACAGCTATGACATATTCAGACAGAAGAGGTGACAGGCACATCAGCTATGACATCTACAGACAGAAGAGGTGACAGCCACAACAGCTATGACATCTTCAGACAGTTAGAAGAGGTGACAGGCACAAAATCTATGACATTTTCAGACAGTTAGAAGAGGTGACAGCCAAAGCAGCTATGACATCTTCAGACAGTTAGAAGAGGTGACAGCCACAACAGCTATGACATCTTTAGACAGTTAGAAGAGGCGACAGGAACAACAGCTATGACATCTTCAGACAGTTAGAAGAGGTAACAGGCACAACAGCTACGACAGCTTCAGACAGTTAGAAGAGGTGACAGCAACAACAGCTATGACATCTTCAGACAGTTAGAAGAGGTGATAGCAACAACAGCTATGACATCTTCAGACAGAAGAGGGGACAGCCATCACAGCTATGAGATATTCAGACAGTTAGAAGAGGTGACAGGCACAACAGCTATGACATCTTCAGACAGTTAGAAGAGGTGACAGCCACAACAGCTATGGCATATTCAGACAGTTAGAAGAGGTGACAGCCACAACAGCTATGACATCTTCAGACAGTTATAAGATGTGACAGCCACAACAGCTATGACATATTCAGACAGAAGAGGTGACAGGCACATCAGCTATGACATCTACAGACAGAAGAGGTGACAGCCACAACAGCTATGACATCTTCAGACAGTTAGAAGAGGTGACAGGCACAACATCTATGACATTCTCAGACAGTTAGAAGAGGTGACAGCCAAAGCAGCTATGACATCTTCAGACAGTTAGAAGAGGTGACAGCCACAAAAGCTATGACATCTTTAGACAGTTAGAAGAGGCGACAGGCACAACAGCTATGACATCTTCAGACAGTTAGAAGAGGTGACTGACACAACAGCTATGACGTCTTTAGACAGTTAGAATAGGTGACAGGAACAACAGCTATGACATCTTCAGACAGTTAGAAGAGGTGACAGCAACAACAGCTATGACATCTTCAGACAGAAGAGGTGACAGCGAAAAGAGCTATGACATCTTCAGACAGTTAGAAGAGCTGACAGGCACAACAGCTATGACATCTTTAGACAGTTAGAAGAGGTGACAGCCACAACAGCTATGACATATTCAGACAGTTAGAAGAGGTGACAGGCACAACAGCTATGAGATCTTCAGACAGAAGAGGTGACAGCCACAACAGCTATGACATCTTCAGAGAGTAGAGGTGACAGGCACAACAGCTATAACATCTACAGACAGAAGAGGAGACAGCCACTACAGCTATGACATATTCAGACAGTTAAAAGAGGTGACAGGCACAACAGCTATGACATCTTCAGACAGTTAGAAGATGTGACAGGAACAGCAGCTATGGCGTCTACAGACAGTTAGAAGAGGTGACAGGCACAACAGCTATGACATCTTCAGACAGTTAGAAGAGGTGACAGCAACAACAGCTATGACATCTTCAGACAGAAGAGGTGACAGCCACCACAGCTATGAGATATTCAGACAGTTAGAAGAGGTGACAGGCACAACAGCTATGACATCTTCAGGCAGTTAGAAGAGGTGACAGCCACAACAGCTATGGCATCTTTAGACAGTTAGAAGAGGTGACAGCTGAAACAGCTATGACATCTTTAGACAGTTAGAAGAGGTGACAGCCACAACAGCTATGACATCTTTAGACAGTTAGAAGAGGTGACAGGCACAACAGCTATGACATCTTCAGACAGTTAGAAGAGGTGACAGCTACGACAGCTATGACATCTTCAGACAGTTATAAGATGTGACAGCCACAACAGCTATGACATATTCAGACAGAAGAGGTGACAGGCACATCAGCTTTGACATCTACAGACAGAAGAGGTGACATCCACAACAGCTATGACATTTCAGACAGTTAGAAGAGGTGAGAGGCACAACAGCCATGACATCTTTAGTCAGTTAGAAGAGGTGACAGCCACAACAGCTATGACATCTTTAGACAGTTAGAAGAGGTGACAGGCACAACAGCTATGACATCTTCAGACAGTTAGAAGAGGTGACAGCAACAACAGCTATGACATTTTCAGACAGAAGAGGTGACAGCCACAACAGCTATGACATCTTCAGACAGTTAGAAGAGGTGACAGGCACGACAGCTATGACATCTTTAGACAGTTAGAAGAGGTGACAGCCACCACAGCTATGAGATATTCAGACAGTTAGAAGAGGTGACAGGCACAACAGCTATGACATCTTCAGACAGTTAGAAGAGGTGACAGGAACAACAGGTATGACATCTTTAGACAGTTAGAAGAGGTTACAGGAACAACAGCTATGACATCTTCAGAATGAAGAGGTGACAGGCACAACAGCTATGACATCTACAGACAGAAGAGGTGACAGCAACAACAGCTATGGCATATTCAGACAGTTAGAAGAGGTGACAGCCACAACAGCTATGACATATTCAGACAGAAGAGGTGACAGGCACATCAGCTATGACATCTACAGACAGAAGAGGTGACAGCCACAACAGCTATGACATCTTCAGACAGTTAGAAATGATGACAGGCACAACAGCCATGACATCTTTAGTCAGTTAGAAGAGGTGACAGCCACAACAGCTATGACATATTTAGACAGTTAGAAGAGGTTACAGGCACAACAGCTATGACATCTTCAGACAGTTAGAAGAGGTGACAGGCACAATAGCTATGACATATTTAGACAGTTAGAAGAGGTGACAGGCACAACAGCTATGACATCTTCAGACAGTTAGAAGAGGTGACAGGCACAACATCTATGACATTTTCAGACAGTTAGAAGAGGTGACAGCCAAAGCAGCTATGACATCTTCAGACAGTTAGAAGAGGTGACAGCCACAACAGCTATGACGTCTTTAGACAGTTAGAAGAGGTGACAGGAACAACAGCTATGACATCTTCAGACAGTTAGAAGAGGTAACAGGCACAACAGCTATGACATCTTCAGACAGTTAGAAGAGGTGACAGCAACAACAGCTATGACATCTTCAGAGAGAAGAGGGGACAGCCATCACAGCTATGAGATATTCAGACAGTTAGAAGAGGTGACAGGCACAACAGCTATGACATCTTCAGACAGTTAGAAGAGGTGACAGCCACAACAGCTATGGCATATTCAGACAGTTAGAAGAGGTGACAGCCACAACAGCTATGACATCTTCAGACAGTTATAAGATGTGACAGCCACAACAGCTATGACATATTCAGACAGAAGAGGTGACAGGCACATCAGCTATGACATCTACAGACAGAAGAGGTGACAGCCACAACAGCTATGACATCTTCAGACAGTTAGAAGAGGTGACAGGCACAACATCTATGACATTTTCAGACAGTTAGAAGAGGTGACAGCCAAAGCAGCTATGACATCTTCAGACAGTTAGAAGAGGTGACAGCCACAATAGCTATGACATCTTTAGACAGTTAGAAGAGGCGACAGGCACAACAGCTATGACATCTTCAGACAGTTAGAAGAGGTGACAGCCACAACAGCTATGACGTCTTTAGACAGTTAGAAGAGGTGACAGGAACAACAGCTATGACATCTTCAGACAGAAGAGGTGACAGCGAAAAGAGCTATGACATCTTCAGACAGTTAGAAGAGCTGACAGGCACAACAGCTATGACATCTTTAGACAGTTAGAAGAGGTGACAGCCACAACAGCTATGACATATTCAGACAGTTAGAAGAGGTGACAGGCACAACAGCTATGAGATCTTCAGACAGAAGAGGTGACAGCCACAACAGCTATGACATCTTCAGAGAGAAGAGGTGACAGGCACAACAGCTATAACATCTACAGACAGAAGAGGAGACAGCCACTACAGCTATGACATATTCAGATAGTTAAAAGAGGTGACAGCCACAACAGCTATGACATCTTCAGACAGTTAGAAGATGTGACAGGAACAGCAGCTATGACGTCTACAGACAGTTAGAAGAGGTGACAGGCACAACAGCTATGACATCTTCAGACAGTTAGAAGAGGTGACAGCAACAACAGCTATGACATCTTCAGACAGAAGAGGTGACAGCCACCACAGCTATGAGATATTCAGACAGTTAGAAGAGGTGACAGGCACAACAGCTATGTCATCTTCAGACAGTTAGAAGAGGTGACAGCCACAACAGCTATGGCATCTTTAGACAGTTAGAAGAGGTGACAGCTGAAACAGCTATGACATCTTTAGACAGTTAGAAGAGGTGACAGCGACAACAGCTATGACATCTTCAGACAGTTAGAAGAGGTGACAGCCACAACAGCTATGGCATATTCAGACAGTTAGAAGAGGTGACAGCCACAACAGCTATGACATCTTCAGACAGTTATAAGATGTGACAGCCACAACAGCTATGACATATTCAGACAGAAGAGGTGACAGGCACATCAGCTATGACATCTACAGACAGAAGAGGTGACAGCCACAACAGCTGTGACATCTTCAGACAGTTAGAAGAGGTGACAGGCACAACATCTATGACATTTTCAGACAGTTAGAAGAGGTGACAGCCAAAGCAGCTATGACATCTTCAGACAGTTAGAAGAGGTGACAGCCACAATAGCTATGACATCTTTAGACAGTTAGAAGAGGCGACAGGCACAACAGCTATGACATCTTCAGACAGTTAGAAGAGGTGACAGCCACAACAGCTATGACGTCTTTAGACAGTTAGAAGAGGTGACAGGAACAACAGCTATGACATCTTCAGACAGTTAGAAGAGGTGACAGCAACAACAGCTATGACATCTTCAGACAGAAGAGGTGACAGCGAAAAGAGCTATGACATCTTCAGACAGTTAGAAGAGCTGACAGGCACAACAGCTATGACATCTTTAGACAGTTAGAAGAGGTGACAGCCACAACAGCTATGACATATTCAGACAGTTAGAAGAGGTGACAGGCACAACAGCTATGAGATCTTCAGACAGAAGAGGTGACAGCCACAACAGCTATGACATCTTCAGAGAGAAGAGGTGACAGGCACAACAGCTATAACATCTACAGACAGAAGAGGAGACAGCCACTACAGCTATGACATATTCAGATAGTTAAAAGAGGTGACAGCCACAACAGCTATGACATCTTCAGACAGTTAGAAGATGTGACAGGAACAGCAGCTATGACATCTTCAGACAGTTAGAAGAAGTGACAGCAACAACAGCCATGACATCTTCAGACAGAAGAGGTGACAGCCACCACAGCTATGAGATATTCAGACAGTTAGAAGAGGTGACAGGCACAACAGCTATGTCATCTTCAGACAGTTAGAAGAGGTGACAGCCACAACAGCTATGGCATCTTTAGACAGTTAGAAGAGGTGACAGCTGAAACAGCTATGACATCTTTAGACAGTTAGAAGAGGTGACAGCCACAACAGCTATGACATCTTTAGACAGTTAGAAGAGGTGACAGACACAACAGCTGTGACATCTTTAGACAGTTAGAAGCGGTGACAGCCACAACAGCTATGATATCTTCAGACAGTTAGAAGAGGTGACAGCCACAACAGCTATGACATATTCAGACAGTTAGAAGAGGTGACAGCCACGACAGCTATGACATCTTCAGACAGTTATAAGATGTGACAGCCACAACAGCTATGACATATTCAGACAGAAGAGGTGACAGGCACATCAGCTATGACATCTACAGACAGAAGAGGTGACAGCCACCACAGCTATGACATTTCAGACAGTTAGAAGAGGTGACAGGCACAACAGCCATGACATCTTTAGTCAGTTAGAAGAGGTGACAGCCACAACAGCTATGACATATTCAGACAGTTAGAAGAGGTGACAGCAACAACAGCTATGACATCTTCAGACAGTTAGAAGAGGTGACAGGCACAACAGCTATGACATATTCAGACAGAAGAGGTGACAGGCACATCAGCTATGACATCTTCAGACAGAAGAGGTGACAGCCACAACAGCTATGACATCTTCAGACAGTTAGAAGAGGTGACAGGCACAACAGCTATGACATCTTCAGACAGAAGAGGTGACAGGCACATCAGCTATGACATCTACAGACAGAAGAGGTGACAGCCACCACAGCTATGACATTTCAGACAGTTAGAAGAGGTGACAGGCACAACAGCCATGACATCTTTAGTCAGTTAGAAGAGGTGACAGCCACAACAGCTATGACATATTCAGACAGTTAGAAGAGGTGACAGCAACAACAGCTATGACATCTTCAGACAGTTAGAAGATGTGACAGCCACAACAGCTATGACATATTCAGACAGAAGAGGTGACAGGCACATCAGCTATGACATCTTCAGACAGAAGAGGTGACAGCCACAACAGCTATGACATCTTCAGACAGTTAGAAGAGGTGACAGGCACAACAGCTATGACATCTTTAGACAGTTAGAAGAGGTGACAGCCACCACAGCTATGAGATATTCAGACAGTTAGAAGAGGTGACAGGCACAACAGCTATGACATCTTCAGACAGTTAGAAGAGGTGACAGGAACAACAGGTATGACATCTTTAGACAGTTAGAAGAGGTTACAGGAACAACAGCTATGACATCTTCAGAATGAAGAGGTGACAGGCACAACAGCTATGACATCTACAGACAGAAGAGGTGACAGCAACAACAGCTATGGCATATTCAGACAGTTAGAAGAGGTGACAGCCACAACAGCTATGACATCTTCAGACAGTTATAAGATGTGACAGCCACAACAGCTATGACATATTCAGACCATAGAGGTGACAGGCACATCAGCTATGACATCTTTAGACAGTTAGAAGAGGTGACAGCCACAACAGCTATGACATATTCAGACAGTTAGAAGAGGTGACAGCAACAACAGCTATGACATCTTCAGACAGAAGAGGTGACAGCCACAACAGCTATGACATCTTCAGACAGTTAGAAGAGGTGACAGGCACAACAGCCATGACATCTTTAGTCAGTTAGAAGAGGTGACAGCCATAACAGCTATGACATATTTAGACAGTTAGAAGAGGTTACAGGCACAACAGCTATGACATCTTCAGACAGTTAGAAGAGGTGACAGGCACAATAGCTATGACATCTTTAGACAGTTAGAAGAGGTGACAGGCACAACAGCTATGACATCTTCAGACAGTTAGAAGAGGTGAAAGGCACAACATCTATGACATTTTCAGACAGTTAGAAGAGGTGACAGCCAAAGCAGCTATGACATCTTCAGACAGTTAGAAGAGGTGACAGCCACAACAGCTATGACATCTTTAGACAGTTAGAAGAGGCGACAGGCACAACAGCTATGACATCTTCAGACAGTTAGAAGAGGTGACAGCCACAACAGCTATGACGTCTTTAGACAGTTAGAAGAGGTGACAGGAACAACAGCTATGACATCTTCAGACAGTTAGAAGAGGTAACAGGCACAACAGCTATGACATCTTCAGACAGTTAGAAGAGGTGACAGCAACAACAGCTATGACATCTTCAGACAGTAGAGGTGACAGCGAAAAGAGCTATGACATCTTCAGACAGTTAGAAGAGCTGACAGGCACAACAGCAATGACATCTTTAGACAGTTGGAAGAGGTGACAGCCACAACAGCCATGACATATTCAGACAGTTAGAAGAGGTGACAGGCACAACAGCTATGAGATCTTCAGACAGAAGAGGTGACAGCCACAACAGCTATGACATCTTCAGAGAGAAGAGGTGGCAGGCACAACAGCTATAACATCTACAGACAGAAGAGGAGACAGCCACAACAGCTATGACATATACAGACAGTTAAAAGAGGTGACAGCCACAACAGCTATGACATCTTCAGACAGTTAGAAGATGTGACAGGAACTGCAGCTATGACGTCTTCAGACAGTTAGAAGAGGTGACAGCAACAACAACTATGACATCTTCAGACAGAAGAGGTGACAGCCACCACAGCAATGAGATATTCAGACAATTAGAAGAGGTGACAGGCACAACAGCTATGAGATCTTCAGACAGTTAGAAGAGGTGACAGCCATAACAGCTATGGCATATTCAGACAGTTAGAAGAGGTGACAGCCACAACAGCTATGACATCTTCAGACAGTTAGAAGAGGTGACAGCCACAACAGCTATGACATCTTCAGACAGTTAGAAGAGGTGACAGCAACAACAGTTATGACATCTTCAGACAGTTAGAAGAGGTGACAGCCACATCAGCTATGACATCTTTAGACAGTTAGAAGAGGTGACAGCCAAAACAGCTATGACATCTTTAGACAGTTAGAAGAGGTGACAGCCAGAACAACTATGACATCTTTAGACAGTTAGAAGAGGTGACAGGCACAACAGCTATGACATCTTCAGACAGTTAGAAGAGGTGACAGCCACAACAGCTATGACATCTTCAGACAGTTAGAAGAGGTGACAGCCACAACAGCTATGACATCTTCAGACAGTTAGAAGAGGTGACAGCCACAACAGCTATGACATCTTCAGACAGTTATAAGAGGTGACAGCCACATCAGCTATGACATCTACAGACAGAAGAGGTGACAGCCACAACAGCTATGACATCTTCAGAGAGTTAGAAGAGGTGACAGCAACAACAGCTATGACATTTTCAGACAGTTAGAAGAGGTGACAGGCACAACAGCCATGACATCTTTAGACAGTTAGAAGAGATGACAGGAACAACAGCTATGACGTCTTCAGACAGTTAGAAGAGGTGACAGGTACAACAGCTATAACATCTTCAGACAGTTAGAAGAGGAGACAGCAACAACAGCTATGACATATTCAGACAGAAGAGGTGACAGCCACAAAAGCTATGAGATCTTCAGACAGTTAGAAGAGGTGACAGGCACAACAGCTATGACATCTTTAGACAGTTAGAAGAGGTGACAGCCACCACAGCTATGAGATATTCAGACAGTTAGAAGAGGTGACAGGTACAACAGCTATGACATCTTCAGACAGTTAGAAGAGGTTACAGGAACAACAGCTATGACATCTTCAGAAAGAAGAGGTGACAGGCACAACAGCTATGACATCTACAGACAGAAGAGGTGACAGCCACAACAGCTATGGCATATTCAGACAGTTAGAAGAGGTGACAGCCACAACAGCTATGACATCTTCAGACAGAAGAGGTGACAGGCACATCAGCTATGACATCTACAGACAGTAGATGTGACAGCCACAACAGCTATGACATCTTCAGACAATTAGAAGAGGTGACAGCAACAACAGCTATGACATCTTCAGACAGAAGAGGTGACAGCCACAACAGCTATGACATCTTCAGACAGTTAGAAGAGGTGACAGGCACAACAGCTATGACATCTTTAGACAGTTAGAAGAGGTGACAGCCACAACAGCTATGACATCTTCAGACAGTTAGAAGAGGTGACAGCCACCACAGCTATGACATATTCAGACAGTTAGAAGAGGTGACAGCCACAACAGCTATGAGATATTCAGACAGTTAGAAGAGGTGACAGGCACAACAGCTATGACATCTTCAGACAGTTAGAAGAGGTGACAGGAACAACAGGTATGACATCTTTAGACAGTTAGAAGAAGTTACAGGAACAACAGCTATGACATCTTCAGAATTAAGAGGTGACAGGCACAACAGCTATGACATCTACAGACAGAAGAGGTGACAGCAACAACAGCTATGGCATATTCAGACAGTTAGAAGAGGTGACAGCAACAACAGCTATGACATCTTCAGACAGTTAGAAGAGGTGACAGCCACAACAGCTATGACATCTTCAGACAGTTATAAGATGTGACAGCCACAACAGCCATGACATCTTTAGTCAGTTAGAAGAGGTGACAGCCACAACAGCTATGACATCTTCAGACAGTTAGAAGAGGTGACAGGCACAACAGCCATGACATCTTTAGTCAGTTAGAAGAGGTGACAGCCACAACAGCTATGACATATTTAGACAGTTAGAAGAGGTGACAGCCAAAGCAGCTATGACATCTTCAGACAGTTAGAAGAGGTGACAGGCACAACAGCTATGACATCTTCAGACAGTTAGAAGAGGTGACAGCCACAACAGCTATGACATCTTTAGACAGTTGGAAGAGGTGACAGCCACAACAGCTATGACATCTTCAGACAGTTAGAAGAGGTGACAGCCACAACAGCTATGACATCTTCAGACAGTTAGAAGAGGTAACAGGCACAACAGCTATGACATCTTCTGACAGTTAGAAGAGGTGACAGCAACAACAGCTATGACATCTTCAGACAGAAGAGGTGACAGGCACAACAGCTATGACATCATCAGATAGTTAGAAGATGTGACAGCAACAACAGCTATGACATCTTCAGACAGAAGAGGTGCCAACCATCACAGCTATGAGATATTCAGACAGTTAGAAGAGGTGACAGGCACAACAGCTATGACATCTTCAGACAGTTAGAAGAGGTGACAGCCACAACAGCTATGACATCTTCAGACAGTTAGAAGAGGTGACAGCAACAAGAGTTATGACATCTTCAGACAGTTAGAAGAGGTGACAGCCACAACAGCTATGACATCTTTAGACAGTTAGAAGAGGTGACAGCCAAAACAGCTATGACATCTTTAGACAGTTAGAAGAGGTGACAGCCACAACAGCTATGACATCTTTAGACAGTTAGAAGAGGTGACAGGCACAACAACTATGACATATTCAGACAGTTAAAGGAGGTGACAGCCACAACAGCTATGACATCTTCAGACAGTTAGAAGAGGTGACAGCCACAACAGCTATGACATCTTTAGACAGTTAGAAGAGGTGACAGGCACAACAGCTATGACATCTTTAGACAGTTAGAAGAAGTGACAGGAACAACAGCTATGACATCTTCAGACAGTTAGAAGAGGTGACAGGCACAACAGCTATGACATCTACAGACGGTTAGAAGAGGTGACAGCAACAAAAGCTATGACATCTTCAGACAGTTACAAGAGTTGACAGGCACAACAGCTATGACATCTACAGACAGAAGAGGTGACAACCACAACAGCTATGACATATTCAGACACTTAGAAGAGGTGACAGGCACAACAGCTATGACATCTTTAGACAGATAGAAGAGGTGACAGCCACAACAGCTATGACATCTTTAGACAGTTAGAAGAGGTGACAGCCAGAACAACTATGACATCTTTAGACAGTTAGAAGAGGTGACAGGCACAACAGCTATGACATCTTCAGACAGAAGAGGTGACAGCCACCACAGCTATGAGATATTCAGACAGTTAGAAGAGGTGACAGGCACAACAGCTATGACATCTTCAGACAGTTAGGAGAGGTGACAGCCACAACAGCTATGACATCTTCAGACAGTTAGAAGAGGTGACTGGCACAACAGCTATGACATATTCAGACAGTTAGAAGAGGTGACAGGCACAACATCTATGACATCTTCAGACAGTTAGAAGAGGTGACAGCAACAACAGTTATGACATCTTCAGACAGTTAGAAGAGGTTACAGCCACAACAGCTATGACATCTTTAGACAGTTAGAAGAGGTGACAGCCAAAACAGCTATGACATCTTTAGACAGTTAGAAGAGGTGACAGCCAGAACAACTATGACATCTTTAGACAGTTAGAAGAGGTGACATGCACAACAGCTATGACATCTTCAGACAGTTAGAAGAGGTGACAGCCACACCAGCTATGACATCTTCAGACAGAAGAGGTGACAGGCACATCAGCTATGACATCTACAGACAGAAGAGGTGACAGCCACAACAGCTATGACATATTCAGACAGTTAGAAGAGGTGACAGCAACAACAGCTCTGACATCTTCAGACAGTTAGAAGAGGTGACAGCCACAACAGCTATGACATCTTTAGACAGTTAGAAGAGGTGACAGCCACAACAGCTATGACATCTTTAGAGAGTTAGAAGAGGTGACAGGCACAACAACTATGACATCTTCAGACAGTTAGAAGAGGTGACAGCCACAACAGCTATGACATCTTCAGACAGAAGAGGTGACAGCCACAACAGCTATGACATCTTCAGACAGTTATAAGATGTGACAGCCACAACAGCTATGACATCTACAGACAGAAGAGGTGACAGCCACAACAGCTATGACATTTCAGACAGTTAGAAGAGGTGACAGGCACAACAGCCATGACATCTTAAGTCAGTTAGAAGAGGTGACATCACAACAGCTATGACATCTTTAGACAGTTAGAAGAGGTGACAGGAACAACAGCTATGACGTCTTCAGACAGTTAGAAGAGGTGACTGGCACAACAGCTATGACATCTTCAGACAGAAGAGGTGACAGCCACAACAGCTATGACATCTTCAGACAGTTAGAAGAGGTGACAGGCACAACAGCTATGACATCTTTAGACAATTAGAAGAGGTGATAGCCACCACAGCTATGAGATATTCAGACAGTTAGAAGAGGTGACAGGCACAACAGCTATGACATCTTCAGACAGTTAGAAGAGGTGACAGGAACAACAGCTATGACATCTTTAGACAGTTAGAAGAGGTTACAGGAACAACAGCTATGACATCTTCAGAATGAAGAGGTGACAGGCACAACAGCTATGACATCTACAAACAGAAGAGGTGACAGCAACAACAGCTATGGCATATTCAGACAGTTAGAAGAGGTAACAGCCACAACAGCTATGACATCTTCAGACAGTTATAAGATGTGACAGCCACAACAGCTATGACATATTCAGACCATAGAGGTGACAGGCACATCAGCTATGACATCTACAGACAGAAGAGGTGACAGCCACAACAGCTATGACATCTTCAGACAGTTAGAAGAGGTGACAGGCACAACAGCCATGACATCTTTAGTCAGTTAGAAGAGGTGACAGCCACAACAGCTATGACATATTTAGACAGTTAGAAGAGGTTACAGGCACAACAGCTATGACATCTTCAGACAGTTAGAAGAGGTGACAGGCACAATAGCTATGACATCTTTAGACAGTTAGAAGAGGTGACAGGCACAACAGCTATGACATCTTCAGATAGTTAGAAGAGGTGAAAGGCACAACATCTATGACATTTTCAGACAGTTAGAAGAGTTGACAGCCAAAGCAGCTATGACATCTTCAGACAGTTAGAAGAGGTGACAGCCACAACAGCTATGACATCTTTAGACAGTTAGAAGAGGCGACAGGCACAACAGCTATGACATCTTCAGACAGTTAGAAGAGGTGACAGCCACAACAGCTATGACGTCTTTAGACAGTTAGAAGAGGTGACAGGAACAACAGATATGACATCTTCAGACAGTTAGAAGAGGTAACAGGCACAACAGCTATGACATCTTCAGACAGTTAGAAGAGGTGACAGCAACAACAGCTATGACATCTTCAGACAGAAGAGGTGACAGCGAAAAGAGCTATGACATCTTCAGACAGTTAGAAGAGCTGACAGGCACAACAGCAATGACATCTTTAGACAGTTAGAAGAGGTGACAGCCACAACAGCTATGAGATCTTCAGACAGAAGAGGTGACAGCCACAAAAGCTATGACATCTTCAGAGAGAAGAGGTGACAGGCACAACAGCTATAACATCTACAGACAGAAGAGGAGACAGCCACAACAGCTATGACATATTCAGACAGTTAAAGGAGGTGACAGCCACAACAGCTATGACATCTTCAGACAGTTAGAAGAGGTGACAGGCACCACAGCTATGAGATATTCAGACAGTTAGAAGAGGTGACAGGCTCAACAGCTATGACATCTTCAGACAGTTAGAAGAGGTGACAGCCACCACAGCTATGAGATATTCAGACAGTTAGAAGAGGTTACAGGAACAACAGCTATGACATCTTCAGAAAGAAGAGGTGACAGGCACAACAGCTATGACATCTAGAGACAGAAGAGGTGACCGCCACAACAGCTATGGCATATTCAGACAGTTAGAAGAGGTGACAGCCACAACAGCTATGACATCTTCAGACAGTTATAAGATGTGACAGCCACAACAGCTATGACATATTCAGACAGAAGAGGTGACAGGCACATCAGCTATGACATCTACAGACAGAAGATGTGACAGCCACAACAGCTATGACATCTTCAGACAATTAGAAGAGGTGACAGCAACAACAGCTATGACATCTTCAGACAGTTAGAAGAGGTGACAGCCACAACAGCTATGACGTCTTTAGACAGTTAGAAGAGGTGACAGTAACAACAGCTATGACATCTTCAGAAGTTAGAAGAGGTAACAGGCACAACAGCTATGACATCTTCAGACAGTTAGAAGAGGTGACAGCAACAACAGCTATGACAGCTTCAGACAGAAGAGGTGACAGGCACAACAGCTATGACATCTTCAGACAGTTAGAAGAGGTGACAGCAACACCAGCTATGACATCTTCAGACAGAAGAGGGGACAGCCATCACAGCTATGAGATATTCAGACAGTTAGAAGAGGTGACAGGCACAACAGCTATGACATCTTTAGACAGTTAGAAGAGGTGACAGCAACAACAGTTATGACATCTTCAGACAGTTAGAAGAGGTGACAGCCACAACAGCTATGACATCTTTAGACAGTTAGAAGAGGTGACAGCCAAAACAGCTATGACATCTTTAGACAGTTAGAAGAGGTGACAGCCAAAACATCTATGACATCTTTAGACAGTTAGAAGAGGTGACAGCCACAACAGCTATGACATCTTTAGACAGTTAGAAGAGGTGACAGGCACAACAGCTATGACATCTTCAGACAGTTAGAAGAGGTGACAGCCACAACAGCTATGACATCTTCAGACAGAAGAGGTGACAGGCACATCAGCTATGACATCTACAGACAGAAGAGGTGACAGCCACAACAGCTATGACATTTCAGACAGTTAGAAGAGGTGACAGGCACAACAGCCATGACATCTTTAGTCAGTTAGAAGAGGTGACAGCCACAACAGCTATGACATCTTTAGACAGTTAGAAGAGGTGACAGGAACAACAGCTATGACGTCTTCAGACAGTTAGAAGAGGTGACAGGCACAACAGCTATGACATCTTCAGACAGTTAGAAGAGGTGACAGCCACAACAGCTATGACGTCTTTAGACAGTTAGAAGAGGTGACAGTAACAACAACTATGACATCTTCAGAAGTTAGAAGAGGTAACAGGCACAACAGCTATGACATCTTCTGACAGTTAGAAGAGGTGACAGCAACAACAGCTATGACATCTTCAGACAGAAGAGGTGACAGGCACAACAGCTATGACATCATCACATAGTTAGAAGATGTGACAGCAACAACAGCTATGACATCTTCAGACAGAAGAGGTGCCAACCATCACAGCTATGAGATATTCAGACAGTTAGAAGAGGTGACAGGCACAACAGCTATGACATCTTCAGACAGTTAGAAGAGGTGACAGCCACAACAGCTATGACATCTTCAGACAGTTAGAAGAGGTGACAGCAACAAGAGTTATGACATCTTCAGACAGTTAGAAGAGGTGACAGCCACAACAGCTATGACATCTTTAGACAGTTAGAAGAGGTGACAGCCAAAACAGCTATGACATATTTAGACAGTTAGAAGAGGTGACAGCCACAACAGCTATGACATCTTTAGACAGTTAGAAGAGGTGACAGGCACAACAACTATGACATATTCAGACAGTTAAAGGAGGTGACAGCCACAACAGCTATGACATCTTCAGACAGTTAGAAGAGGTGACAGCCACAACAGCTATGACATCTTTAGACAGTTAGAAGAGGTGACAGCCAAAACAGCTATGACATCTTTAGACAGTTAGAAGAGGTGACAGCCAGAACAACTATGACATCTTTAGACAGTTAGAAGAGGTGACAGGCACAACAGCTATGACATCTTCAGACAGAAGAGGTGACAGCCACCACAGCTATGACATCTTCAGACAGTTAGAAGAGGTGACAGGCACAACAGCTATGACATCTTCAGACAGTTAGAAGAGGTGACAGCCACAACAGCTATGACATCTTCAGACAGTTAGAAGAGGTGACTGGCACAACAGCTATGACATCTTCAGACAGTTAGAAGAGGTGACAGGCACAACAGCTATGACATCTTCAGACAGTTAGAAGAGGTGACAGCAACAACAGTTATGACATCTTCAGACAGTTAGAAGAGGTTACAGCCACAACAGCTATGACATCTTTAGACAGTTAGAAGAGGTGACAGCCAAAACAGCTATGACATCTTTAGACAGTTAGAAGAGGTGACAGCCAGAACAACTATGACATCTTTAGACAGTTAGAAGAGGTGACATGCACAACAGCTATGACATCTTCAGACAGTTAGAAGAGGTGACAGCCACAACAGCTATGACATCTTCAGACAGAAGAGGTGACAGGCACATCAGCTATGACATCTACAGACAGAAGAGGTGACAGCCACAACAGCTATGACATATTCAGACAGTTAGAAGAGGTGACAGCAACAACAGCTCTGACATCTTCAGACAGTTAGAAGAGGTGACAGCCACAACAGCTATGACATCTTTAGACAGTTAGAAGAGGTGACAGCCACAACAGCTATGACATCTTTAGAGAGTTAGAAGAGGTGACAGGCACAACAACTATGACATCTTCAGACAGTTAGAAGAGGTGACAGCCACAACAGCTATGACATCTTCAGACAGAAGAGGTGACAGCCACAACAGCTATGACATCTTCAGACAGTTATAAGATGTGACAGCCACAACAGCTATGACATCTACAGACAGAAGAGGTGACAGCCACAACAGCTATGACATTTCAGACAGTTAGAAGAGGTGACAGGCACAACGGCCATGACATCTTAAGTCAGTTAGAAGAGGTGACATCACAACAGCTATGACATCTTTAGACAGTTAGAAGAGGTGACAGGAACAACAGCTATGACGTCTTCAGACAGTTAGAAGAGGTGACAGGCACAACAGCTATGACATCTTCAGACAGAAGAGGTGACAGCCACAACAGCTATGACATCTTCAGACAGTTAGAAGAGGTGACAGGCACAACAGCTATGACATCTTTAGACAATTAGAAGAGGTGATAGCCACCACAGCTATGAGATATTCAGACAGTTAGAAGAGGTGACAGGCACAACAGCTATGACATCTTCAGACAGTTAGAAGAGGTGACAGGAACAACAGCTATGACATCTTTAGACAGTTAGAAGAGGTTACAGGAACAACAGCTATGACATCTTCAGAATGAAGAGGTGACAGGCACAACAGCTATGACATCTACAAACAGAAGAGGTGACAGCAACAACAGCTATGACATCTTCAGACAGTTAGAAGAGGTGACAGGCACAACAGCTATGACATCTTTAGACAGTTAGAAGAGGTGACAACCACAACAGCTATGGCATATTCAGACAGTTAGAAGAGGTAACAGCCACAACAGATATGACATCTTCAGACAGTTATAAGATGTGACAGCCACAACAGCTATGACATATTCAGACCATAGAGGTGACAGGCACATCAGCTATGACATCTACAGACAGAAGAGGTGACAGCCACAACAGCTATGACATCTTCAGACAGTTAGAAGAGGTGACAGGCACAACAGCCATGACATCTTTAGTCAGTTAGAAGAGGTGACAGCCACAACAGCTATGACATATTTAGACAGTTAGAAGAGGTTACAGGCACAACAGCTATGACATCTTCAGACAGTTAGAAGAGGTGACAGGCACAATAGCTATGACATCTTTAGACAGTTAGAAGAGGTGACAGGCACAACAGCCATGACATCTTCAGACAGTTAGAAGAGGTGACAGGCACAACAGCTATGACATCTTCAGACAGTTAGAAGAGGTGACAGGCACAATAGCTATGACATCTTTAGACAGTTAGAAGAGGTGACAGGCACAACAGCCATGACATCTTCAGACAGTTAGAAGAGGTGACAGGCACAACAGCCATGACATCTTCAGACAGTTAGAAGAGGTGACAGGCACAACAGCTATGACATCTTCAGATAGTTAGAAGAGGTGAAAGGCACAACATCTATGACATTTTCAGACAGTTAGAAGAGTTGACAGCCAAAGCAGCTATGACATCTTCAGACAGTTAGAAGAGGTGACAGCCACAACAGCTATGACATCTTTAGACAGTTAGAAGAGGCGACAGGCACAACAGCTATGACATCTTCAGACAGTTAGAAGAGGTGACAGCCACAACAGCTATGACGTCTTTAGACAGTTAGAAGAGGTGACAGGAACAACAGATATGACATCTTCAGACAGTTAGAAGAGGTAACAGGCACAACAGCTATGACATCTTCAGACAGTTAGAAGAGGTGACAGCAACAACAGCTATGACATCTTCAGACAGAAGAGGTGACAGCGAAAAGAGCTATGACATCTTCAGACAGTTAGAAGAGCTGACAGGCACAACAGCAATGACATCTTTAGACAGTTAGAAGAGGTGACAGCCACAACAGCTATGAGATCTTCAGACAGAAGAGGTGACAGCCACAAAAGCTATGACATCTTCAGAGAGAAGAGGTGACAGGCACAACAGCTATAACATCTACAGACAGAAGAGGAGACAGCCACAACAGCTATGACATATTCAGACAGTTAAAGGAGGTGACAGCCACAACAGCTATGACATCTTCAGACAGTTAGAAGAGGTGACAGGCACAATAGCTATGACATCTTTAGACAGTTAGAAGAGGTGACAGGCACAACAGCTATGACATCTTCAGATAGTTAGAAGAGGTGAAAGGCACAACATCTATGACATTTTCAGACAGTTAGAAGAGTTGACAGCCAAAGCAGCTATGACATCTTCAGACAGTTAGAAGAGGTGACAGCCACAACAGCTATGACATCTTTAGACAGTTAGAAGAGGCGACAGGCACAACAGCTATGACATCTTCAGACAGTTAGAAGAGGTGACAGCCACAACAGCTATGACGTCTTTAGACAGTTAGAAGAGGTGACAGGAACAACAGCTATGACATCTTCAGACAGTTAGAAGAGGTAACAGGCACAACAGCTATGACATCTTCAGACAGTTAGAAGAGGTGACAGCAACAACAGCTATGACATCTTCAGACAGAAGAGGTGACAGCGAAAAGAGCTATGACATCTTCAGACAGTTAGAAGAGCTGACAGGCACAACAGCAATGACATCTTTAGACAGTTAGAAGAGGTGACAGCCACAACAGCTATGAGATCTTCAGACAGAAGAGGTGACAGCCACAAAAGCTATGACATCTTCAGAGAGAAGAGGTGACAGGCACAACAGCTATAACATCTACAGACAGAAGAGGAGACAGCCACAACAGCTATGACATATTCAGACAGTTAAAGGAGGTGACAGCCACAACAGCTATGACATCTTCAGACAGTTAGAAGAGGTGACAGGCACAACAGCTATCACATCTTTAGACAGTTAGAAGAGGTGACAGCCACCACAGCTATGAGATATTCAGACAGTTAGAAGAGGTGACAGGCTCAACAGCTATGACATCTTCAGACAGTTAGAAGAGGTTACAGGAACAACAGCTATGACATCTTCAGAAAGAAGAGGTGACAGGCACAACAGCTATGACATCTAGAGACAGAAGAGGTGACCGCCACAACAGCTATGGCATATTCAGACAGTTAGAAGAGGTGACAGCCACAACAGCTATGACATCTTCAGACAGTTATAAGATGTGACAGCCACAACAGCTATGACATATTCAGACAGAAGAGGTGACAGGCACATCAGCTATGACATCTACAGACAGAAGATGTGACAGCCACAACAGCTATGACATCTTCAGACAATTAGAAGAGGTGACAGCAACAACAGCTATGACATCTTCAGACAGTTAGAAGAGGTGACAGCAACAACAGCTATGACAGCTTCAGACAGAAGAGGTGACAGGCACAACAGCTATGACATCTTCAGACAGTTAGAAGAGGTGACAGCAACACCAGCTATGACATCTTCAGACAGAAGAGGGGACAGCCATCACAGCTATGAGATATTCAGACAGTTAGAAGAGGTGACAGGCACAACAGCTATGACATCTTTAGACAGTTAGAAGAGGTGACAGCAACAACAGTTATGACATCTTCAGACAGTTAGAAGAGGTGACAGCCACAACAGCTATGACATCTTCAGACAGTTAGAAGAGGTGACAGCCAAAACAGCTATGACATCTTTAGACAGTTAGAAGAGGTGACAGCCACAACAGCTATGACATCTTTAGACAGTTAGAAGAGGTGACAGGCACAACAGCTATGACATCTTCAGACAGTTAGAAGAGGTGACAGCCACAACAGCTATGACATCTTCAGACAGAAGAGGTGACAGGCACATCAGCTATGACATCTACAGACAGAAGAGGTGACAGCCACAACAGCTATGACATTTCAGACAGTTAGAAGAGGTGACAGGCACAACAGCCATGACATCTTTAGTCAGTTAGAAGAGGTGACAGCCACAACAGCTATGACATCTTTAGACAGTTAGAAGAGGTGACAGGAACAACAGCTATGACGTCTTCAGACAGTTAGAAGAGGTGACAGGCACAACAGCTATGACATCTTCAGACAGTTAGAAGAGGTGACAGCCACAACAGCTATGACGTCTTTAGACAGTTAGAAGAGGTGACAGTAACAACAACTATGACATCTTCAGAAGTTAGAAGAGGTAACAGGCACAACAGCTATGACATCTTCTGACAGTTAGAAGAGGTGACAGCAACAACAGCTATGACATCTTCAGACAGAAGAGGTGACAGGCACAACAGCTATGACATCATCAGATAGTTAGAAGATGTGACAGCAACAACAGCTATGACATCTTCAGACAGAAGAGGTGACAACCATCACAGCTATGAGATATTCAGACAGTTAGAAGAGGTGACAGGCACAACAGCTATGACATCCTCAGACAGTTAGAAGAGGTGACAGCCACAACAGCTATGACATCTTCAGACAGTTAGAAGAGGTGACAGCAACAAGAGTTATGACATCTTCAGACAGTTAGAAGAGGTGACAGCCACAACAGCTATGACATCTTTAGACAGTTAGAAGAGGTGACAGCCAAAACAGCTATGACATCTTTAGACAGTTAGAAGAGGTGACAGCCACAACAGCTATGACATCTTTAGACAGTAAGAAGAGGTGACAGGCACAACAACTATGACATATTCAGACAGTTAAAGGAGGTGACAGCCACAACAGCTATGACATCTTCAGACAGTTAGAAGAGGTGACAGCCACAACAGCTATGACATCTTTAGACAGTTAGAAGAGGTGACAGCCAGAACAACTATGACATCTTTAGACAGTTAGAAGAGGTGACAGGCACAACAGCTATGACATCTTCAGACAGAAGAGGTGACAGCCACCACAGCTATGAGATATTCAGACAGTTAGAAGAGGTGACAGCCACAACAGCTATGACATCTTCAGACAGTTAGAAGAGGTGACTGGCACAACAGCTATGACATCTTCAGACAGTTAGAAGAGGTGACAGGCACAACAGCTATGACATCTTCAGACAGTTAGAAGAGGTGACAGCAACAACAGTTATGACATCTTCAGACAGTTAGAAGAGGTTACAGCCACAACAGCTATGACATCTTTAGACAGTTAGAAGAGGTGACAGCCAAAACAGCTATGACATCTTTAGACAGTTAGAAGAGGTGACAGCCAGAACAACTATGACATCTTTAGACAGTTAGAAGAGGTGACATGCACAACAGCTATGACATCTTCAGACAGTTAGAAGAGGTGACAGCCACAACAGCTATGACATCTTCAGACAGAAGAGGTGACAGGCACATCAGCTATGACATCTACAGACAGAAGAGGTGACAGCCACAACAGCTATGACATATTCAGACAGTTAGAAGAGGTGACAGCAACAACAGCTCTGACATCTTCAGACAGTTAGAAGAGGTGACAGCCACAACAGCTATGACATCTTTAGACAGTTAGAAGAGGTGACAGCCACAACAGCTATGACATCTTTAGAGAGTTAGAAGAGGTGACAGGCACAACAACTATGACATCTTCAGACAGTTAGAAGAGGTGACAGCCACAACAGCTATGACATCTTCAGACAGAAGAGGTGACAGCCACAACAGCTATGACATCTTCAGACAGTTATAAGATGTGACAGCCACAACAGCTATGACATCTACAGACAGAAGAGGTGACAGCCACAACAGCTATGACATTTCAGACAGTTAGAAGAGGTGACAGGCACAACATCCATGACATCTTAAGTCAGTTAGAAGAGGTGACATCACAACAGCTATGACATCTTTAGACAGTTAGAAGAGGTGACAGGAACAACAGCTATGACGTCTTCAGACAGTTAGAAGAGGTGACAGGCACAACAGCTATGACATCTTCAGACAGAAGAGGTGACAGCCACAACAGCTATGACATCTTCAGACAGTTAGAAGAGGTGACAGGCACAACAGCTATGACATCTTTAGACAATTAGAAGAGGTGACAGCCACCACAGCTATGAGATATTCAGACAGTTAGAAGAGGTGACAGGCACAACAGCTATGACATCTTCAGACAGTTAGAAGAGGTGACAGGAACAACAGGTGTGACATCTTTAGACAGTTAGAAGAGGTTACAGGAACAACAGCTATGACATCTTCAGAATGAAGAGGTGACAGGCACAACAGCTATGACATCTACAAACAGAAGAGGTGACAGCAACAACAGCTATGGCATATTCAGACAGTTAGAAGAGGTAACAGCCACAACAGCTATGACATCTTCAGACAGTTATAAGATGTGACAGCCACAACAGCTATGACATATTCAGACCATAGAGGTGACAGGCACATCAGCTATGACATCTACAGACAGAAGAGGTGACAGCCACAACAGCTATGACATCTTCAGACAGTTAGAAGAGGTGACAGGCACAACAGCCATGACATCTTTAGTCAGTTAGAAGAGGTGACAGCCACAACAGCTATGACATATTTAGACAGTTAGAAGAGGTTACAGGCACAACAGCTATGACATCTTCAGACAGTTAGAAGAGGTGACAGGCACAATAGCTATGACATCTTTAGACAGTTAGAAGAGGTGACAGGCACAACAGCTATGACATCTTCAGACAGTTAGAAGAGGTGAAAGGCACAACATCTATGACATTTTCAGACAGTTAGAAGAGTTGACAGCCACAACAGCTATGACATCTTTAGACAGTTAGAAGAGGCGACAGGCACAACAGCTATGACATCTTCAGACAGTTAGAAGAGGTGACAGCCACAACAGCTATGACGTCTTTAGACAGTTAGAAGAGGTGACAGGAACAACAGCTATGACATCTTCAGACAGTTAGAAGAGGTGACAGCCACAACAGCTATGACATCTTTAGACAGTTAGAAGAGGTGACAGCCAAAACAGCTATGACATCTTTAGACAGTTAGAAGAGGTGACAGCCACAACAGCTATGACATCTTTAGACAGTTAGAAGAGGTGACAGGCACAACAGCTATGACATCTTCAGACAGTTAGAAGAGGTGACAGCCACAACAGCTATGACATCTTCAGACAGAAGAGGTGACAGGCACATCAGCTATGACATCTACAGACAGAAGAGGTGACAGCCACAACAGCTATGACATTTCAGACAGTTAGAAGAGGTGACAGGCACAACAGCCATGACATCTTTAGTCAGTTAGAAGAGGTGACAGCCACAACAGCTATGACATCTTTAGACAGTTAGAAGAGGTGACAGGAACAACAGCTATGACGTCTTCAGACAGTTAGAAGAGGTGACAGGCACAACAGCTATGACATCTTCAGACAGTTAGAAGAGGTGACAGCCACAACAGCTATGACGTCTTTAGACAGTTAGAAGAGGTGACAGTAACAACAACTATGACATCTTCAGAAGTTAGAAGAGGTAACAGGCACAACAGCTATGACATCTTCTGACAGTTAGAAGAGGTGACAGCAACAACAGCTATGACATCTTCAGACAGAAGAGGTGACAGGCACAACAGCTATGACATCATCAGATAGTTAGAAGATGTGACAGCAACAACAGCTATGACATCTTCAGACAGAAGAGGTGACAACCATCACAGCTATGAGATATTCAGACAGTTAGAAGAGGTGACAGGCACAACAGCTATGACATCCTCAGACAGTTAGAAGAGGTGACAGCCACAACAGCTATGACATCTTCAGACAGTTAGAAGAGGTGACAGCAACAAGAGTTATGACATCTTCAGACAGTTAGAAGAGGTGACAGCCACAACAGCTATGACATCTTTAGACAGTTAGAAGAGGTGACAACCAAAACAGCTATGACATCTTTAGACAGTTAGAAGAGGTGACAGCCACAACAGCTATGACATCTTTAGACAGTTAGAAGAGGTGACAGGCACAACAACTATGACATATTCAGACAGTTAAAGGAGGTGACAGCCACAACAGCTATGACATCTTCAGACAGTTAGAAGAGGTGACAGCCACAACAGCTATGACATCTTTAGACAGTTAGAAGAGGTGACAGCCAGAACAACTATGACATCTTTAGACAGTTAGAAGAGGTGACAGGCACAACAGCTATGACATCTTCAGACAGAAGAGGTGACAGCCACCACAGCTATGAGATATTCAGACAGTTAGAAGAGGTGACAGCCGCAACAGCTATGACATCTTCAGACAGTTAGAAGAGGTGACTGGCACAACAGCTATGACATCTTCAGACAGTTAGAAGAGGTGACAGGCACAACAGCTATGACATCTTCAGACAGTTAGAAGAGGTGACAGCAACAACAGTTATGACATCTTCAGACAGTTAGAAGAGGTTACAGCCACAACAGCTATGACATCTTTAGACAGTTAGAAGAGGTGACAGCCAAAACAGCTATGACATCTTTAGACAGTTAGAAGAGGTGACAGCCAGAACAACTATGACATCTTTAGACAGTTATAAGATGTGACAGCCACAACAGCTATGACATATTCAGACCATAGAGGTGACAGGCACATCAGCTATGACATCTACAGACAAAAGAGGTGACAGCCACAACAGCTATGACATCTTCAGACAGTTAGAAGAGGTGACAGGCACAACAGCCATGACATCTTTAGTCAGTTAGAAGAGGTGACAGCCACAACAGCTATGACATATTTAGACAGTTAGAAGAGGTTACAGGCACAACAGCTATGACATCTTCAGACAGTTAGAAGAGGTGACAGGCACAATAGCTATGACATCTTTAGACAGTTAGAAGAGGTGACAGGCACAACAGCTATGACATCTTCAGACAGTTAGAAGAGGTGAAAGGCACAACATCTATGACATTTTCAGACAGTTAGAAGAGTTGACAGCCACAACAGCTATGACATCTTTAGACAGTTAGAAGAGGCGACAGGCACAACAGCTATGACATCTTCAGACAGTTAGAAGAGGTGACAGCCACAACAGCTATGACGTCTTTAGACAGTTAGAAGAGGTGACAGGAACAACAGCTATGACATCTTCAGACAGTTAGAAGAGGTGACAGCCACAACAGCTATGACATCTTTAGACAGTTAGAAGAGGTGACAGCCAAAACAGCTATGACATCTTTAGACAGTTAGAAGAGGTGACAGCCACAACAGCTATGACATCTTTAGACAGTTAGAAGAGGTGACAGGCACAACAGCTATGACATCTTCAGACAGTTAGAAGAGGTGACAGCCACAACAGCTATGACATCTTCAGACAGAAGAGGTGACAGGCACATCAGCTATGACATCTACAGACAGAAGAGGTGACAGCCACAACAGCTATGACATTTCAGACAGTTAGAAGAGGTGACAGGCACAACAGCCATGACATCTTTAGTCAGTTAGAAGAGGTGACAGCCACAACAGCTATGACATCTTTAGACAGTTAGAAGAGGTGACAGGAACAACAGCTATGACGTCTTCAGACAGTTAGAAGAGGTGACAGGCACAACAGCTATGACATCTTCAGACAGTTAGAAGAGGTGACAGCCACAACAGCTATGACGTCTTTAGACAGTTAGAAGAGGTGACAGTAACAACAACTATGACATCTTCAGAAGTTAGAAGAGGTAACAGGCACAACAGCTATGACATCTTCTGACAGTTAGAAGAGGTGACAGCAACAACAGCTATGACATCTTCAGACAGAAGAGGTGACAGGCACAACAGCTATGACATCATCAGATAGTTAGAAGATGTGACAGCAACAACAGCTATGACATCTTCAGACAGAAGAGGTGACAACCATCACAGCTATGAGATATTCAGACAGTTAGAAGAGGTGACAGGCACAACAGCTATGACATCCTCAGACAGTTAGAAGAGGTGACAGCCACAACAGCTATGACATCTTCAGACAGTTAGAAGAGGTGACAGCAACAAGAGTTATGACATCTTCAGACAGTTAGAAGAGGTGACAGCCACAACAGCTATGACATCTTTAGACAGTTAGAAGAGGTGACAACCAAAACAGCTATGACATCTTTAGACAGTTAGAAGAGGTGACAGCCACAACAGCTATGACATCTTTAGACAGTTAGAAGAGGTGACAGGCACAACAACTATGACATATTCAGACAGTTAAAGGAGGTGACAGCCACAACAGCTATGACATCTTCAGACAGTTAGAAGAGGTGACAGCCACAACAGCTATGACATCTTTAGACAGTTAGAAGAGGTGACAGCCAGAACAACTATGACATCTTTAGACAGTTAGAAGAGGTGACAGGCACAACAGCTATGACATCTTCAGACAGAAGAGGTGACAGCCACCACAGCTATGAGATATTCAGACAGTTAGAAGAGGTGACAGCCGCAACAGCTATGACATCTTCAGACAGTTAGAAGAGGTGACTGGCACAACAGCTATGACATCTTCAGACAGTTAGAAGAGGTGACAGGCACAACAGCTATGACATCTTCAGACAGTTAGAAGAGGTGACAGCAACAACAGTTATGACATCTTCAGACAGTTAGAAGAGGTTACAGCCACAACAGCTATGACATCTTTAGACAGTTAGAAGAGGTGACAGCCAAAACAGCTATGACATCTTTAGACAGTTAGAAGAGGTGACAGCCAGAACAACTATGACATCTTTAGACAGTTAGAAGAGGTGACATGCACAACAGCTATGACATCTTCAGACAGTTAGAAGAGGTGACAGCCACAACAGCTATGACATCTTCAGACAGAAGAGGTGACAGGCACATCAGCTATGACATCTACAGACAGAAGAGGTGACAGCCACAACAGCTATGACATATTCAGACAGTTAGAAGAGGTGACAGCAACAACAGCTCTGACATCTTCAGACAGTTAGAAGAGGTGACAGCCACAACAGCTATGACATCTTTAGACAGTTAGAAGAGGTGACAGCCACAACAGCTATGACATCTTTAGAGAGTTAGAAGAGGTGACAGGCACAACAACTATGACATCTTCAGACAGTTAGAAGAGGTGACAGCCACAACAGCTATGACATCTTCAGACAGAAGAGGTGACAGCCACAACAGCTATGACATCTTCAGACAGTTATAAGATGTGACAGCCACAACAGCTATGACATCTACAGACAGAAGAGGTGACAGCCACAACAGCTATGACATTTCAGACAGTTAGAAGAGGTGACAGGCACAACAGCCATGACATCTTAAGTCAGTTAGAAGAGGTGACATCACAACAGCTATGACATCTTTAGACAGTTAGAAGAGGTGACAGGAACAACAGCTATGACGTCTTCAGACAGTTAGAAGAGGTGACAGGCACAACAGCTATGACATCTTCAGACAGAAGAGGTGACAGCCACAACAGCTATGACATCTTCAGACAGTTAGAAGAGGTGACAGGCACAACAGCTATGACATCTTTAGACAATTAGAAGAGGTGACAGCCACCACAGCTATGAGATATTCAGACAGTTAGAAGAGGTGACAGGCACAACAGCTATGACATCTTCAGACAGTTAGAAGAGGTGACAGGAACAACAGGTATGACATCTTTAGACAGTTAGAAGAGGTTACAGGAACAACAGCTATGACATCTTCAGAATGAAGAGGTGACAGGCACAACAGCTATGACATCTACAAACAGAAGAGGTGACAGCAACAACAGCTATGGCATATTCAGACAGTTAGAAGAGGTAACAGCCACAACAGCTATGACATCTTCAGACAGTTATAAGATGTGACAGCCACAACAGCTATGACATATTCAGACCATAGAGGTGACAGGCACATCAGCTATGACATCTACAGACAGAAGAGGTGACAGCCACAACAGCTATGACATCTTCAGACAGTTAGAAGAGGTGACAGGCACAACAGCCATGACATCTTTAGTCAGTTAGAAGAGGTGACAGCCACAACAGCTATGACATATTTAGACAGTTAGAAGAGGTTACAGGCACAACAGCTATGACATCTTCAGACAGTTAGAAGAGGTGACAGGCACAATAGCTATGACATCTTTAGACAGTTAGAAGAGGTGACAGGCACAACAGCTATGACATCTTCAGACAGTTAGAAGAGGTGAAAGGCACAACATCTATGACATTTTCAGACAGTCAGAAGAGTTGACAGCCACAACAGCTATGACATCTTTAGACAGTTAGAAGAGGCGACAGGCACAACAGCTATGACATCTTCAGACAGTTAGAAGAGGTGACAGCCACAACAGCTATGACGTCTTTAGACAGTTAGAAGAGGTGACAGGAACAACAGCTATGACATCTTCAGACAGTTAGAAGAGGCAACAGGCACAACAGCTATGACATCTTCAGACAGTTAGAAGAGGTGACAGCAACAACAGCTATGACATCTTCAGACAGAAGAGGTGACAGCGAAAAGAGCTATGACATCTTCAGACAGTTAGAAGAGCTGACAGGCACAACAGCAATGACATCTTTAGACAGTTAGAAGAGGTGACAGCCACAACAGCTATGACATATTCAGACAGTTAGAAGAGGTGACAGGCACAACAGCTATGAGATCTTCAGACAGAAGAGGTGACAGCCACAAAAGCTATGACATCTTCAGAGAGAAGAGGTGACAGGCACAACAGCTATAACATCTACAGACAGAAGAGGAGACAGCCACAACAGCTATGACATATTCAGACAGTTAAAGGAGGTGACAGCCACAACAGCTATGACATCTTCAGACAGTTAGAAGAGGTGACAGCCACAACAGCTATGACATCTTTAGACAGTTAGAAGAGGTGACAGCCAAAACAGCTATGACATCTTTAGACAGTTAGAAGAGGTGACAGCCAGAACAACTATGACATCTTTAGACAGTTAGAAGAGGTGACAGGCACAACAGCTATGACATCTTCAGACAGAAGAGGTGACAGCCACCACAGCTATGAGATATTCAGACAGTTAGAAGAGGTGACAGGCACAACAGCTATGACATCTTCAGACAGTTAGGAGAGGTGACAGCCACAACAGCTATGACATCTTCAGACAGTTAGAAGAGGTGACTGGCACAGCAGCTATGACATCTTCAGACAGTTAGAAGAGGTGACAGGCACAACAGCTATGACATCTTCAGACAGTTAGAAGAGGTGACAGCAACAACAGTTATGACATCTTCAGACAGTTAGAAGAGGTGACAGCCACAACAGCTATGACATCTTTAGACAGTTAGAAGAGGTGACAGCCAAAACAGCTATGACATCTTCAGACAGTTAGAAGAGGTGACAGCCAGAACAACTATGACATCTTTAGACAGTTAGAAGAGGTGACATGCACAACAGCTATGACATCTTCAGACAGTTAGAAGAGGTGACAGCCACAACAGCTATGACATCTTCAGACAGAAGAGGTGACAGTCACATCAGCTATGACATCTACAGACAGAAGAGGTGACAGCCACAACAGCTATGACATATTCAGAGAGTTAGAAGAGGTGACAGCAACAACAGCTATGACATCTTCAGACAGTTAGAAGAGGTGACAGGCACAACAGCCATGACATCTTTAGACAGTTAGAAGAGGTGACAGGAACAACAGCTATGACGTCTTCAGACAGTTAGAAGAGGTGACAGGCACAACAGCTATGACATCTTCAGACAGTTAGAAGAGGTGACAGCAACAACAGCTATGACATCTTCAGACAGAAGAGGTGACAGCCACAAAAGCTATGACATCTTCAGACAGTTAGAAGAGGTGACAGGCACAACAGCTATGACATCTTTAGACAGTTAGAAGAGGTGACAGCCACCACAGCTATGAGATATTCAGACAGTTAGAAGAGGTGACAGGCACAACAGCTATGACATCTTCAGACAGTTAGAAGAGGTTACAGGAACAACAGCTATGACATCTTCAGAAAGTAGAAGTGACAGGCACAACAGCTATGACATCTACAGACAGAAGAGGTGACAGCCACAACAGCTATGGCATATTCAGACAGTTAGAAGAGGTGACAGCCACAACAGCTATGACATCTTCAGACAGTTATAAGATGTGACAGCCACAACAGCTATGATATATTCAGACAGAAGAGGTGACAGGCACATCAGCTATGACATCTACAGACAGAAGAGGTGACAGCCACAACAGCTATGACATCTTCAGACAATTAGAAGAGGTGACAGCAACAACAGCTATGACATCTTCAGACAGTTAGAAGAGGTGACAGCCACAACAGCTATGACGTCTTTAGACAGTTAGAAGAGGTGACAGTAACAACAGCTATGACATCTTCAGACAGTTAGAAGAGGTGACAGCAACAACAGCTATGACATCTTCAGACAGAAGAGGTGACAGGCACAACAGCTATGACATCTTCAGACAGTTAGAAGAGGTGACAGCAACAACAGCCATGACATCTTCAGACAGAAGAGGTGACAGCCATCACAGCTATGAGATGTTCAGACAGTTAGAAGAGGTGACAGGCACAACAGCTATGACATCTTCAGACAGTTAGAAGAGGTGACAGCCACAACAGCAATGACATCTTTAGACAGTTAGAAGAGGTGACATCCACAACAGCTATGACATCTTCAGACAGTTAGAAGAGGTGACAGGAACAACAGCTATCACATCTTCAGACAGTTCGAAGAGGTGACTGGCACAACAGCTATGACATCTTCAGACAGTTAGAAGAGGTGACAGCCACAACAGATATGTCATCTTTAGACAGTTAGAAGAGGTGACAGCCAAAACAGCTATGACATCTTCAGACAGTTAGAAGAGGTGACAGCCACCACAGCTATGAGATATTCAGACAGTTAGAAGAGGTGACAGGCACATCACCTATGACATCTACAGACAGAAGAGGTGACAGCCACAACAGCTATGACATCTTCAGACAGTTAGAAGAGGTGACAGCAACAACAGCTATGACATCTTCAGACAGTTAGAAGAGGTGACAGGCACAACAGCCATGACATCTTTAGACAGTTAGAAGAGGTGACAGGAACAACAGCTATGGCGTCTTCAGACAGTTAGAAGAGGTGACAGGCACAACAGCTATGACATCTTCAGACAGTTAGAAGAGCTGACAGCAACAACAGCTATGACATCTTCAGACAGAAGAGGTGACAGCCACAAAAGCTATGACATCTTCAGACAGTTAGAAGAGGTGACAGGCGCAACAGCTATGACATCTTTAGACAGTTAGAAGAGGTGACAGCCACCAAAGCTATGAGATATTCAGACAGTTAGAAGAGGTGACAGGCACAACAACTATGACATCTTCAGACAGTTAGAAGAGGTGACAGGCACAACAGCTATGACATCTTTAGACAGTTAGAAGAGGTTACAGGAACAACAGCTATGACATCTTCAGAAAGAAGAGGTGACAGGCACAACAGCTATGACATCTTCAGACAGTTATAAGATGTGACAGCCACAACAGCTATGACATATTCAGACAGAAGAGGTGACAGGCACATCAGCTATGACATCTACAGACAGAAGAGGTGACAGCCACAACAGCAATGACATCTTCAGACAATTAGTAGAGGTGACAGCAACAACAGCTATGACATCTTCAGACAGTTAGAAGAGCTGACAGCCACAACAGCTATGAGATCTTCAGACAGAAGAGGTGACAGCCACAAAAGCTATGACATCTTCAGAGAGAAGAGGTGACAGGCACAACAGCTATAACATCTACAGACAGAAGAGGAGACAGCCACAACAGCTATGACATATTCAGACAGTTAAAGGAGGTGACAGCCACAACAGCTATGACATCTTCAGACAGTTAGAAGAGGTGACAGCCACAACAGCTATGACATCTTTAGACAGTTAGAAGAGGTGACAGCCAAAACAGCTATGACATCTTTAGACAGTTAGAAGAGGTGACAGCCAGAACAATTATGACATCTTTAGACAGTTAGAAGAGGTGACAGGCACAACAGCTATGACATCTTCAGACAGAAGAGGTGACAGCCACCACAGCTATGAGATATTCAGACAGTTAGAAGAGGTGACAGGCACAACAGCTATGACATCTTCAGACAGTTAGGAGAGGTGACAGCCACAACAGCTATGACATCTTCAGACAGTTAGAAGAGGTGACTGGCACAGCAGCTATGACATCTTCAGATAGTTAGAAGAGGTGACAGGCACAACAGCTATGACATCTTCAGACAGTTAGAAGAGGTGACAGCAACAACAGTTATGACATCTTCAGACAGTTAGAAGAGGTGACAGCCACAACAGCTATGACATCTTTAGACAGTTAGAAGAGGTGACAGCCAAAACAGCTATGACATCTTTAGACAGTTAGAAGAGGTGACAGCCAGAACAACTATGACATCTTTAGACAGTTAGAAGAGGTGACATGCACAACAGCTATGACATCTTCAGACAGTTAGAAGAGGTGACAGCCACAACAGCTATGACATCTTCAGACAGAAGATGTGACAGGCACATCAGCTATGAAATCTACAGACAGAAGAGGTGACAGCCACAGCAGCTATGACATATTCAGAGAGTTAGAAGAGGTGACAGCAACAACAGCTATGACATCTTCAGACAGTTAGAAGAGGTGACAGGCACAACAGCCATGACATCTTTAGACAGTTAGAAGAGGTGACAGGAACAACAGCTATGACGTCTTCAGACAGTTAGAAGAGGTGACAGGCACAACAGCTATGACATCTTCAGACAGTTAGAAGAGGTGACAGCAACAACAGCTATGACATCTTCAGACAGAAGAGGTGACAGCCACAAAAGCTATGACATCTTCAGACAGTTAGAAGAGGTGACAGGCACAACAGCTATGACATCTTTAGACAGTTAGAAGAGGTGACAGCCACCACAGCTATGAGATATTCAGACAGTTAGAAGAGGTGACAGGCACAACAGCTATGACATCTTCAGACAGTTAGAAGAGGTTACAGGAACAACAGCTATGACATCTTCAGAAAGTAGAGGTGACAGGCACAACAGCTATGACATCTACAGACAGAAGAGGTGACAGCCACAACAGCTATGGCATATTCAGACAGTTAGAAGAGGTGACAGCCGAAACAGCTATGACATCTTCAGACAGTTATAAGATGTGACAGCCACAACAGCTATGACATCTTCAGACAATTAGAAGAGGTGACAGCAACAACAGCTATGACATCTTCAGACAGTTAGAAGAGGTGACAGCCACAACAGCTATGACGTCTTTAGACAGTTAGAAGAGGTGACCGTAACAACAGCTATGACATCTTCAGAAGTTAGAAGAGGTAACAGGCACAACAGCTATGACATCTTCAGACAGTTAGAAGAGGTGACAGCAACAACAGCTATGACATCTTCAGACAGAAGAGGTGACAGGCACATCAGCTATGACATCTACAGACAGAAGAGGTGACAGCCACAACAGCTATGACATCTTCAGACAATTAGAAGAGGTGACTGCAACAACAGCTATGACATCTTCAGACAGTTAGAAGAGGTGACAGCCACAACAGCTATGACGTCTTTAGACAGTTAGAAGAGGTGACCGTAACAACAGCTATGACATCTTCAGAAGTTAGAAGAGGTAACAGGCACAACAGCTATGACATCTTCAGACAGTTAGAAGAGGTGACAGCAACAACAGCTATGACATCTTCAGACAGAATAGGTGACAGGCACAACAGCTATGACATCTTCAGACAGTTAGAAGAGGTGACAGCAACAACAGCTATGACATCTTCAGACAGAAGAGGTGACAGCCATCACAGCTATGAGATGTTCAGACAGTTAGAAGAGGTGACAGGCACAACAGCTATGACATCTTCAGACAGTTAGAAGAGGTGACAGCCACAACAGCTATGACATCTTTAGACAGTTAGAAGAGGTGACAGGAACAACAGCTATGACATCTTCAGACAGTTCGAAGAGGTGACTGGCACAACAGCTATGACATCTTCAGACAGTTAGAAGAGGTGACAGCCACAACAGCTATGACATCTTTAGACAGTTAGAAGAGGTGACAGCCAAAACAGCTATGACATCTTCAGACAGTTAGAAGAGGTGACAGGAACAACAGCTATGAGATATTCAGACAGTTAGAAGAGGTGACAGGAACAACAGCTATGACATCTACAGACAGTTAGGAGAGGTGACAGCCACAACAGCTATGACATCTTCAGACAGAAGAGGTGACAGCCACAAAAGCTATGACATCTTCAGACAGTTAGAAGAGGTGACAGGCGCAACAGCTATGACATCTTTAGACAGTTAGAAGAGGTGACAGCCACCAAAGCTATGAGATATTCAGACAGTTAGAAGAGGTGACAGGCACAACAACTATGACATCTTCAGACAGTTAGAAGAGGTGACAGGCACAACAGCTATGACATCTTTAGACAGTTAGAAGAGGTTACAGGAACAACAGCTATGACATCTTCAGAAAGAAGAGGTGACAGGCACAACAGCTATGACATCTTCAGACAGTTATAAGATGTGACAGCCACAACAGCTATGACATATTCAGACAGAAGAGGTGACAGGCACATCAGCTATGACATCTACAGACAGAAGAGGTGAGAGCCACAACAGCTATGACATCTTCAGACAATTAGTAGAGGTGACAGCAACAACAGCTATGACATCTTCAGACAGTTAGAAGAGGTGACAGCCACAACAGCTATGAGATCTTCAGACAGAAGAGGTGACAGCCACAAAAGCTATGACATCTTCAGAGAGAAGAGGTGACAGGCACAACAGCTATAACATCTACAGACAGAAGAGGAGACAGCCACAACAGCTATGACATATTCAGACAGTTAAAGGAGGTGACAGCCACAACAGCTATGACATCTTCAGACAGTTAGAAGAGGTGACAGCCACAACAGCTATGACATCTTTAGACAGTTAGAAGAGGTGACAGCCAAAACAGCTATGACATCTTTAGACAGTTAGAAGAGGTGACAGCCAGAACAATTATGACATCTTTAGACAGTTAGAAGAGGTGACAGGCACAACAGCTATGACATCTTCAGACAGAAGAGGTGACAGCCACCACAGCTATGAGATATTCAGACAGTTAGAAGAGGTGACAGGCACAACAGCTATGACATCTTCAGACAGTTAGGAGAGGTGACAGCCACAACAGCTATGACATCTTCAGACAGTTAGAAGAGGTGACTGGCACAGCAGCTATGACATCTTCAGACAGTTAGAAGAGGTGACAGGCACAACAGCTATGACATCTTCAGACAGTTAGAAGAGGTGACAGCAACAACAGTTATGACATCTTCAGACAGTTAGAAGAGGTGACAGCCACAACAGCTATGACATCTTTAGACAGTTAGAAGAGGTGACAGCCAAAACAGCTATGACATCTTTAGACAGTTAGAAGAGGTGACAGCCAGAACAACTATGACATCTTTAGACAGTTAGAAGAGGTGACATGCACAACAGCTATGACATCTTCAGACAGTTAGAAGAGGTGACAGCCACAACAGCTATGACATCTTCAGACAGAAGATGTGACAGGCACATCAGCTATGACATCTACAGACAGAAGAGGTGACAGCCACAACAGCTATGACATATTCAGAGAGTTAGAAGAGGTGACAGCAACAACAGCTATGACATCTTCAGACAGTTAGAAGAGGTGACAGGCACAACAGCCATGACATCTTTAGACAGTTAGAAGAGGTGACAGGAACAACAGCTATGACGTCTTCAGACAGTTAGAAGAGGTGACAGGCACAACAGCTATGACATCTTCAGACAGTTAGAAGAGGTGACAGCAACAACAGCTATGACATCTTCAGACAGAAGAGGTGACAGCCACAAAAGCTATGACATCTTCAGACAGTTAGAAGAGGTGACAGGCACAACAGCTATGACATCTTTAGACAGTTAGAAGAGGTGACAGCCACCACAGCTATGAGATATTCAGACAGTTAGAAGAGGTGACAGGCACAACAGCTATGACATCTTCAGACAGTTAGAAGAGGTTACAGGAACAACAGCTATGACATCTTCAGAAAGTAGAGGTGACAGGCACAACAGCTATGACATCTACAGACAGAAGAGGTGACAGCCACAACAGCTATGGCATATTCAGACAGTTAGAAGAGGTGACAGCCGAAACAGCTATGACATCTTCAGACAGTTATAAGATGTGACAGCCACAACAGCTATGACATCTTCAGACAATTAGAAGAGGTGACAGCAACAACAGCTATGACATCTTCAGACAGTTAGAAGAGGTGACAGCCACAACAGCTATGACGTCTTTAGACAGTTAGAAGAGGTGACCGTAACAACAGCTATGACATCTTCAGAAGTTAGAAGAGGTAACAGGCACAACAGCTATGACATCTTCAGACAGTTAGAAGAGGTGACAGCAACAACAGCTATGACATCTTCAGACAGAAGAGGTGACAGGCACATCAGCTATGACATCTACAGACAGAAGAGGTGACAGCCACAACAGCTATGACATCTTCAGACAATTAGAAGAGGTGACAGCAACAACAGCTATGACATCTTCAGACAGTTAGAAGAGGTGACAGCCACAACAGCTATGACGTCTTTAGACAGTTAGAAGAGGTGATCGTAACAACAGCTATGACATCTTCAGAAGTTAGAAGAGGTAACAGGCACAACAGCTATGACATCTTCAGACAGTTAGAAGAGGTGACAGCAACAACAGCTATGACATCTTCAGACAGAATAGGTGACAGGCACAACAGCTATGACATCTTCAGACAGTTAGAAGAGGTGACAGCAACAACAGCTATGACATCTTCAGACAGAAGAGGTGACAGCCATCACAGCTATGAGATGTTCAGACAGTTAGAAGAGGTGACAGGCACAACAGCTATGACATCTTCAGACAGTTAGAAGAGGTGACAGCCACAACAGCTATGACATCTTTAGACAGTTAGAAGAGGTGACAGGAACAACAGCTATGACATCTTCAGACAGTTCGAAGAGGTGACTGGCACAACAGCTATGACATCTTCAGACAGTTAGAAGAGGTGACAGCCACAACAGCTATGACATCTTTAGACAGTTAGAAGAGGTGACAGCCAAAACAGCTATGACATCTTCAGACAGTTAGAAGAGGTGACAGCCACCACAGCTATGAGATATTCAGACAGTTAGAAGAGGTGACAGGCACATCACCTATGACATCTACAGACAGAAGAGGTGACAGCCACAACAGCTATGACATCTTCAGACAGTTAGAAGAGGTGACAGCAACAACAGCTATGACATCTTCAGACAGTTAGAAGAGGTGACAGGCACAACAGCCATGACATCTTTAGACAGTTAGAAGAGGTGACAGGAACAACAGCTATGGCGTCTTCAGACAGTTAGAAGAGGTGACAGGCACAACAGCTATGACATCTTCAGACAGAAGAGGTGACAGCCACAAAAGCTATGACATCTTCAGACAGTTAAAAGAGGTGACAGGCGCAACAGCTATGACATCTTTAGACAGTTAGAAGAGGTGACAGCCACCAAAGCTATGATATATTCAGACAGTTAGAAGAGGTGACAGGCACAACAGCTATGACATCTTCAGACAGTTAGAAGAGGTGACAGGCACAACAGCTATGACATCTTTAGACAGTTAGAAGAGGTTACAGGAACAACAGCTATGACATCTTCAGAAAGAAGAGGTGACAGGCACAACAGCTATGACATCTACAGACAGAAGAGGTGACAGCCACAACAGCTATGACATCTTCAGACAGTTATAAGATGTGACAGCCACAACAGCTATGACATATTCAGACAGAAGAGGTGACAGGCACATCAGCTATGACATCTACAGACAGAAGAGGTGACAGCCACAACAGCTATGACATCTTCAGACAATTAGTAGAGGTGACAGCAACAACAGTTATGACCTCTTCAGACAGTTAGAAGAGGTGACAGCCACAACAGCTATGACGTCTTTAGACAGTTAGAAGAGGTGACAGTAACAACAGCTATGACACCTTCAGAAGTTAGAAGAGGTAACAGGCACAACAGCTATGACATCTTCAGACAGTTAGAAGAGGTGACAGCAACAACAGCAATGACATCTTCAGACAGTTAGAAGAGCTGACAGGCACAACAGCTATGACATATTTAGACAGTTAGAAGAGGTGACAGCCACAACAGCTATGACATATTCAGACAGTTAGAAGAGGTGACATCACAATAGCTATGACATCTTCAGACAGTTAGAAGAGGTGACGGCAACAACAGCTATGAGATCTTCAGACAGAAGAGGTGACAGCGACAACAGCTATGACATCTTCAGAGAGAAGAGGTGACAGGCACAACAGCTATGACATCTACAGAGAGAAGAGGTGACAGGCACAACAGCTATGACATCTTCAGAGAGAAGAGGTGACAGGCACAACAGCTATGACATCTACAGACAGAAGAGGTGACAGCCACAACTGCTATGACATCTTCAGACAGTTATAAGATGTGACAGCCACAACAGCTATGACATATTCAGACAGAAGAGGTGACATGCACAACAGCTATGATATCTTCAGACAGTTAGAAGAGGTAACAGCAACAACAGCTATGACATCTTCAGACAGTTAGAAGAGGTAACAGCAACAACAGCTATGACATCTTCAGACAGTTAGAAGAGGTGACAGGCACAACAGCTATGACATCTTTAGACAGTTGGAAGAGGTGACAGCCACAACAGCTATGACATCTTCAGACAGTTAGAAGAGGTGACAGACACAACAGCTATGACATCTTCAGACAGTTAGAAGAGGTGACAGGAACAACAGCTATGACGTCTTCAGACAGTTAGAAGAGGTGACAGGCACAACAGCTATGTCATCTTCAGACAGTTAGAAGAGGTGACAGCAACAACAGCTATGACATCTTTAGACAGTTAGAAGCGGTGACAGCCACAACAGCTATGACATATTCAGACAGTTATAAGAGGTGACGGCAACAACAGCTATGAGATCTTCAGACTGAAGAGGTGACAGCCACAACAGCTATGACATCTTCAGACAAAAGAGGTGACAGGCACAACAGCTATGAGATTTTCAGACAGAAGAGGTGACAGCCACAACAGCTATGACATCTCCAGACAGTTAGAAGAGGTGACAGCCACAACAGCTATGACATCTTCAGATAGAAGAGGTGACAGGCACAACAGCTATGACATCTTCAGGCATTTAGAAGGGGTGACAGCCTCAACAGCTATGACATCTTTAGACAGTTAGAAGAGGTGACAGCCACAACAGCTATGACATCTTCAGACAGTTAGAAGAGGTGACAGCCACAACAGCTATGACATATTTAGACAGTTAGAAGAGGTGACAGGAACAACAGCTATGACATCTTCAGACAGTTAGAAGAGGTGACAGGCACAACAGCTATGACATCTTCAGACAGAAGAGGTGACAGCCACAACAGCTATGACATCTTTAGGCAGTTAGAAGAGGTGACAGCCATGACAGCTATGAGATATTCAGACAGTTAGAAGAGGTAACAGGCACAACAGCTATGACATCTTCAAACAGTTAGAAGAGGTGACAGCCACAACAGCTATGACATCTTTAGACAGTTAGAAGAGGTGACAGGAACAACAGCTATGACATCTTCAAACAGTTAGAAGAGGTGACAGGCACAACAGCTATGACATCTTCAGACAGTTAGAAGAGGTGACAGGCACAACAGCTATGACATCTTCAGACAGTTAGAAGAGGTGACAGCAACAACAGTTATGACATCTTCAGACAGTTAGAAGAGGTGACAGCCACAACAGCTGTGACGTCTTTAGACAGTTAGAAGAGGTGACAGTAACAACAGCTATGACATCTTCAGAAGTTAGAAGAGGTAACAGGCACAGCAGCTATGACATCTTCAGACAGTTAGAAGAGGTGACAGCCACAACAGCTATGACATCTTCAGACAGAAGAGGTGAGAGCCACAGCAACTATGACATCTTCAGACAGTTAGAAGAGCTGACATGCACAACAGCTATGACATCTTTAGACAGTTAGAAGAGGTGACAGCCACAACAGCTATGACATATTCAGACAGTTAGAAGAGGTGACAGGCACAACAGCTATGACATCTTCAGACAGTTAGAAGAGGTGAGCGCAACAACAGCTATGAGGTCTTCAGACAGAAGAGGTGACAGCCACAACAGCTATGACATCTTCAGAGACAAGAGGTGACAGTCACAACAGCTATGACATCTACAGACAGAAGAGGTGACAGCCACAACAGCTATGACATATTCAGACAGAAGAGGTGACAGGCACAACAGCTATGACATCTTCAGACAGTTAGAAGAGGTGACAACCACAACAGCTATGACATATTCAGACAGTTAGAAGAGGTGACAGGCACAACAGCTATGACATCTTTAGACAGTTGGAAGAGGTGACAGCCACAACAGCTATGACATCTTCAGACAGTTAGAAGAGGTGACAGCCACAACAGCTATGACATCTTCAGACAGTTAGAAGAGGTGACAGGCACAACAGCTATGACGTCTTCAGGCAGTTAGAAGAGGTGACAGGCACAACAGCTATGTCATCTTCAGACAGTTAGAAGAGGTGACAGCAACAACAGCTATGACATCTTTAGACAGTTAGAAGCGGTGAGAGCCACAACAGCTATGACATATTCAGACAGTTAGAAGAGGTGACGGCAACAACAGCTATGAGATCTTCAGACTGAAGAGGTGACAGCCACAAGAGCTATGACATCTTCAGACAAAAGAGGTGACAGGCACAACAGCTATGAGATCTTCAGACAGAAGAGGTGACAGCCACAACAGCTATGACATCTTCAGACAGAAGAGGTGACAGCCACCACAGCTATGAGATATTCAGACAGTTAGAAGAGGTGACAGGCACAACAGCTATGACATCTTCAGACAGTTAGAAGAGGTGACAGCCGCAACAGCTATGACATCTTTAGACATTTAGAAGAGGTTACAGGAACAACAGCTATGACATCTTCAGAAAGAAGAGGTGACAGGCACAACAGCTATGACATCTACAGACAGAAGAGGTGACAGCCACAACAGCTATGTCATATTCAGACAGTTAGAAGAGGTGACAGCCACAACAGCTATGACATCTTCAGACAGTTATAAGATGTGACAGCCACAACAGCTATGACATATACAGACAGAAGAGGTGACAGGCACATCAGCTATGACATCTACAGACAGAAGAGGTGACAGCCACAACAGCTATGACATCTTCAGACAATTAGAAGAGGTGACAGCAACAACAGCTATGACATCTTCAGACAGTTAGAAGAGGTGACAGCCACAACAGCTATGACGTCTTTAGACAGTTAGAAGAGGTGACAGTAACAACAGCTATGACATCTTCAGAAGTTAGAAGAGGTAACAGGCACAACAGCTATGACATCTTCAGACAGTTAGAAGAGGTGACAGCAACAACAGCTATGACATCTTCAGACAGAAGAGGTGACAGCCACAACAACTATGACATCTTCAAACAGTTAGAAGAGCTGACAGGCACAACAGCTATGACATCTTTAGACAGTTAGAAGAGGTGACAGCCACAACAGCTATGACATATTCAGACAGTTAGAAGAGGTAACAGCAACAACAGCTATGACATCTTCAGACAGTTAGAAGAGGTGACAGCAACAACAGCTATGACATCTTCAGACAGTTAGAAGAGGTGACAGCCACAACAGCTATGACATCTTCAGACAGTTAGAAGAGGTGACAGCCACAACAGCTATGATATCTTCAGACAGTTAGAAGAGGTGACAGCAACAACAGCTATGACATCTTTAGACAGTTGGAAGAGGTGACAGCCACAACAGCTATGACATCTTCAGACAGTTAGAAGAGGTGACAGGAACAACAGCTATGACGTCTTTAGACAGTTAGAAGAGGTGACAACAACAACAGCTATGTCATCTTCAGACAGTTAGAAGAGGTGACAGCAACAACAGCTATGACATCTTTAGACAGTTAGAAGCGGTGACAGCCACAACCGCTATGACATATTCAGACAGTTAGAAGAGGTGACGGCAACCACAGCTATGAGATCTTCAGACTGAAGAGGTGGCAGCCACAACAGCTATGACATCTTTAGACAAAAGAGGTGACAGGCGCAACAGCTATGACATCTTCAGACAGTTAGAAGAGGTGACAGACACAACAGCTATGACATCTTCAGACAGTTAGAAGAGGTGACAGGCACAACAGCTATGACATCTTCAGACAGTTAGAAGAGGTGACAGGCACAACAGCTATGACATATTTAGACAGTTGGAAGAGGTGACAGCCACAACAGCTATGACATCTTCAGACAGTTAGAAGAGGTGACAGCCACAACAGTCATGACATCTCCAGACAGTTAGAAGAGGTGACAGCCACAACAGCTATGACATCTTCAGACAGAAGAGGTGACAGGCACAACAGCTATGACATCTCCAGACATTTAGAAGAGTTGACAGCCACAACAGCTATGACATCTTCAGACAGAAGAGGTGACAGGCACAACAGCTATGACATCTTCAGACAGTTAGAAGGGGTGACAGCCTCAACAGCTATGACATCTTTAGACAGTTAGAAGAGGTGACAGCCACCACAGATATGAGATATTCAGACAGTTAGAAGAGGTGACAGTAACAACAGCTATGACATCTTCAGACAGTTATAAGATGTGACAGCCACAACAGCTATGACATATTCAGACAGAAGAGGTGACAGGCACATCAGCTATGACATCTACAGACAGAAGAGATGACAGCCACAACAGCTATGACATCTTCAGACAATTAGAAGAGGTGACAGCAACAACATCTATGACATCTTCAGACAGTTAGAAGAGGTGACAGCCACAACAGCTATGACGTCTTTAGACAGTTAGAAGAGGTGACAGTAACAACAGCTATGACATCTTCAGAAGTTAGAAGAGGTAACAGGCACAACAGCTATGACATCTTCAGACAGTTAGAAGAGGTGACAGCAACAACAGCTATGACATCTTCAGACAGAAGAGGTGACAGCCACAACAACTATGACATCTTCAGACAGTTAGAAGAGCTGACAGGCACAACAGCTATGACATCTTTAGACAGTTAGAAGAGGTGACAGCCACCACAGCTATGACATATTCAGACAGTTAGAAGAGGTAACAGCAACAACAGCTATGACATCTTCAGACAGTTAGAAGAGGTGACAGGCACAACAGCTATGACATCTTCAGACAGAAGAGGTGACAGCCACAACAGCTATGTCATATTCAGACAGTTAGAAGAGGTGACAGCCACCACAGCTATGACATATTCGGACAGTTAGAAGAGGTAACAGCAACAACAGCTATGACATCTTCAGACAGTTAGAAGAGGTGACAGGCACAACAGCTGTGACATCTTCAGACAGAAGAGGTGACAGCCACAACAGCTATGTCATATTCAGACAGTTAGAAGAGGTGACAGCCACAACAGCTATGACATCTTCAGACAGTTAGAAGAGGTGACAGGCACAACAGCTATGACGTCTTCAGGCAGTTAGAAGAGGTGACAGGCACAACAGCTATGTCATCTTCAGACAGTTAGAAGAGGTGACAGCAACAACAGCTATGACATCTTTAGACAGTTAGAAGCGGTGAGAGCCACAACAGCTATGACATATTCAGACAGTTAGAAGAGGTGACGGCAACAACAGCTATGAGATCTTCAGACTGAAGAGGTGACAGCCACAAGAGCTATGACATCTTCAGACAAAAGAGGTGACAGGCACAACAGCTATGAGATCTTCAGACAGAAGAGGTGACAGCCACAACAGCTATGACATCTTCAGACAGAAGAGGTGACAGCCACAAAAGCTATGACATCTTCAGACAGTTAGAAGAGGTGACAGGCACAACAGCTATGACATCTTTAGACAGTTAGAAGAGGTGACAGCCACCACAGCTATGAGATATTCAGAGAGTTAGAAGAGGTGACAGGCACAACAGCTATGACATCTTCAGACAGTTAGAAGAGGTGACAGGCACAACAGCTATGACATCTTCAGACAGTTAGAAGAGGTGACAGCCGCAACAGCTATGACATCTTTAGACATTTAGAAGAGGTTACAGGAACAACAGCTATGACATCTTCAGAAAGAAGAGGTGACAGGCACAACAGCTATGACATCTACAGACAGAAGAGGTGACAGCCACAACAGCTATGTCATATTCAGACAGTTAGAAGAGGTGACAGCCACAACAGCTATGACATCTTCAGACAGTTATAAGATGTGACAGCCACAACAGCTATGACATATACAGACAGAAGAGGTGACAGGCACATCAGCTATGACATCTACAGACAGAAGAGGTGACAGCCACAACAGCTATGACATCTTCAGACAATTAGAAGAGGTGACAGCAACAACAGCTATGACATCTTCAGACAGTTAGAAGAGGTGACAGCCACAACAGCTATGACGTCTTTAGACAGTTAGAAGAGGTGACAGTAACAACAGCTATGACATCTTCAGAAGTTAGAAGAGGTAACAGGCACAACAGCTATGACATCTTCAGACAGTTAGAAGAGGTGACAGCAACAACAGCTATGACATCTTCAGACAGAAGAGGTGACAGCCACAACAACTATGACATCTTCAAACAGTTAGAAGAGCTGACAGGCACAACAGCTATGACATCTTTAGACAGTTAGAAGAGGTGACAGCCACAACAGCTATGACATATTCAGACAGTTAGAAGAGGTAACAGCAACAACAGCTATGACATCTTCAGACAGTTAGAAGAGGTAACAGCAACAACAGCTATGACATCTTTAGACAGTTGGAAGAGGTGACAGCCACAACAGCTATGACATCTTCAGACAGTTAGAAGAGGTGACAGGAACAACAGCTATGACGTCTTTAGACAGTTAGAAGAGGTGACAACAACAACAGCTATGTCATCTTCAGACAGTTAGAAGAGGTGACAGCAACAACAGCTATGACATCTTTAGACAGTTAGAAGCGGTGACAGCCACAACCGCTATGACATATTCAGACAGTTAGAAGAGGTGACGGCAACCACAGCTATGAGATCTTCAGACTGAAGAGGTGGCAGCCACAACAGCTATGACATCTTTAGACAAAAGAGGTGACAGGCGCAACAGCTATGACATCTTCAGACAGTTAGAAGAGGTGACAGACACAACAGCTATGACATCTTCAGACAGTTAGAAGAGGTGACAGGCACAACAGCTATGACATCTTCAGACAGTTAGAAGAGGTGACAGGCACAACAGCTATGACATATTTAGACAGTTGGAAGAGGTGACAGCCACAACAGCTATGACATCTTCAGACAGTTAGAAGAGGTGACAGCCACAACAGTCATGACATCTCCAGACAGTTAGAAGAGGTGACAGCCACAACAGTCATGACATCTCCAGACAGTTAGAAGAGGTGACAGCCACAACAGCTATGACATCTTCAGACAGTTAGAAGAGGTGACAGCCACAACAGCTATGACATCTTCAGACAGAAGAGGTGACAGGCACAACAGCTATGACATCTCCAGACATTTAGAAGAGTTGACAGCCACAACAGCTATGACATCTTCAGACAGAAGAGGTGACAGGCACAACAGCTATGACTTTTTCAGACAGTTAGAAGGGGTGACAGCCTCAACAGCTATGACATCTTTAGACAGTTAGAAGAGGTGACAGCCACCACAGATATGACATCTTCAGACAGTTATAATATGTGACAGCCACAACAGCTATGACATATTCAGACAGAAGAGGTGACAGGCACATCAGCTATGACATCTACAGACAGAAGGGTTGACAGCCACAACAGCTATGACATCTTCAGACAATTAGAAGAGGTGACAGCAACATCATCTATGACATCTTCAGACAGTTAGAAGAGGTGACAGCCACAACAGCTATGACGTCTTTAGACAGTTAGAAGAGGTGACAGTAACAACAGCTATGACATCTTCAGAAGTTAGAAGAGGTAACAGGCACAACAGCTATGACATCTTCAGACAGTTAGAAGAGGTGACAGCAACAACAGCTATGACATCTTCAGACAGAAGAGGTGACAGCCACAACAACTATGACATCTTCAGACAGTTAGAAGAGCTGACAGGCACAACAGCTATGACATCTTCAGACAGAAGAGGTGACAGCCACAACAGCTATGTCATATTCAGACAGTTAGAAGAGGTGACAGCCACCACAGCTATGACATATTCAGACAGTTAGAAGAGGTAACAGCAACAACAGCTATGACATCTTCAGACAGTTAGAAGAGGTGACAGGCACAACAGCTATGACATCTTCAGACAGAAGAGGTGACAGCCACAACAGCTATGTCATATTCAGACAGTTAGAAGAGGTGACAGCCACAACAGCTATGACATCTTCAGACAGTTAGAAGAGGTGACAGGCACAACAGCTATGACGTCTTCAGGCAGTTAGAAGAGGTGACAGGCACAACAGCTATGTCATCTTCAGACAGTTAGAAGAGGTGACAGCAACAACAGCTATGACATCTTTAGACAGTTAGAAGCGGTGAGAGCCACAACAGCTATGACATATTCAGACAGTTAGAAGAGGTGACGGCAACAACAGCTATGAGATCTTCAGACTAAAGAGGTGACAGCCACAAGAGCTATGACATCTTCAGACAAAAGAGGTGACAGGCACAACAGCTATGAGATCTTCAGACAGAAGAGGTGACAGCCACAACAGCTATGACATCTTCAGACAGAAGAGGTGACAGCCACAAAAGCTATGACATCTTCAGACAGTTAGAAGAGGTGACAGGCACAACAGCTATGACATCTTTAGACAGTTAGAAGAGGTGACAGCCACCACAGCTATGAGATATTCAGACAGTTAGAAGAGGTGACAGGCACAACAGCTATGACATCTTCAGACAGTTAGAAGAGGTGACAGCCGCAACAGCTATGACATCTTTAGACATTTAGAAGAGGTTACAGGAACAACAGCTATGACATCTTCAGAAAGAAGAGGTGACAGGCACAACAGCTATGACATCTACAGACAGAAGAGGTGACAGCCACAACAGCTATGTCATATTCAGACAGTTAGAAGAGGTGACAGCCACAACAGCTATGACATCTTCAGACAGTTATAAGATGTGACAGCCACAACAGCTATGACATATACAGACAGAAGAGGTGACAGGCACATCAGCTATGACATCTACAGACAGAAGAGGTGACAGCCACAACAGCTATGACATCTTCAGACAATTAGAAGAGGTGACAGCAACAACAGCTATGACATCTTCAGACAGTTAGAAGAGGGGACAGCCACAACAGCTATGACGTCTTTAGACAGTTAGAAGAGGTGACAGTAACAACAGCTATGACATCTTCAGAAGTTAGAAGAGGTAACAGGCACAACAGGTATGACATCTTCAGACAGTTAGAAGAGGTGACAGCAACAACAGCTATGACATCTTCAGACAGAAGAGGTGACAGCCACAACAACTATGACATCTTCAAACAGTTAGAAGAGCTGACAGGCACAACAGCTATGACATCTTTAGACAGTTAGAAGAGGTGACAGCCACAACAGCTATGACATATTCAGACAGTTAGAAGAGGTAACAGCAACAACAGCTATGACATCTTCAGACAGTTAGAAGAGGTGACAGCAACAACAGCTATGACATCTTTAGACATTTAGAAGAGGTTACAGGAACAACAGCTATGACATCTTCAGAAAGAAGAGGTGACAGGCACAACAGCTATGACATCTACAGACAGAAGAGGTGACAGCCACAACAGCTATGTCATATTCAGACAGTTAGAAGAGGTGACAGCCACAACAGCTATGACATCTTCAGACAGTTATAAGATGTGACAGCCACAACAGCTATGACATATACAGACAGAAGAGGTGACAGGCACATCAGCTATGACATCTACAGACAGAAGAGGTGACAGCCACAACAGCTATGACATCTTCAGACAATTAGAAGAGGTGACAGCAACAACAGCTATGACATCTTCAGACAGTTAGAAGAGGTGACAGCCACAACAGCTATGACGTCTTTAGACAGTTAGAAGAGGTGACAGTAACAACAGCTATGACATCTTCAGAAGTTAGAAGAGGTAACAGGCACAACAGCTATGACATCTTCAGACAGTTAGAAGAGGTGACAGCAACAACAGCTATGACATCTTCAGACAGAAGAGGTGACAGCCACAACAACTATGACATCTTCAAACAGTTAGAAGAGCTGACAGGCACAACAGCTATGACATCATTAGACAGTTAGAAGAGGTGACAGCCACAACAGCTATGACATATTCAGACAGTTAGAAGAGGTAACAGCAACAACAGCTATGACATCTTCAGACAGTTAGAAGAGGTGACAGGCACAACAGCTATGACATCTTCAGACAGAAGAGGTGACAGCCACAACAGCTATGACATCTTTAGGCAGTTAGAAGAGGTGACAGCCATGACAGCTATGACATCTTCAGACAGTTAGAAGAGGTAACAGGCACAACAGCTATGACATCTTCAGACAGTTAGAAGAGGTGACAGCCACAACAGCTATGACATCTTTAGACAGTTAGAAGTGGTGACAGGAACAACAGCTATGATATCTTCAAACAGTTAGAAGAGGTGACAGGCACAACAGCTATGACATCTTCAGACAGTTAGAAGAGGTGACAGGCACAACAGCTATGACATCTTCAGACAGTTAGAAGAGGTGACAGCAACAACAGTTATGACATCTTCAGACAGTTAGAAGAGGTGACAGCCACAACAGCTGTGACGTCTTTAGACAGTTAGAAGAGGTGACAGTAACAACAGCTATGACATCTTCAGAAGTTAGAAGAGGTAACAGGCACAGCAGCTATGACATCTTCAGACAGTTAGAAGAGGTGACAGCCACAACAGCTATGACATCTTCAGACAGAAGAGGTGAGAGCCACAACAACTATGACATCTTCAGACAGTTAGAAGAGCTGACATGCACAACAGCTATGACATCTTTAGACAGTTAGAAGAGGTGACAGCCACAACAGCTATGACATATTCAGACAGTTAGAAGAGGTGACAGGCACAACAGCTATGACATCTTCAGACAGTTAGAAGAGGTGAGCGCAACAACAGCTATGAGGTCTTCAGACAGAAGAGGTGACAGCCACAACAGCTATGACATCTTCAGAGACAAGAGGTGACAGTCACAACAGCTATGACATCTACAGACAGAAGAGGTGACAGCCACAACAGCTATGACATATTCAGACAGAAGAGGTGACAGGCACAACAGCTATGACATCTTCAGACAGTTAGAAGAGGTGACAACCACAACAGCTATGACATATTCAGACAGTTAGAAGAGGTGACAGGCACAACAGCTATGACATCTTTAGACAGTTGGAAGAGGTGACAGCCACAACAGCTATGACATCTTCAGACAGTTAGAAGAGGTGACAGCCACAACAGCTATGACATCTTCAGACAGTTAGAAGAGGTGACAGGCACAACAGCTATGACGTCTTCAGACAGTTAGAAGAGGTGACAGGCACAACAGCTATGTCATCTTCAGACAGTTAGAAGAGGTGACAGCAACAACAGCTATGACATCTTTAGACAGTTAGAAGCGGTGAGAGCCACAACAGCTATGACATATTCAGACAGTTAGAAGAGGTGACGGCAACAACAGCTATGAGATCTTCAGACTGAAGAGGTGACAGCCACAAGAGCTATGACATCTTCAGACAAAAGAGGTGACAGGCACAACAGCTATGAGATCTTCAGACAGAAGAGGTGACAGCCACAACAGCTATGACATCTTCAGACAGAAGAGGTGACAGCCACAAAAGCTATGACATCTTCAGACAGTTAGAAGAGGTGACAGGCACAACAGCTATGACATCTTTAGACAGTTAGAAGAGGTGACAGCCACCACAGCTATGAGATATTCAGACAGTTAGAAGAGGTGACAGGCACAAAAGCTATGACATCTTCAGACAATTAGAAGAGGTGACAGCAACAACAGCTATGACATCTTCAGACAGTTAGAAGAGGTGACAGCCACAACAGCTATGACGTCTTTAGACAGTTAGAAGAGGTGACAGTAACAACAGCTATGACATCTTCAGAAGTTAGAAGAGGTAACAGGCACAACAGCTATGACATCTTCAGACAGTTAGAAGAGGTGACAGCAACAACAGCTATGACATCTTCAGACAGAAGAGGTGACAGCCACAACAACTATGACATCTTCAAACAGTTAGAAGAGCTGACAGGCACAACAGCTATGACATCTTTAGACAGTTAGAAGAGGTGACAGCCACAACAGCTATGACATATTCAGACAGTTAGAAGAGGTAACAGCAACAACAGCTATGACATCTTCAGACAGTTAGAAGAGGTGACAGCAACAACAGCTATGACATCTTTAGACATTTAGAAGAGGTTACAGGAACAACAGCTATGACATCTTCAGAAAGAAGAGGTGACAGGCACAACAGCTATGACATCTACAGACAGAAGAGGTGACAGCCACAACATCTATGTCATATTCAGACAGTTAGAAGAGGTGACAGCCACAACAGCTATGACATCTTCAGACAGTTATAAGATGTGACAGCCACAACAGCTATGACATATACAGACAGAAGAGGTGACAGGCACATCAGCTATGACATCTACAGACAGAAGAGGTGACAGCCACAACAGCTATGACATCTTCAGACAATTAGAAGAGGTGACAGCAACAACAGCTATGACATCTTCAGACAGTTAGAAGAGGTGACAGCCACAACAGCTATGACGTCTTTAGACAGTTAGAAGAGGTGACAGTAACAACAGCTATGACATCTTCAGAAGTTAGAAGAGGTAACAGGCACAACAGCTATGACATCTTCAGACAGTTAGAAGAGGTGACAGCAACAACAGCTATGACATCTTCAGACAGAAGAGGTGACAGCCACAACAACTATGACATCTTCAAACAGTTAGAAGAGCTGACAGGCACAACAGCTATGACATCTTTAGACAGTTAGAAGAGGTAACAGCAACAACAGCTATGACATCTTCAGACAGTTAGAAGAGGTGACAGGCACAACAGCTATGACATCTTCAGACAGAAGAGGTGACAGCCACAACAGCTATGACATCTTTAGGCAGTTAGAAGAGGTGACAGGAACAACAGCTATGACGTCTTTAGACAGTTAGAAGAGGTGACAACAACAACAGCTATGTCATCTTCAGACAGTTAGAAGAGGTGACAGCAACAACAGCTATGACATCTTTAGACAGTTAGAAGCGGTGACAGCCACAACCGCTATGACATATTCAGACAGTTAGAAGAGGTGACGGCAACCACAGCTATGAGATCTTCAGACTGAAGAGGTGGCAGCCACAACAGCTATGACATCTTTAGACAAAAGAGGTGACAGGCGCAACAGCTATGACATCTTCAGACAGTTAGAAGAGGTGACAGACACAACAGCTATGACATCTTCAGACAGTTAGCAGAGGTGACAGGCACAACAGCTATGACATCTTCAGACAGTTAGAAGAGGTGACAGGCACAACAGTTATGACATATTTAGACAGTTGGAAGAGGTGACAGGCACAACAGCTATGACATCTTCAGACAGTTAGAAGAGGTGACAGCCACAACAGTCATGACATCTCCAGACAGTTAGAAGAGGTGACAGCCACAACAGCTATGACATCTTCAGACAGAAGAGGTGACAGGCACAACAGCTATGACATCTCCAGACATTTAGAAGAGTTGACAGCCACAACAGTTATGACATCTTCAGACAGAAGAGGTGACAGGCACAACAGCTATGACATCTTCAGACAGTTAGAAGGGGTGACAGCCTCAACAGCTATGACATCTTTAGACAGTTAGAAGAGGTGACAGCCACCACAGATATGAGATATTCAGACAGTTAGAAGAGGTGACAGCCACAACAGCTATGACATCTTCAGACAGTTATAAGATGTGACAGCCACAACAGCTATGACATATTCAGACAGAAGAGGTGACAGGCACATCAGCTATGACATCTACAGACAGAAGAGATGACAGCCACAACAGCTATGACATCTTCAGACAATTAGAAGAGGTGACAGCAACAACATCTATGACATCTTCAGACAGTTAGAAGAGGTGACAGCCACAACAGCTATGACGTCTTTAGACAGTTAGAAGAGGTGACAGTAACAACAGCTATGACATCTTCAGAAGTTAGAAGAGGTAACAGGCACAACAGCTATGACATCTTCAGACAGTTAGAAGAGGTGACAGCAACAACAGCTATGACATCTTCAGACAGAAGAGGTGACAGCCACAACAACTATGACATCTTCAGACAGTTAGAAGAGCTGACAGGCACAACAGCTATGACATCTTTAGACAGTTAGAAGAGGTGACAGGCACAACAGCTATGACATCTTCAGACTGTTAGAAGAGGTGACGGCAACAACAGCTATGAGATCTTCAGACAGAAGAGGTGACAGCCACAACAGCTATGACATCTTCAGAGAGAAGTGGTGACAGGCCCAACAGCTATGACATCTACAGACAGAAGAGGTGACAGACACAACAGCTATGACATATTCAGACAGTTATAAGATGTGACAGCCACAACAGCTATGACATATTCAAACAGAAGAGGTGACAGCCACAACAGCTATGACATATTCAGACAGTTAGAAGAGGTAACAGCATCAACAGCTATGACATCTTCAGACAGTTAGAAGAGGTGACAGGCACAACAGCTATGACATCTTTAGACAGTTGGAAGAGGTGACAGCCACAACAGCTATGACATCTTCAGACAGTTAGAAGAGGTGACAGGAACAACAGTTATGACGTCTTTAGACAGTTAGAAGAGGTGACAGGCACAACAGCTATGTCATCTTCAGACAGTTAGAAGAGGTGACAGCAACAACAGCTATGACATATTCAGACAGTTAGAAGAGGTGACGGCAACCACAGCTATGAGATCTTCAGACTGAAGAGGTGACAGACACAACAGCTATGACATCTTCAGACAGTTAGAAGAGGTGACAGGCACAACAGCTATGACATCTTCAGACAGTTAGAAGAGGTAACAGCAACAACAGCTATGACATCTTCAGACAGTTAGAAGAGGTGACAGGCACAACAGCTATGACATCTTTAGACAGTTGGAAGAGGTGACAGCCACAACAGCTATGACATCTTCAGACAGTTAGAAGAGGTGACAGACACAACAGCTATGACATCTTCAGACAGTTAGAAGAGGTGACAGGAACAACAGCTATGACGTCTCACAGACAGTTAGAAGAGGTGACAGGCACAACAGCTATGTCATCTTCAGACAGTTAGAAGAGGTGACAGCAACAACAGCTATGACATCTTTAGACAGTTAGAAGCGGTGACAGCCACAACAGCTATGACATCTTCAGACAGTTAGAAGTGGTGACGGCAACCACAGCTATGAGATCTTCAGACTGAAGAGGTGGCAGCCACAACAGCTATGACATCTTCAGACAAAAGAGGTGACAGGCACAACAGCTATGAGATCTTCAGACAGAAGAGGTGACAGCCACAACAGCTATGACATCTTCAGACAGAAGAGGTGACAGGCACAACAGCTATGACATATTCAGACAGTTAGAAGAGGTAACAGCAACAACAGCTATGGCATCTTCAGACAGTTAGAAGAGGTGACAGGCACAACAGCTATGACATCTTTAGACAGTTGGAAGAGGTGACAGCCACAACAGCTATGACATCTCCAGACAGTTAGAAGAGGTGACAGCCACAACAGCTATGACATCTTCAGACAGAAGAGGTGACAGGCACAACAGCTATGACATCTTCAGACAGTTAGAAGAGGTAACAGCAACAACAGCTATGACATCTTCAGACAGTTAGAAGAGGTGACAGGCACAACAGCTGTGACATCTGTAGACAGTTGGAAGAGGTGACAGCCACAACAGCTATGACATCTTCAGACAGTTAGAAGAGGTGACAGCCACAACAGCTATGACATCTTCAGACAGTTAGAAGAGGTGACAGGAACAACAGCTATGACATCTTCAGACAGTTAGAAGAGGTGACAGCCGCAACAGCTATGACATCTTTAGACAGTTAGAAGAGGTTACAGGAACAACAGCTATGACATCTTCAGAAAGAAGAGGTGACAGGCACAACAGCTATGACATCTACAGACAGAAGAGGTGACAGCCACAACAGCTATGGCATATTCAGACAGTTAGAAGAGGTGACAGCCACAACAGCTATGACATCTTCAGACAGTTATAAGATGTGACAGGCACATCAGCTATGACATCTACAGACAGAAGAGGTGACAGCCACAACAGCTATGACATCTTCAGACAATTAGAAGAGGTGACAGCAACAACATCTATGACATCTTCAGACAGTTAGAAGAGGTGACAGCCACAACAGCTATGACATCTTCAGAAGTTAGAAGAGGTAACAGGCACAACAGCTATGACATCTTCAGACAGTTAGAAGAGGTGACACCAACAACAGCTATGACATCTTCAGACAGAAGAGGTGACAGCCACAACAACTATGACATCTTCAGACAGTTAGAAGAGCTGACAGGCACAACAGCTATGACATGTTTAGACAGTTACAAGAGGTGACAGCCACAACAGCTATGACATATTCAGACAGTTAGAAGAGGTGACGGCAACAACAGCTATGACATCTTCAGACAGTTAGAAGAGGTGACAGCAACAACAGCTATGAGATCTTCAGACAGAAGAGGTGACAGCCACAACAGCTATGACATCTTCAGAGAGAAGAGGTGACAGGCACAACAGCTATGACATCTACAGACAGAAGAGGTGACAGCCACAACAGCTATGACATATTCAGACAGTTAGAAGAGGTGACAGCCACAACTGCTATGACATCTTCAGACAGTTATAAGATGTGACAGCCACAACAGCTATGACATATTCAGACAGAAGAGGTGACATGCACAACAGCTATGACATCTTCAGACAGTTAGAAGAGGTAACAGCAACAACAGCTATGACATCTTCAGACAGTTAGAAGAGGTGACAGGCACAACAGCTATGACATCTTCAGACAGTTAGAAGAGGTGACAGCCGCAACAGCTATGACATCTTTAGACAGTTAGAAGAGGTTACAGGAACAACAGCTATGACATCTTCAGAAAGAAGAGGTGACAGGCACAACAGCTATGACATCTTCAGACAGAAGAGGTGACAGGCACAACAGCTATGACATCTTCAGACAGTTAGAAGAGGTAACAGCAACAACAGCTATGACATCTTCAGACAGTTAGAAGAGGTGACAGGCACAACAGCTGTGACATCTGTAGACAGTTGGAAGAGGTGACAGCCACAACAGCTATGACATCTTCAGACAGTTAGAAGAGGTGACAGCCACAACAGCTATGACATCTTCAGACAGTTAGAAGAGGTGACAGGAACAACAGCTATGACATCTTCAGACAGTTAGAAGAGGTGACAGCCGCAACAGCTATGACATCTTTAGACAGTTAGAAGAGGTTACAGGAACAACAGCTATGACATCTTCAGAAAGTAGAGGTGACAGGCACAACAGCTATGACATCTACAGACAGAAGAGGTGACAGCCACAACAGCTATGGCATATTCAGACAGTTAGAAGAGGTGACAGCCACAACAGCTATGACATCTTCAGACAGTTATAAGATGTGACAGGCACATCAGCTATGACATCTACAGACAGAAGAGGTGACAGCCACAACAGCTATGACATCTTCAGACAATTAGAAGAGGTGACAGCAACAACAGCTATGACATCTTCAGACAGTTAGAAGAGGTGACAGCCACAACAGCTATGACATCTTCAGAAGTTAGAAGAGGTAACAGGCACAACAGCTATGACATCTTCAGACAGTTAGAAGAGGTGACAGCAACAACAGCTATGGCATCTTCAGACAGTTAGAAGAGGTGACAGGCACAACAGCTATGACATCTTCAGACAGTTAGAAGAGCTGACAGGCACAACAGCTATGACATCTTTAGACAGTTAGAAGAGGTGACAGCCACAACAGCTATGACATATTCAGACAGTTAGAAGAGGTGACGGCAACAACAGCTATGAGATCTTCAGACAGAAGAGGTGACAGCCACAACAGCTATGACATCTTCAGAGAGAAGAGGTGACAGGCACAACAGCTATGACATCTACAGACAGAAGAGGTGACAGCCACAACAGCTATGACATAATCAGACAGTTAGAAGAGGTGACAGCCACAACTGCTATGACATCTTCAGACAGTTATAAGATGTGACAGCCACAACAGCTATGACATATTCAGACAGAAGAGGTGACATGCACAACAGCTATGACATCTTCAGACAGTTAGAAGAGGTAACAGCAACAACAGCTATGACATCTTCAGACAGTTAGAAGAGGTGACAGGCACAACAGCTATGACATCTTTAGACAGTTAGAAGAGGTGACAGCCACCACAGCTATGAGATATTCAGACAGTTAGAAGAGGTGACAGGCACAACAGCTATGACATCTTCAGACAGTTAGAAGAGGTGACAGCCGCAACAGCTATGACATCTTTAGAAAGTTAGAAGAGGTTACAGGAACAACAGCTATGACATCTTCAGAAAGAAGAGGTGACAGGCACAACAGCTATGACATCTACAGACAGAAGAGGTGACAGCCACAACAGCTATGGCATATTCAGACAGTTAGAAGAGGTGACTGCCACAACAGCTATGACATCTTCAGACAGTTATAAGATGTGACAGCCACAACAGCTATGTCATATTCAGACAGAAGAGGTGAGAGGCACATCAGCTATGACATCTTCAGACAGAAGAGGTGACAGCCACAACAACTATGACATCTTCAGACAGTTAGAAGAGCTGACAGGCACAACAGCTATGACATCTTTAGACAGTTAGAAGAGGTGACAGGCACAACAGCTATGACATCTTCAGACTGTTAGAAGAGGTGACGGCAACAACAGCTATGAGATCTTCAGACAGAAGAGGTGACAGCCACAACAGCTATGACATCTTCAGAGAGAAGTGGTGACAGGCCCAACAGCTATGACATCTACAGACAGAAGAGGTGACAGACACAACAGCTATGACATATTCAGACAGTTATAAGATGTGACAGCCACAACAGCTATGACATATTCAAACAGAAGAGGTGACAGCCACAACAGCTATGACATATTCAGACAGTTAGAAGAGGTAACAGCATCAACAGCTATGACATCTTCAGACAGTTAGAAGAGGTGACAGGCACAACAGCTATGACATCTTTAGACAGTTGGAAGAGGTGACAGCCACAACAGCTATGACATCTTCAGACAGTTAGAAGAGGTGACAGGAACAACAGTTATGACGTCTTTAGACAGTTAGAAGAGGTGACAGGCACAACAGCTATGTCATCTTCAGACAGTTAGAAGAGGTGACAGGCACAACAGCTATGACATCTTCAGACAGTTAGAAGAGGTGACAGCAACAACAGCTATGACATATTCAGACAGAAGAGGTGACAGGCACAACAGCTATGACATCTTCAGACAGTTAGAAGAGGTGACGGCAACCACAGCTATGAGATCTTCAGACTGAAGAGGTGACAGACACAACAGCTATGACATCTTCAGACAGAAGAGGTGACATGCACAACAGCTATGACATCTTCAGACAGTTAGAAGAGGTAACAGCAACAACAGCCATGACATCTTCAGACAGTTAGAAGAGGTGACAGGCACAACAGCTATGACATCTTTAGACAGTTAGAAGAGGTGACAGCCACCACAGCTATGAGATATTCAGACAGTTAGAAGAGGTGACAGGCACAACAGCTATGACATCTTCAGACAGTTAGAAGAGGTGACAGCCGCAACAGCTATGACATCTTTAGACAGTTAGAAGAGGTTACAGGAACAACAGCTATGACATCTTCAGAAAGAAGAGGTGACAGGCACAACAGCTATGACATCTACAGACAGAAGAGGTGACAGCCACAACAGCTATGGCATATTCAGACAGTTAGAAGAGGTGACTGCCACAACAGCTATGACATCTTCAGACAGTTATAAGATGTGACAGCCACAACAGCTATGTCATATTCAGACAGAAGAGGTGAGAGGCACATCAGCTATGACATCTACAGACAGAAGAGGTGACAGCCACAACAGCTATGACATCTTCAGACAATTAGAAGAGGTGACAGGCACAACAGCTATGACATCTACAGACAGAAGAGGTGACAGCCACAACAGCTATGACATATTCAGACAGTTAGAAGAGGTGACAGACACAACAGCTATGACATATTCAGACAGAAGAGGTGACATGCACAACAGCTATGACATCTTCAGACAGTTAGAAGAGGTAACAGCAACAACAGCTATGACATCTTCAGACAGTTAGAAGAGGTGACAGGCACAACAGCTATGACATCTTCAGACAGTTAGAAGAGGCGACAGGAACAACAGCTATGACGTCTCACAGACAGTTAGAAGAGGTGACAGGCACAACAGCTATGTCATCTTCAGACAGTTAGAAGAGGTGACAGCAACAACAGCTATGACATCTTTAGACAGTTAGAAGCGGTGACAGCCACAACAGCTATGACATATTCAGACAGTTAGAAGAGGTGACGGCAACCACAGCTATGAGATCTTCAGACTGAAGAGGTGGCAGCCACAACAGCTGTGACATCTTCAGACAAAAGAGGTGACAGGCACAACAGCTATGAGATCTTCAGACAGAAGAGGTGACAGCCACAACAGCTATGACATCTTCAGACAGAAGAGGTGACAGGCACAACAGCTATGACATATTCAGACAGTTAGAAAAGGTAACAGCAACAACAGCTATGACATCTTCAGACAGTTAGAAGAGGTGACAGGCACAACAGCTATGACATCTTTAGACAGTTGGAAGAGGTGACAGCCACAACAGCTATGACATCTCCAGACAGTTAGAAGAGGTGACAGCCACAACAGCTATGACATCTTCAGACAGAAGAGGTGACAGGCACAACAGCTATGACATCTTCAGACAGTTAGAAGAGGTAACAGCAACAACAGCTATGACATCTTCAGACAGTTAGAAGAGGTGACAGGCACAACAGCTGTGACATCTGTAGACAGTTGGAAGAGGTGACAGCCACAACAGCTATGACATCTTCAGACAGTTAGAAGAGGTGACAGCCACAACAGCTATGACATCTTCAGACAGTTAGAAGAGGTGACAGGAACAACAGCTATGACATCTTCAGACAGTTAGAAGAGGTGACAGCCGCAACAGCTATGACATCTTTAGACAGTTAGAAGAGGTTACAGGAACAACAGCTATGACATCTTCAGAAAGAAGAGGTGACAGGCACAACAGCTATGACATCTACAGACAGAAGAGGTGACAGCCACAACAGCTATGGCATATTCAGACAGTTAGAAGAGGTGACAGCCACAACAGCTATGACATCTTCAGACAGTTATAAGATGTGACAGGCACATCAGCTATGACATCTTCAGAAGTTAGAAGAGGTAACAGGCACAACAGCTATGACATCTTCAGACAGTTAGAAGAGGTGATAGCCACAACAGCTATGGCATCTTCAGACAGTTAGAAGAGGTGACAGCAACAACAGCTATGACATCTTCAGACAGAAGAGGTGACAGCCACAACAACTATGACATCTTCAGACATTTAGAAGAGCTGACAGGCACAACAGCTATGACATCTTTAGACAGTTAGAAGAGGTGACAGCCACAACAGCTATGACATATTCAGACAGTTAGAAGAGGTGACGGCAACAACAGCTATGAGATCTTCAGACAGAAGAGGTGACAGCCACAACAGCTATGACATCTTCAGAGAGAAGAGGTGACAGGCACAACAGCTATGACATCTACAGACAGAAGAGGTGACAGCCACAACAGCTATGACATATTCAGACAGTTAGAAGAGGTGACAGCCACAACTGCTATGACATCTTCAGACAGTTATAAGATGTGACAGCCACAACAGCTATGACATATTCAGACAGAAGATTTGACATGCACAACAGCTATGACATCTTCAGACAGTTAGAAGAGGTAACAGCAACAACAGCTATGACATCTTCAGACAGTTAGAAGAGGTGACAGGCACAACAGCTATGACATATTTAGACAGTTGGAAGAGGTGACAGCCACAACAGCTATGACATCTCCAGACAGTTAGAAGAGGTGACAGCCACAACAGCTATGACATCTTCAGACAGAAGAGGTGACATGCACAACAGCTATGACATCTTCAGACAGTTAGAAGAAGTAACAGCAACAACAGCTATGACATCTTCAGACAGTTAGAAGAGGTGACAGACACAACAGCTGTGACATCTGTAGACAGTTGGAAGAGGTGACAGCCACAACAGCTATGACATCTTCAGACAGTTAGAAGAGGTGACAGCCACAACAGCTATGACATCTTCAGACAGTTAGAAGAGGTGACAGCCACAACAGCTATGACATCTTCAGACAGTTAGAAGAGGTGACAGGAACAACAGCTATGACATCTTCAGACAGTTAGAAGAGGTGACAGCCGCAACAGCTATGACATCTTTAGACAGTTAGAAGAGGTTACAGGAACAACAGCTATGACATCTTCAGAAAGAAGAGGTGACAGGCACAACAGCTATGACATCTACAGACAGAAGAGGTGACAGCCACAACAGCTATGACATATTCAGACAGTTAGAAGAGGTGACAGCCACAACAGCTATGACATCTTCAGACAGTTATAAGATGTGACAGGCACATCAGCTATGACATCTACAGACAGAAGAGGTGACAGCCACAACAGCTATGACATCTTCAGACAATTAGAAGAGGTGATAGCAACAACAGCTATGACATCTTCAGACAGTTAGAAGAGGTGACAGCAACAACAGATATGACATCTTCAGACAGAAGAGGTGACAGCCACAACAACTATGACATCTTCAGACAGTGAGAAGAGCTGACAGGCACAACAGCTATGACATCTTTAGACAGTTAGAAGAGGTGACAGCCACAACAGCTATGACATATTCAGACAGTTAGAAGAGGTGACGGCAACAACAGCTATGAGATCTTCAGACAGAAGAGGTGACAGCCACAACAGCTATGACATCTTCAGAGAGAAGAGGTGACAGGCACAACAGCTATGACATCTACAGACAGAAGAGGTGACAGCCACAACAGCTATGACATATTCAGACAGAAGAGGTGACATGCACAACAGCTATGACATCTTCAGACAGTTAGAAGAGGTAACAGCAACAACAGCTATGACATCTTCAGACAGTTAGAAGAGGTGACAGGCACAACAGCTATGACATCTTCAGACAGTTAGAAGAGGTGACAGCCGCAACAGCTATGACATCTTTAGACAGTTAGAAGAGGTTACAGGAACAACAGCTATGACATCTTCAGAAAGAAGAGGTGACAGGCACAACAGCTATGACATCTTCAGACAGAAGAGGTGACAGGCACAACAGCTATGACATCTTCAGACAGTTAGAAGAGGTAACAGCAACAACAGCTATGACATCTTCAGACAGTTAGAAGAGGTGACAGGCACAACAGCTGTGACATCTGTAGACAGTTGGAAGAGGTGACAGCCACAACAGCTATGACATCTTCAGACAGTTAGAAGAGGTGACAGCCACAACAGCTATGACATCTTCAGACAGTTAGAAGAGGTGACAGGAACAACAGCTATGACATCTTCAGACAGTTAGAAGAGGTGACAGCCGCAACAGCTATGACATCTTTAGACAGTTAGAAGAGGTTACAGGAACAACAGCTATGACATCTTCAGAAAGTAGAGGTGACAGGCACAACAGCTATGACATCTACAGACAGAAGAGGTGACAGCCACAACAGCTATGGCATATTCAGACAGTTAGAAGAGGTGACAGCCACAACAGCTATGACATCTTCAGACAGTTATAAGATGTGACAGGCACATCAGCTATGACATCTACAGACAGAAGAGGTGACAGCCACAACAGCTATGACATCTTCAGACAATTAGAAGAGGTGACAGCAACAACAGCTATGACATCTTCAGACAGTTAGAAGAGGTGACAGCCACAACAGCTATGACATCTTCAGAAGTTAGAAGAGGTAACAGGCACAACAGCTATGACATCTTCAGACAGTTAGAAGAGGTGACAGCAACAACAGCTATGACATCTTCAGACAGTTAGAAGAGGTGACAGGCACAACAGCTATGACATCTTTAGACAGTTGGAAGAGGTGACAGCCACAACAGCTATGACATCTCCAGACAGTTAGAAGAGGTGACAGCCACAACAGCTATGACATCTTCAGACAGAAGAGGTGACAGGCACAACAGCTATGACATCTTCAGACAGTTAGAAGAGGTAACAGCAACAACAGCTATGACATCTTCAGACAGTTAGAAGAGGTGACAGGCACAACAGCTGTGACATCTGTAGACAGTTGGAAGAGGTGACAGCCACAACAGCTATGACATCTTCAGACAGTTAGAAGAGGTGACAGCCACAACAGCTATGACATCTTCAGACAGTTAGAAGAGGTGACAGGAACAACAGCTATGACATCTTCAGACAGTTAGAAGAGGTGACAGCCGCAACAGCTATGACATCTTTAGACAGTTAGAAGAGGTTACAGGAACAACAGCTATGACATCTTCAGAAAGAAGAGGTGACAGGCACAACAGCTATGACATCTACAGACAGAAGAGGTGACAGCCACAACAGCTATGGCATATTCAGACAGTTAGAAGAGGTGACAGCCACAACAGCTATGACATCTTCAGACAGTTATAAGATGTGACAGGCACATCAGCTATGACATCTTCAGACAGTTAGAAGAGGTGACAGGAACAACAGCTATGACATCTTCAGACAGTTAGAAGAGGTGACAGCCGCAACAGCTATGACATCTTTAGACAGTTAGAAGAGGTTACAGGAACAACAGCTATGACATCTTCAGAAAGAAGAGGTGACAGGCACAACAGCTATGACATCTACAGACAGAAGAGGTGACAGCCACAACAGCTATGGCATATTCAGACAGTTAGAAGAGGTGACAGCCACAACAGCTATGACATCTTCAGACAGTTATAAGATGTGACAGGCACATCAGCTATGACATCTTCAGAAGTTAGAAGAGGTAACAGGCACAACAGCTATGACATCTTCAGACAGTTAGAAGAGGTGACAGCAACAACAGCTATGACATCTTCAGACAGAAGAGGTGACAGCCACAACAACTATGACATCTTCAGACATTTAGAAGAGCTGACAGGCACAACAGCTATGACATCTTTAGACAGTTAGAAGAGGTGACAGCCACAACAGCTATGACATATTCAGACAGTTAGAAGAGGTGACGGCAACAACAGCTATGAGATCTTCAGACAGAAGAGGTGACAGCCACAACAGCTATGACATCTTCAGAGAGAAGAGGTGACAGGCACAACAGCTATGACATCTACAGACAGAAGAGGTGACAGCCACAACAGCTATGACATATTCAGACAGTTAGAAGAGGTGACAGCCACAACTGCTATGACATCTTCAGACAGTTATAAGATGTGACAGCCACAACAGCTATGACATATTCAGACAGAAGAGGTGACATGCACAACAGCTATGACATCTTCAGACAGTTAGAAGAGGTAACAGCAACAACAGCTATGACATCTTCAGACAGTTAGAAGAGGTGACAGGCACAACAGCTATGACATATTTAGACAGTTGGAAGAGGTGACAGCCACAACAGCTATGACATCTCCAGACAGTTAGAAGAGGTGACAGCCACAACAGCTATGACATCTTCAGACAGAAGAGGTGACATGCACAACAGCTATGACATCTTCAGACAGTTAGAAGAAGTAACAGCAACAACAGCTATGACATCTTCAGACAGTTAGAAGAGGTGACAGACACAACAGCTATGACATCTTCAGACAGTTAGAAGAGGTGACAGGCACAACAGCTGTGACATCTGTAGACAGTTGGAAGAGGTGACAGCCACAACAGCTATGACATCTTCAGACAGTTAGAAGAGGTGACAGCCACAACAGCTATGACATCTTCAGACAGTTAGAAGAGGTGACAGGAACAACAGCTATGACATCTTCAGACAGTTAGAAGAGGTGACAGCCGCAACAGCTATGACATCTTTAGACAGTTAGAAGAGGTTACAGGAACAACAGCTATGACATCTTCAGAAAGTAGAGGTGACAGGCACAACAGCTATGACATCTACAGACAGAAGAGGTGACAGCCACAACAGCTATGGCATATTCAGACAGTTAGAAGAGGTGACAGCCACAACAGCTATGACATCTTCAGACAGTTATAAGATGTGACAGGCACATCAGCTATGACATCTACAGACAGAAGAGGTGACAGCCACAACAGCTATGACATCTTCAGACAATTAGAAGAGGTGACAGCAACAACAGCTATGACATCTTCAGACAGTTAGAAGAGGTGACAGCCACAACAGCTATGACATCTTCAGAAGTTAGAAGAGGTAACAGGCACAACAGCTATGACATCTTCAGACAGTTAGAAGAGGTGACAGCAACAACAGCTATGACATCTTCAGACAGTTAGAAGAGGTGACAGGCACAACAGCTATGACATCTTTAGACAGTTGGAAGAGGTGACAGCCACAACAGCTATGACATCTCCAGACAGTTAGAAGAGGTGACAGCCACAACAGCTATGACATCTTCAGACAGAAGAGGTGACAGGCACAACAGCTATGACATCTTCAGACAGTTAGAAGAGGTAACAGCAACAACAGCTATGACATCTTCAGACAGTTAGAAGAGGTGACAGGCACAACAGCTGTGACATCTGTAGACAGTTGGAAGAGGTGACAGCCACAACAGCTATGACATCTTCAGACAGTTAGAAGAGGTGACAGCCACAACAGCTATGACATCTTCAGACAGTTAGAAGAGGTGACAGGAACAACAGCTATGACATCTTCAGACAGTTAGAAGAGGTGACAGCCGCAACAGCTATGACATCTTTAGACAGTTAGAAGAGGTTACAGGAACAACAGCTATGACATCTTCAGAAAGAAGAGGTGACAGGCACAACAGCTATGACATCTACAGACAGAAGAGGTGACAGCCACAACAGCTATGGCATATTCAGACAGTTAGAAGAGGTGACAGCCACAACAGCTATGACATCTTCAGACAGTTATAAGATGTGACAGGCACATCAGCTATGACATCTTCAGACAGTTAGAAGAGGTGACAGGAACAACAGCTATGACATCTTCAGACAGTTAGAAGAGGTGACAGCCGCAACAGCTATGACATCTTTAGACAGTTAGAAGAGGTTACAGGAACAACAGCTATGACATCTTCAGAAAGAAGAGGTGACAGGCACAACAGCTATGACATCTACAGACAGAAGAGGTGACAGCCACAACAGCTATGACATCTTCAGACAGTTAGAAGAGGTGACAGCCACAACAGCTATGACATCTTCAGACAGTTATAAGATGTGACAGGCACATCAGCTATGACATCTTCAGAAGTTAGAAGAGGTAACAGGCACAACAGCTATGACATCTTCAGACAGTTAGAAGAGGTGACAGCAACAACAGCTATGACATCTTCAGACAGAAGAGGTGACAGCCACAACAACTATGACATCTTCAGACATTTAGAAGAGCTGACAGGCACAACAGCTATGACATCTTTAGACAGTTAGAAGAGGTGACAGCCACAACAGCTATGACATATTCAGACAGTTAGAAGAGGTGACGGCAACAACAGCTATGAGATCTTCAGACAGAAGAGGTGACAGCCACAACAGCTATGACATCTTCAGAGAGAAGAGGTGACAGGCACAACAGCTATGACATCTACAGACAGAAGAGGTGACAGCCACAACAGCTATGACATATTCAGACAGTTAGAAGAGGTGACAGCCACAACTGCTATGACATCTTCAGACAGTTATAAGATGTGACAGCCACAACAGCTATGACATATTCAGACAGAAGAGGTGACATGCACAACAGCTATGACATCTTCAGACAGTTAGAAGAGGTAACAGCAACAACAGCTATGACATCTTCAGACAGTTAGAAGAGGTGACAGGCACAACAGCTATGACATATTTAGACAGTTGGAAGAGGTGACAGCCACAATAGCTATGACATCTCCAGACAGTTAGAAGAGGTGACAGCCACAACAGCTATGACATCTTCAGACAGAAGAGGTGACATGCACAACAGCTATGACATCTTCAGACAGTTAGAAGAAGTAACAGCAACAACAGCTATGACATCTTCAGACAGTTAGAAGAGGTGACAGACACAACAGCTGTGACATCTGTAGACAGTTGGAAGAGGTGACAGCCACAACAGCTATGACATCTTCAGACAGTTAGAAGAGGTGACAGCCACAACAGCTATGACATCTTCAGACAGTTAGAAGAGGTGACAGCCACAACAGCTATGACATCTTCAGACAGTTAGAAGAGGTGACAGGAACAACAGCTATGACATCTTCAGACAGTTAGAAGAGGTGACAGCCGCAACAGCTATGACATCTTTAGACAGTTAGAAGAGGTTACAGGAACAACAGCTATGACATCTTCAGAAAGAAGAGGTGACAGGCACAACAGCTATGACATCTACAGACAGAAGAGGTGACAGCCACAACAGCTATGACATATTCAGACAGTTAGAAGAGGTGACAGCCACAACAGCTATGACATCTTCAGACAGTTATAAGATGTGACAGGCACATCAGCTATGACATCTACAGACAGAAGAGGTGACAGCCACAACAGCTATGACATCTTCAGACAATTAGAAGAGGTGATAGCAACAACAGCTATGACATCTTCAGACAGTTAGAAGAGGTGACAGCAACAACAGCTATGACATCTTCAGACAGAAGAGGTGACAGCCACAACAACTATGACATCTTCAGACAGTGAGAAGAGCTGACAGGCACAACAGCTATGACATCTTTAGACAGTTAGAAGAGGTGACAGCCACAACAGCTATGACATATTCAGACAGTTAGAAGAGGTGACGGCAACAACAGCTATGAGATCTTCAGACAGAAGAGGTGACAGCCACAACAGCTATGACATCTTCAGAGAGAAGAGGTGACAGGCACAACAGCTATGACATCTACAGACAGAAGAGGTGACAGCCACAACAGCTATGACATCTTCAGACAGTTAGAAGAGGTGACAGACACAACAGCTATGACATCTTCAGACAGAAGAGGTGACAGGCACAACAGCTATGACATCTTCAGACAGAAGAGGTGACAGGCACAACAGCTATGACATATTCAGACAGTTAGAAGAGGTAACAGCAACAACAGCTATGACATCTTCAGACAGTTAGAAGAGATGACAGGCACAACAGCTATGACATATTTAGACAGTTGGAAGAGGTGACAGCCACAACAGCTATGACATCTCCAGACAGTTAGAAGAGGTGACAGCCACAACAGCTATGACATCTTCAGACAGAAGAGGTGACATGCACAACAGCTATGACATCTTCAGACAGTTAGAAGAGGTAACAGCAACAACAGCTATGACATCTTCAGACAGTTAGAAGAGGTGACAGACACAACAGCTGTGACATCTGTAGAGAGTTGGAAGAGGTGACAGCCACAACAGCTATGACATCTTCAGATAGTTAGAAGAGGTGACAGCCACAACAGCTATGACATCTTCAGACAGTTAGAAGAGGTGACAGGAACAACAGCTATGACATCTTCAGAGAGAAGAGGTGACAGGCACAACAGCTATGATATCTACAGACAGAAGAGGTGACAGCCACAACAGCTATGACATATTCAGACAGAAGAGGTGACAGGCACAACGGCTATGACATCTTCAGACAGTTAGAAGAGGTGACAGCCACAACAGCTATGACATATTCAGACAGTTAGAAGAGGTGACAGGCACAACAGCTATGACATCTTTAGACAGTTGGAAGAGGTGACAGCACCAACAGCTATGACATCTTCAGACAGTTAGAAGAGGTGACAGCCACAACAGCTATGACATCTTCAGACAGTTAGAAGAGGTGACAGGCACAACAGCTATGACGTCTTCAGGCAGTTAGAAGAGGTGACAGGCACAACAGCTATGTCATCTTCAGACAGTTAGAAGAGGTGACAGCAACAACAGCTATGACATCTTTAGACAGTTAGAAGCGGTGACAGCCACAACAGCTATGACATATTCAGACAGTTAGAAGAGGTGACGGCAACAACAGCTATGAGATCTTCAGACTGAAGAGGTGACAGCCACAAGAGCTATGATATCTTCAGACAAAAGAGGTGACAGGCACAACAGCTATGAGATCTTCAGACAGAAGAGGTGACAGCCACAACAGCTATGACATCTTCAGACAGAAGAGGTGACAGGCACAACAGCTATGACATATTCAGACAGTTAGAAGAGGTGACAGCCACCACAGCTATGAGATATTCAGACAGTTAGAAGAGGTGACAGGCACAACAGCTATGACATCTTCAGACAGTTAGAAGAGGTGACATCCGCAACAGCTATGACATCTTTAGACAGTTAGAAGAGGTTACAGGAACAACAGCTATGACATCTTCAGAAAGAAGAGGTGACAGGCACAACAGCTATGACATCTACAGACAGAAGAGGTGACAGCCACAACAGCTATGGTATATTCAGACAGTTAGAAGAGGTGACAGCCACAACAGCTATGACATCTTCAGACAGTTATAAGATGTGACAGCCACAACAGCTATGACATATTCAGACAGAAGAGGTGACAGGCACATCTGCTATGACATCTACAGACAGAAGAGGTGACAGCCACAACAGCTATGACATCTTCAGACAATTAGAAGAGGTGACAGCAACAACAGCTATGACATCTTCAGACAGTTAGAAGAGGTGACAGCCACAACAGCTATGACGTCTTTAGACAGTTAGAAGAGGTGACAGTAACAACAGCTATGACATCTTCAGAAGTTAGAAGAGGTAACAGGCACAACAGCTATGACATCTTCAGATAGTTAGAAGAGGTGACAGCAACAATAGCTATGACATCTTCAGACAGAAGAGGTGACAGCCACAACAACTATACATCTTCAGACAGTTAGAAGAGCTGACAGGCACAACAGCTATGACATCTTTAGACAGTTAGAAGAGGTGACAGCCACAACAGCTATGACATATTCAGACAGTTAGAAGAGGTGACAGGCACAACAGCTATGACATCTTCAGACAGTTAGAAGAGGTGACGGCAACAACAGCTATGAGATCTTCAGACAGAAGAGGTGACAGCCACAACAGCTATGACATCTTCAGAGAGAAGAGGTGACAGGCACAACAGCTATGACATCTACAGACAGATGAGGTGAGAGCCACCACAGCTATGACATATTCAGACAGTTAGAAGAGGTGACAGCCACAACTGCTATGACATCTTCAGACAGTTATAAGATGTGACAGCCACAACAGCTATGACATCTTTAGACAGTTAGAAGAGGTTACAGGAACAACAGCTATGACATCTTCAGAAAGAAGAGGTGACAGGCACAACAGCTATGACATCTACAGACAGAAGAGGTGACAGCCACAACAGCTATGGCATATTCAGACAGTTAGAAGATGTGACAGCCACAACAGCTATGACATCTTCAGACAGTTATAAGATGTGACAGGCACATCAGCTATGACATCTACAGACAGAAGAGGTGACAGCCACAACAGCTATGACATCTTCAGACAATTAGAAGAGGTGACAGCAACAACAGCTATGACATCTTCAGACAGTTAGAAGAGGTGACAGCCACAACAGCTATGACATCTTCAGAAGTTAGAAGAGGTAACAGGCACAACAGCTATGACATCTTCAGACAGTTAGAAGAGGTGACAGCTACAACAGCTATGTCATCTTCAGACAGAAGAGGTGACAGCCACAACAACTATGACATCTTCAGACAGTTAGAAGAGCTGACAGGCACAACAGCTATGACATCTTTAGACAGTTAGAAGAGGTGACAGCCACAACAGCTATGACATATTCAGACAGTTAGAAGAGGTGACGGCAACAACAGCTATGACATCTTCAGACAGAAGAGGTGACAGCCACAACAGCTATGACATCTTCAGAGAGAAGAGGTGAAAGGCACAACAGCTATGACATCTACAGACAGAAGAGGTGACAGCCACAACAGCTATGACATATTCAGACAGTTAGAAGAGGTGACAGCCACAACTGCTATGACATCTTCAGACAGTTATAAGATGTGACAGCCACAACAGCTATGACATATTCAGACAGTTAGAAGAGGTGACAGGAACAACAGCTATGACATCTTCAGACAGTTAGAAGAGGTGACAGCCGCAACAGCTATGACATCTTTAGACAGTTAGAAGAGGTTGCAGGAACAACAGCTATGACATCTTCAGAAAGAAGAGGTGACAGGCACAACAGCTATGACATCTACTGACAGAAGAGGTGACAGCCACAACAGCTATGGCATCTTCAGACAGTTAGAAGAGGTGACAGCCACAACAGCTATGGCATCTTCAGACAGTTATAAGATGTGACAGGCACATCAGCTATGACATCTACAGACAGAAGAGGTGACAGCCACAACAGCTATGACATCTTCAGACAATTAGAAGAGGTGACAGCCACAACAGCTATGACATCTTCAGAAGTTAGAAGAGGTAACAGGCACAACAGCTATGACATCTTCAGACAGTTAGAAGAGGTGACAGCTACAACAGCTATGTCATCTTCAGACAGAAGAGGTGACAGCCACAACAACTATGACATCTTCAGACAGTTAGAAGAGCTGACAGGCACAACAGCTATGACATCTTTAGACAGTTAGAAGAGGTGACAGCCACAACAGCTATGACATATTCAGACAGTTAGAAGAGGTGACGGCAACAACAGCTATGACATCTTCAGACAGAAGAGGTGACAGCCACAACAGCTATGACATCTTCAGAGAGAAGAGGTGAAAGGCACAACAGCTATGACATCTACAGACAGAAGAGGTGACAGCCACAACAGCTATGACATATTCAGACAGTTAGAAGAGGTGACAGCCACAACTGCTATGACATCTTCAGACAGTTATAAGATGTGACAGCCACAACAGCTATGACATATTCAGACAGTTAGAAGAGGTGACAGGAACAACAGCTATGACATCTTCAGACAGTTAGAAGAGGTGACAGCCGCAACAGCTATGACATCTTTAGACAGTTAGAAGAGGTTGCAGGAACAACAGCTATGACATCTTCAGAAAGAAGAGGTGACAGGCACAACAGCTATGACATCTACTGACAGAAGAGGTGACAGCCACAACAGCTATGGCATCTTCAGACAGTTAGAAGAGGTGACAGCCACAACAGCTATGGCATCTTCAGACAGTTATAAGATGTGACAGGCACATCAGCTATGACATCTACAGACAGAAGAGGTGACAGCCACAACAGCTATGACATCTTCAGACAGTTAGAAGAGGTGACAGGCACAACAGCTATGACATCTTCAGACAATTAGAAGAGGTGACAGCAACAACAGCTATGACATCTTCAGAAGTTAGAAGAGGTAACAGGCACAACAGCTATGACATCTTCAGACAGTTAGAAGAGGTGACAGCAACAACAGCTATGACATCTTCAGACAGAAGAGGTGACAGCCACAACAACTATGACATCTTCAGACAGTTAGAAGAGCTGACAGCCACAACAGCTATGACATATTCAGACAGTTAGAAGAGGTGACGGCAACAACAGCTATGAGATCTTCAGACAGAAGAGGTGACAGCCACAACAGCTATGACATCTTCAGAGAGAAGAGGTGACAGGCACAACAGCTATGACATCTACAGACAGAAGAGGTGACATCCACAACAGCTATGACATATTCAGACAGTTAGAAGAGGTGACAGCCACAACTGCTATGACATCTTCAGACAGTTATAAGATGTGACAGCCACAACAGCTATGACATATTCAGACAGAAGAGGTGACATGCACAACAGCTATGACATCTTCAGACAGTTAGAAGAGGTAACAGCAACAACAGCTATGACATCTTCAGACAGTTAGAAGAGGTGACAGGCACAACAGCTATGACATCTTTAGACAGTTGGAAGAGGTGACAGCCACAACAGCTATGACATCTTCAGACATTTAGAAGAGGTGACAGACACAACAGCTATGACATCTTCAGACAGAAGAGGTGACAGGCTCAACAGCTATGACATCTTCAGACAGAACAGGTGACAGGCACAACAGCTATGACATATTCAGACAGTTAGAAGAGGTAACAGCAACAACAGCTATGACATCTTCAGACAGTTAGAAGAGATGACAGGCACAACAGCTATGACATATTTAGACAGTTGGAAGAGGTGACAGCCACAACAGCTATGACATCTCCAGACAGTTAGAAGAGGTGACAGCCACAACAGCTATGACATCTTCAGACAGAAGAGGTGACATGCACAACAGCTATGACATCTTCAGACAGTTAGAAGAGGTAACAGCAACAACAGCTATGACATCTTCAGACAGTTAGAAGAGGTGACAGGCACAACAGCTGTGACATCTGTAGACAGTTGGAAGAGGTGACAGCCACAACAGCTATGACATCTTCAGACAGTTAGAAGAGGTGACAGCCACAACAGCTATGACATCTTCAGACAGTTAGAAGAGGTGACAGGAACAACAGCTATGACATCTTCAGAGAGAAGAGGTGACAGGCACAACAGCTATGACATCTACAGACAGAATAGGTGACAGCCACAACAGCTATGACATATTCAGACAGAAGAGGTGACAGGCACAACGGCTATGACATCTTCAGACAGTTAGAAGAGGTGACAGCCACAACAGCTATGACATATTCAGACAGTTAGAAGAGGTGACAGGCACAACAGCTATGACATCTTTAGACAGTTGGAAGAGGTGACAGCCCCAACAGCTATGACATCTTCAGACAGTTAGAAGAGGTGACAGCCACAACAGCTATGACATCTTCAGACAGTTAGAAGAGGTGACAGGCACAACAGCTATGACGTCTTCAGGCAGTTAGAAGAGGTGACAGGCACAACATCTATGTCATCTTCAGACAGTTAGAAGAGGTGACAGCAACAACAGCTATGACATCTTTAGACAGTTAGAAGCGGTGACAGCCACAACAGCTATGACATATTCAGACAGTTAGAAGAGGTGACGGCAACAACAGCTATGAGATCTTCAGACTGAAGAGGTGACAGCCACAAGAGCTATGATATCTTCAGACAAAAGAGGTGACAGGCACAACAGCTATGAGATCTTCAGACTGAAGAGGTGACAGCCACAACAGCTATGATATCTTCAGACAAAAGAGGTGACAGGCACAACAGCTATGAGATCTTCAGACAGAAGAGGTGACAGCCACAACAGCTATGACATCTTCAGACAGTTAGAAGAGGTGACAGGCACAACAGCTATGACATCTTTAGACAGTTAGAAGAGGTGACAGCCACCACAGCTATGAGATATTCAGACAGTTAGAAGAGGTGACAGGCACAACAGCTATGACATCTTCAGACAGTTAGAAGAGGTGACAGGCACAACAGCTATGACATCTACAGACAGAAGAGGTGACAGCCACAACAGCTATGGTATATTCAGACAGTTAGAAGAGGTGACAGCCACAACAGCTATGACATCTTCAGACAGTTATAAGATGTGACAGCCACAACAGCTATGACATATTCAGACAGAAGAGGTGACAGGCACATCTGCTATGACATCTACAGACAGAAGAGGTGACAGCCACAACAGCTATGACATCTTCAGACAATTAGAAGAGGTGACAGCAACAACAGCTATGACATCTTCAGACAGTTAGAAGAGGTGACAGCCACAACAGCTATGACGTCTTTAGACAGTTAGAAGAGGTGACAGTAACAACAGCTATGACATCTTCAGAAGTTAGAAGAGGTAGCAGGCACAACAGCTATGACATCTTCAGACAGTTAGAAGAGGTGACAGCAACAATAGCTATGACATCTTCAGACAGAAGAGGTGACAGCCACAACAACTATACATCTTCAGACAGTTAGAAGAGCTGACAGGCACAACAGCTATGACATCTTTAGACAGTTAGAAGAGGTGACAGCCACAACAGCTATGACATATTCAGACAGTTAGAAGAGGTGACAGGCACAACAGCTATGACATCTTCAGACAGTTAGAAGAGGTGACGGCAACAACAGCTATGAGATCTTCAGACAGAAGAGGTGACAGCCACAACAGCTATGACATCTTCAGAGAGAAGAGGTGACAGGCACAACAGCTATGACATCTACAGACAGATGAGGTGACAGCCACAACAGCTATGACATATTCAGACAGTTAGAAGAGGTGACAGCCACAACTGCTATGACATCTTCAGACAGTTATAAGATGTGACAGCCACAACAGCTATGACATCTTTAGACAGTTAGAAGAGGTTACAGGAACAACAGCTATGACATCTTCAGAAAGAAGAGGTGACAGGCACAACAGCTATGACATCTACAGACAGAAGAGGTGACAGCCACAACAGCTATGGCATATTCAGACAGTTAGAATAGGTGACAGCCACAACAGCTATGACATCTTCAGACAGTTATAAGATGTGACAGGCACATCAGCTATGACATCTACAGACAGAAGAGGTGACAGCCACAACAGCTATGACATCTTCAGACAATTAGAAGAGGTGACAGCAACAACAGCTATGACATCTTCAGACAGTTAGAAGAGGTGACAGCCACAACAGCTATGACATCTTCAGAAGTTAGAAGAGGTAACAGGCACAACAGCTATGACATCTTCAGACAGTTAGAAGAGGTGACAGCTACAACAGCTATGACATCTTCAGACAGAAGAGGTGACAGCCACAACAACTATGACATCTTCAGACAGTTAGAAGAGCTGACAGGCACAACAGCTATGACATCTTTAGACAGTTAGAAGAGGTGACAGCCACAACAGCTATGACATATTCAGACAGTTAGAAGAGGTGACGGCAACAACAGCTATGAGATCTTCAGACAGAAGAGGTGACAGCCACAACAGCTATGACATCTTCAGAGAGAAGAGGTGAAAGGCACAACAGCTATGACATCTACAGACAGAAGAGGTGACAGCCACAACAGCTATGACATATTCAGACAGTTAGAAGAGGTGACAGCCACAACTGCTATGACATCTTCAGACAGTTATAAGATGTGACAGCCACAACAGCTATGACATATTCAGACAGTTAGAAGAGGTGACAGGAACAACAGCTATGACATCTTCAGACAGTTAGAAGAGGTGACAGCCGCAACAGCTATGACATCTTTAGACAGTTAGAAGAGGTTGCAGGAACAACAGCTATGACATCTTCAGAAAGAAGAGGTGACAGGCACAACAGCTATGACATCTACTGACAGAAGAGGTGACAGCCACAACAGCTATGGCATCTTCAGACAGTTAGAAGAGGTGACAGCCACAACAGCTATGGCATCTTCAGACAGTTATAAGATGTGACAGGCACATCAGCTATGACATCTACAGACAGAAGAGGTGACAGCCACAACAGCTATGACATCTTCAGACAATTAGACGAGGTGACAGCAACAACAGCTATGACATCTTCAGACAGTTAGAAGAGGTGACAGCCACAACAGCTATGACATCTTCAGAAGTTAGAAGAGGTAACAGGCACAACAGCTATGACATCTTCAGACAGTTAGAAGAGGTGACAGCAACAACAGCTATGACATCTTCAGACAGAAGAGGTGACAGCCACAACAACTATGACATCTTCAGACAGTTAGAAGAGCTGACAGCCACAACAGCTATGACATATTCAGACAGTTAGAAGAGGTGACGGCAACAACAGCTATGAGATCTTCAGACAGAAGAGGTGACAGCCACAACAGCTATGACATCTTCAGAGAGAAGAGGTGACAGGCACAACAGCTATGACATCTACAGACAGAAGAGGTGACATCCACAACAGCTATGACATATTCAGACAGTTAGAAGAGGTGACAGCCACAACTGCTATGACATCTTCAGACAGTTATAAGATGTGACAGCCACAACAGCTATGACATATTCAGACAGAAGAGGTGACATGCACAACAGCTATGACATCTTCAGACAGTTAGAAGAGGTAACAGCAACAACAGCTATGACATCTTCAGACAGTTAGAAGAGGTGACAGGCACAACAGCTATGACATCTTTAGACAGTTGGAAGAGGTGACAGCCACAACAGCTATGACATCTTCAGACATTTAGAAGAGGTGACAGACACAACAGCTATGACATCTTCAGACAGAAGAGGTGACAGGCTCAACAGCTATGACATCTTCAGACAGAACAGGTGACAGGCACAACAGCTATGACATATTCAGACAGTTAGAAGAGGTAACAGCAACAACAGCTATGACATCTTCAGACAGTTAGAAGAGATGACAGGCACAACAGCTATGACATATTTAGACAGTTGGAAGAGGTGACAGCCACAACAGCTATGACATCTCCAGACAGTTAGAAGAGGTGACAGCCACAACAGCTATGACATCTTCAGACAGAAGAGGTGACATGCACAACAGCTATGACATCTTCAGACAGTTAGAAGAGGTAACAGCAACAACAGCTATGACATCTTCAGACAGTTAGAAGAGGTGACAGGCACAACAGCTGTGACATCTGTAGACAGTTGGAAGAGGTGACAGCCACAACAGCTATGACATCTTCAGACAGTTAGAAGAGGTGACAGCCACAACAGCTATGACATCTTCAGACAGTTAGAAGAGGTGACAGGAACAACAGCTATGACATCTTCAGAGAGAAGAGGTGACAGGCACAACAGCTATGACATCTACAGACAGAATAGGTGACAGCCACAACAGCTATGACATATTCAGACAGAAGAGGTGACAGGCACAACGGCTATGACATCTTCAGACAGTTAGAAGAGGTGACAGCCACAACAGCTATGACATATTCAGACAGTTAGAAGAGGTGACAGGCACAACAGCTATGACATCTTTAGACAGTTGGAAGAGGTGACAGCCCCAACAGCTATGACATCTTCAGACAGTTAGAAGAGGTGACAGCCACAACAGCTATGACATCTTCAGACAGTTAGAAGAGGTGACAGGCACAACAGCTATGACGTCTTCAGGCAGTTAGAAGAGGTGACAGGCACAACATCTATGTCATCTTCAGACAGTTAGAAGAGGTGACAGCAACAACAGCTATGACATCTTTAGACAGTTAGAAGCGGTGACAGCCACAACAGCTATGACATATTCAGACAGTTAGAAGAGGTGACGGCAACAACAGCTATGAGATCTTCAGACTGAAGAGGTGTCGGCCACAAGAGCTATGATATCTTCAGACAAAAGAGGTGACAGGCACAACAGCTATGAGATCTTCAGACAGAAGAGGTGACAGCCACAACAGCTATGACATCTTCAGACAGTTAGAAGAGGTGACAGGCACAACAGCTATGACATCTTTAGACAGTTAGAAGAGGTGACAGCCACCACAGCTATGAGATATTCAGACAGTTAGAAGAGGTGACAGGCACAACAGCTATGACATCTTCAGACAGTTAGAAGAGGTGACAGCCGCAACAGCTATGACATCTTTAGACAGTTAGAAGAGGTTACAGGAACAACAGCTATGACATCTTCAGAAAGAAGAGGTGACAGGCACAACAGCTATGACATCTACAGACAGAAGAGGTGACAGCCACAACAGCTATGGCATATTCAGACAGTTAGAAGAGGTGACAGCCACAACAGCTATGACATCTTCAGACAGTTATAAGATGTGACAGCCACAACAGCTATGACATATTCAGACAGAAGAGGTGACAGGCACATCTGCTATGACATCTACAGACAGAAGAGGTGACAGCCACAACAGCTATGACATCTTCAGACAATTAGAAGAGGTGACAGACACAACAGCTATGACATCTTCAGACAGAAGAGGTGACAGGCTCAACAGCTATGACATCTTCAGACAGAACAGGTGACAGGCTCAACAGCTATGACATATTCAGACAGTTAGAAGAGGTAACAGCAACAACAGCTATGACATCTTCAGACAGTTAGAAGAGATGACAGGCACAACAGCTATGACATATTTAGACAGTTGGAAGAGGTGACAGCCACAACAGCTATGACATCTCCAGACAGTTAGAAGAGGTGACAGCCACAACAGCTATGACATCTTCAGACAGAAGAGGTGACATGCACAACAGCTATGACATCTTCAGACAGTTAGAAGAGGTAACAGCAACAACAGCTATGACATCTTCAGACAGTTAGAAGAGGTGACAGGCACAACAGCTGTGACATCTGTAGACAGTTGGAAGAGGTGACAGCCACAACAGCTATGACATCTTCAGACAGTTAGAAGAGGTGACAGCCACAACAGCTATGACATCTTCAGACAGTTAGAAGAGGTGACAGGAACAACAGCTATGACATCTTCAGAGAGAAGAGGTGACAGGCACAACAGCTATGACATCTACAGACAGAATAGGTGACAGCCACAACAGCTATGACATATTCAGACAGAAGAGGTGACAGGCACAACGGCTATGACATCTTCAGACAGTTAGAAGAGGTGACAGCCACAACAGCTATGACATATTCAGACAGTTAGAAGAGGTGACAGGCACAACAGCTATGACATCTTTAGACAGTTGGAAGAGGTGACAGCCCCAACAGCTATGACATCTTCAGACAGTTAGAAGAGGTGACAGCCACAACAGCTATGACATCTTCAGACAGTTAGAAGAGGTGACAGGCACAACAGCTATGACGTCTTCAGGCAGTTAGAAGAGGTGACAGGCACAACATCTATGTCATCTTCAGACAGTTAGAAGAGGTGACAGCCACAACAGCTATGACATCTTTAGACAGTTAGAAGCGGTGACAGCCACAACAGCTATGACATATTCAGACAGTTAGAAGAGGTGACGGCAACAACAGCTATGAGATCTTCAGACTGAAGAGGTGACAGCCACAAGAGCTATGATATCTTCAGACAAAAGAGGTGACAGGCACAACAGCTATGAGATCTTCAGACAGAAGAGGTGACAGCCACAACAGCTATGACATCTCCAGACAGTTAGAAGAGGTGACAGGCACAACAGCTATGACATCTTTAGACAGTTAGAAGAGGTGACAGCCACCACAGCTATGAGATATTCAGACAGTTAGAAGAGGTGACAGGCACAACAGCTATGACATCTTCAGACAGTTAGAAGAGGTGACAGCCGCAACAGCTATGACATCTTTAGACAGTTAGAAGAGGTTACAGGAACAACAGCTATGACATCTTCAGAAAGAAGAGGTGACAGGCACAACAGCTATGACATCTACAGACAGAAGAGGTGACAGCCACAACAGCTATGGCATATTCAGACAGTTAGAAGAGGTGACAGCCACAACAGCTATGACATCTTCAGACAGTTATAAGATGTGACAGCCACAACAGCTATGACATATTCAGACAGAAGAGGTGACAGGCACATCTGCTATGACATCTACAGACAGAAGAGGTGACAGCCACAACAGCTATGACATCTTCAGACAATTAGAAGAGGTGACAGCAACAACAGATATGACATCTTCAGACAGTTAGAAGAGGTGACAGCCACAACAGCTATGACGTCTTTAGACAGTTAGAAGAGGTGACAGTAACAACAGCTATGACATCTTCAGAAGTTAGAAGAGGTAACAGGCACAACAGCTATGACATCTTCAGACAGTTAGAAGAGGTGACAGCAACAACAGCTATGACATCTTCAGACAGAAGAGGTGACAGCCACAACAACTATACATCTTCAGACAGTTAGAAGAGCTGACAGGCACAACAGCTATGACATCTTTAGACAGTTAGAAGAGGTGACAGCCACAACAGCTATGACATATTCAGACAGTTAGAAGAGGTGACAGGCACAACAGCTATGACATCTTCAGACAGTTAGAAGAGGTGACGGCAACAACAGCTATGAGATCTTCAGACAGAAGAGGTGACAGCCACAACAGCTATGACATCTTCAGAGAGAAGAGGTGACAGGCACAACAGCTATGACATCTACAGACAGATGAGGTGACAGCCACAACAGCTATGACATATTCAGACAGTTAGAAGAGGTGACAGCCACAACTGCTATGACATCTTCAGACAGTTATAAGATGTGACAGCCACAACAGCTATGACATCTTTAGACAGTTAGAAGAGGTTACAGGAACAACAGCTATGACATCTTCAGAAAGAATAGGTGACAAGCACAACAGCTATGACATCTACAGACAGATTTGGTGACAGCCACAACAGCTATGACATATTCAGACAGTTAGAAGAGGTGACAGCCACAACTGCTATGACATCTTCAGACAGTTATAAGATGTGACAGCCACAACAGCTATGACATCTTTAGACAGTTAGAAGAGGTTACAGGAACAACAGCTATGACATCTTCAGAAAGAAGAGGTGACAGGCACAACAGCTATGACATCTACAGACAGAAGAGGTGACAGCCACAACAGCTATGGCATATTCAGACAGTTAGAAGAGGTGACAGCCACAACAGCTATGACATCTTCAGACAGTTATAAGATGTGACAGGCACATCAGCTATGACATCTACAGACAGAAGAGGTGACAGCCACAACAGCTATGACATCTTCAGACAATTAGAAGAGGTGACAGCAACAACAGCTATGACATCTTCAGACAGTTAGAAGAGGTGACAGCTACAACAGCTATGACATCTTCAGACAGAAGAGGTGACAGCCACAACAACTATGACATCTTCAGACAGTTAGAAGAGCTGACAGGCACAACAGCTATGACATCTTTAGACAGTTAGAAGAGGTGACAGCCACAACAGCTATGACATATTCAGACAGTTAGAAGAGGTGACGGCAACAACAGCTATGAGATCTTCAGACAGAAGAGGTGACAGCCACAACAGCTATGACATCTTCAGAAAGAAGAGGTGACAGGCACAACAGCTATGACATCTACAGACAGAAGAGGTGACAGCCACAACAGCTATGACATATTCAGACAGTTAGAAGAGGTGACAGCCACAACTGCTATGACATCTTCAGACAGTTATAAGATGTGACAGCCACAACAGCTATGACATATTCAGACAGTTAGAAGAGGTGACAGGAACAACAGCTATGACATCTTCAGACAGTGAGAAGAGGTGACAGCCGCAACAGCTATGACATCTTTAGACAGTTAGAAGAGGTTGCAGGAACAACAGCTATGACATCTTCAGAAAGAAGAGGTGACAGGCACAACAGCTATGACATCTACTGACAGAAGAGGTGACAGCCACAACAGCTATGGCATATTCAGACAGTTAGAAGAGGTGACAGCCACAACAGCTATGACATCTTCAGACAGTTATAAGATGTGACAGGCACATCAGCTATGACATCTACAGACAGAAGAGGTGACAGCCACAACAGCTATGACATCTTCAGACAATTAGAAGAGGTGACAGCAACAACAGCTATGACATCTTCAGACAGTTAGAAGAGGTGACAGCCACAACAGCTATGACATCTTCAGAAGTTAGAAGAGGTAACAGGCACAACAGCTATGACATCTTCAGACAGTTAGAAGAGGTGACAGCAACAACAGCTATGACATCTTCAGACAGAAGAGGTGACAGCCACAACAACTATGACATCTTCAGACAGTTAGAAGAGCTGACAGGCACAACAGCTATGACATCTTCAGACAGTTAGAAGAGGTGACAGCCACAACAGCTATGACATATTCAGACAGTTAGAAGAGGTGACGGCAACAACAGCTATGAGATCTTCAGACAGAAGAGGTGACAGCCACAACAGCTATGACATCTTCAGAGAGAAGAGGTGACAGGCACAACAGCTATGACATCTACAGACAGAAGAGGTGACAGCCACAACAGCTATGACATATTCAGACAGTTAGAAGAGGTGACAGGCACAACAGCTATGACATCTTCAGACAGTTAGAAGAGGTGACGGCAACAACAGCTATGAGATCTTCAGACAGAAGAGGTGACAGCCACAACAGCTATGACATCTTCAGAGAGAAGAGGTGACAGGCACAACAGCTATGACATCTACAGACAGATGAGGTGACAGCCACAACAGCTATGACATATTCAGACAGTTAGAAGAGGTGACAGCCACAACTGCTATGACATCTTCAGACAGTTATAAGATGTGACAGCCACAACAGCTATCACATCTTTAGACAGTTAGAAGAGGTTACAGGAACAACAGCTATGACATCTTCAGAAAGAAGAGGTGACAGGCACAACAGCTATGACATCTACAGACAGAAGAGGTGACAGCCACAACAGCTATGGCATATTCAGACAGTTAGAAGAGGTGACAGCCACAACAGCTATGACATCTTCAGACAGTTATAAGATGTGACAGGCACATCAGCTATGACATCTACAGACAGAAGAGGTGACAGCCACAACAGCTATGACATCTTCAGACAATTAGAAGAGGTGACAGCAACAACAGCTATGACATCTTCAGACAGTTAGAAGAGGTGACAGCCACAACAGCTATGACATCTTCAGAAGTTAGAAGAGGTAACAGGCACAACAGCTATGACATCTTCAGACAGTTAGAAGAGGTGACAGCTACAACAGCTATGACATCTTCAGACAGAAGAGGTGACAGCCACAACAACTATGACATCTTCAGACAGTTAGAAGAGCTGACAGGCACAACAGCTATGACATCTTTAGACAGTTAGAAGAGGTGACAGCCACAACAGCTATGACATATTCAGACAGTTAGAAGAGGTGACGGCAACAACAGCTATGAGATCTTCAGACAGAAGAGGTGACAGCCACAACAGCTATGACATCTTCAGAGAGAAGAGGTGACAGGCACAACAGCTATGACATCTACAGACAGAAGAGGTGACAGCCACAACAGCTATGACATATTCAGACAGTTAGAAGAGGTGACAGCCACAACTGCTATGACATCTTCAGACAGTTATAAGATGTGACAGCCACAACAGCTATGACATATTCAGACAGTTAGAAGAGGTGACAGGAACAACAGCTATGACATCTTCAGACAGTTAGAAGAGGTTGCAGGAACAACAGCTATGACATCTTCAGACAGTTAGAAGAGGTGACAGGCACAACAGCTATGACATCTTTAGACAGTTGGAAGAGGTTGCAGGAACAACAGCTATGACATCTTCAGAAAGAAGAGGTGACAGGCACAACAGCTATGACATCTACTGACAGAAGAGGTGACAGCCACAACAGCTATGGCATATTCAGACAGTTAGAAGAGGTGACAGCCACAACAGCTATGACATCTTCAGACAGTTATAAGATGTGACAGGCACATCAGCTATGACATCTACAGACAGAAGAGGTGACAGCCACAACAGCTATGACATCTTCAGACAATTAGAAGAGGTGACAGCAACAACAGCTATGACATCTTCAGACAGTTAGAAGAGGTGACAGCCACAACAGCTATGACATCTTCAGAAGTTAGAAGAGGTGACAGCAACAACAGCTATGACATCTTCAGACAGAAGAGGTGACAGCCACAACAACTATGACATCTTCAGACAGTTAGAAGAGCTGACAGGCACAACAGCTATGACATCTTTAGACAGTTAGAAGAGGTGACAGCCACAACAGCTATGACATATTCAGACAGTTAGAAGAGGTGACGGCAACAACAGCTATGAGATCTTCAGACAGAAGAGGTGACAGCCACAACAGCTATGACATCTTCAGAGAGAAGAGGTGACAGGCACAACAGCTATGACATCTACAGACAGAAGAGGTGACAGCCACAACAGCTATGACATATTCAGACAGTTAGAAGAGGTGACAGCCACAACTGCTATGACATCTTCAGACAGTTATAAGATGTGACAGCCACAACAGCTATGACATATTCAGACAGAAGAGGTGACATGCACAACAGCTATGACATCTTCAGACAGTTAGAAGAGGTAACAGCAACAACAGCTATGACATCTTCAGACAGTTAGAAGAGGTGACAGGCACAACAGCTATGACATCTTTAGACAGTTGGAAGAGGTGACAGCCACAACAGCTATGACATCTTCAGACATTTAGAAGAGGTGACAGACACAACAGCTATGACATCTTCAGACAGAAGAGGTGACAGGCACAACAGCTATGACATCTTCAGACAGAACAGGTGACAGGCACAACAGCTATGACATATTCAGACAGTTAGAAGAGGTAACAGCAACAACAGCTATGACATCTTCAGACAGTTAGAAGAGATGACAGGCACAACAGCTATGACATATTTAGACAGTTGGAAGAGGTGACAGCCACAACAGCTATGACATCTCCAGACAGTTAGAAGAGGTGACAGCCACAACAGCTATGACATCTTCAGACAGAAGAGGTGACATGCACAACAGCTATGACATCTTCAGACAGTTAGAAGAGGTAACAGCAACAACAGCTATGACATCTTCAGACAGTTAGAAGAGGTGACAGGCACATCAGCTGTGACATCTGTAGACAGTTGGAAGAGGTGACAGCCACAACAGCTATGACATCTTCAGACAGTTAGAAGAGGTGACAGCCACAACAGCTATGACATCTTCAGACAGTTAGAAGAGGTGACAGGAACAACAGCTATGACATCTTCAGAGAGAAGAGGTGACAGGCACAACAGCTATGACATCTACAGACAGAATAGGTGACAGCCACAACAGCTATGACATATTCAGACAGAAGAGGTGTCAGGCACAACGGCTATGACATCTTCAGACAGTTAGAAGAGGTGACAGCCACAACAGCTATGACATATTCAGACAGTTAGAAGAGGTGACAGGCACAACAGCTATGACATCTTTAGACAGTTGGAAGAGGTGACAGCCACAACAGCTATGACATCTTCAGACAGTTAGAAGAGGTGACAGGCACAACAGCTATGACGTCTTCAGGCAGTTATAAGATGTGACAGGCACATCAGCTATGACATCTACAGACAGAAGAGGTGACAGCCACAACAGCTATGACATCTTCAGACAATTAGAAGAGGTGACAGCAACAACAGCTATGACATCTTCAGACAGTTAGAAGAGGTGACAGCCACAACAGCTATGACATCTTCAGAAGTTAGAAGAGGTAACAGGCACAACAGCTATGACATCTTCAGACAGTTAGAAGAGGTGACAGCTACAACAGCTATGACATCTTCAGACAGAAGAGGTGACAGCCACAACAACTATGACATCTTCAGACAGTTAGAAGAGCTGACAGGCACAACAGCTATGACATCTTTAGACAGTTAGAAGAGGTGACAGCCACAACAGCTATGACATATTCAGACAGTTAGAAGAGGTGACGGCAACAACAGCTATGAGATCTTCAGACAGAAGAGGTGACAGCCACAACAGCTATGACATCTTCAGAGAGAAGAGGTGACAGGCACAACAGCTATGACATCTACAGACAGAAGAGGTGACAGCCACAACAGCTATGACATATTCAGACAGTTAGAAGAGGTGACAGCCACAACTGCTATGACATCTTCAGACAGTTATAAGATGTGACAGCCACAACAGCTATGACATATTCAGACAGTTAGAAGAGGTGACAGGAACAACAGCTATGACATCTTCAGACAGTTAGAAGAGGTGACAGCCGCAACAGCTATGACATCTTTAGACAGTTAGAAGAGGTTGCAGGAACAACAGCTATGACATCTTCAGAAAGAAGAGGTGACAGGCACAACAGCTATGACATCTACTGACAGAAGAGGTGACAGCCACAACAGCTATGGCATATTCAGACAGTTAGAAGAGGTGACAGCCACAACAGCTATGACATCTTCAGACAGTTATAAGATGTGACAGGCACATCAGCTATGACATCTACAGACAGAAGAGGTGACAGCCACAACAGCTATGACATCTTCAGACAATTAGAAGAGGTGACAGCAACAACAGCTATGACATCTTCAGACAGTTAGAAGAGGTGACAGCCACAACAGCTATGACATCTTCAGAAGTTAGAAGAGGTAACAGGCACAACAGCTATGACATCTTCAGACAGTTAGAAGAGGTGACAGCAACAACAGCTATGACATCTTCAGACAGAAGAGGTGACAGCCACAACAACTATGACATCTTCAGACAGTTAGAAGAGCTGACAGGCACAACAGCTATGACATCTTTAGACAGTTAGAAGAGGTGACAGCCACAACAGCTATGACATATTCAGACAGTTAGAAGAGGTGACGGCAACAACAGCTATGAGATCTTCAGACAGAAGAGGTGACAGCCACAACAGCTATGACATCTTCAGAGAGAAGAGGTGACAGGCACAACAGCTATGACATCTACAGACAGAAGAGGTGACAGCCACAACAGCTATGACATATTCAGACAGTTAGAAGAGGTGACAGCCACAACTGCTATGACATCTTCAGACAGTTATAAGATGTGGCAGCCACAACAGCTATGACATATTCAGACAGAAGAGGTGACATGCACAACAGCTATGACATCTTCAGACAGTTAGAAGAGGTAACAGCAACAACAGCTATGACATCTTCAGACAGTTAGAAGAGGTGACAGGCACAACAGCTATGACATCTTTAGACAGTTGGAAGAGGTGACAGCCACAACAGCTATGACATCTTCAGACATTTAGAAGAGGTGACAGACACAACAGCTATGACATCTTCAGACAGAAGAGGTGACAGGCACAACAGCTATGACATCTTCAGACAGAACAGGTGACAGGCACAACAGCTATGACATATTCAGACAGTTAGAAGAGGTAACAGCAACAACAGCTATGACATCTTCAGACAGTTAGAAGAGATGACAGGCACAACAGCTATGACATATTTAGACAGTTGGAAGAGGTGACAGCCACAACAGCTATGACATCTCCAGACAGTTAGAAGAGGTGACAGCCACAACAGCTATGACATCTTCAGACAGAAGAGGTGACATGCACAACAGCTATGACATCTTCAGACAGTTAGAAGAGGTAACAGCAACAACAGCTATGACATCTTCAGACAGTTAGAAGAGGTGACAGGCACATCAGCTGTGACATCTGTAGACAGTTGGAAGAGGTGACAGCCACAACAGCTATGACATCTTCAGACAGTTAGAAGAGGTGACAGCCACAACAGCTATGACATCTTCAGACAGTTAGAAGAGGTGACAGGAACAACAGCTATGACATCTTCAGAGAGAAGAGGTGACAGGCACAACAGCTATGACATCTACAGACAGAATAGGTGACAGCCACAACAGCTATGACATATTCAGACAGAAGAGGTGACAGGCACAACGGCTATGACATCTTCAGACAGTTAGAAGAGGTGACAGCCACAACAGCTATGACATATTCAGACAGTTAGAAGAGGTGACAGGCACAACAGCTATGACATCTTTAGACAGTTGGAAGAGGTGACAGCCACAACAGCTATGACATCTTCAGACAGTTAGAAGAGGTGACAGGCACAACAGCTATGACGTCTTCAGGCAGTTAGAAGAGGTGACAGGCACAACAGCTATGTCATCTTCAGACAGTTAGAAGAGGTGACAGCAACAACAGCTATGACATCTTTAGACAGTTAGAAGCGGTGACAGCCACAACAGCTATGACATATTCAGAGAGTTAGAAGAGGTGACGGCAACAACAGCTATGAGATCTTCAGACTGAAGAGGTGACAGCCACAAGAGCTATGATATCTTCAGACAAAAGAGGTGACAGGCACAACAGCTATGAGATCTTCAGACAGAAGAGGTGACAGCCACAACAGCTATGACATCTTCAGACAGTTAGAAGAGGTGACAGGCACAACAGCTATGACATCTTTAGACAGTTAGAAGAGGTGACAGCCACCACAGCTATGAGATATTCAGACAGTTAGAAGAGGTGACAGGCACAACAGCTATGACATCTTCAGACAGTTAGAAGAGGTGACAGCCGCAACAGCTATGACATCTTTAGACAGTTAGAAGAGGTTACAGGAACAACAGCTATGACATCTTCAGAAAGAAGAGGTGACAGGCACAACAGCTATGACATCTACAGACAGAAGAGGTGACAGCCACAACAGCTATGGCATATTCAGACAGTTAGAAGAGGTGACAGCCACAACAGCTATGACATCTTCAGACAGTTATAAGATGTGACAGCCACAACAGCTATGACATATTCAGACAGAAGAGGTGACAGGCACATCTGCTATGACATCTACAGACAGAAGAGGTGACAGCCACAACAGCTATGACATCTTCAGACATTTAGAAGAGGTGACAGCAACAACAGCTATGACATCTTCAGACAGTTAGAAGAGGTGACATGCACAACAGCTATGACGTCTTTAGACAGTTAGAAGAGGTGACAGTAACAACAGCTATGACATCTTCAGAAGTTAGAAGAGGTAACAGGCAAAACAGCTATGACATCTTCAGACAGTTAGAAGAGGTGACAGCAACAACAGCTATGACATCTTCAGACAGAAGAGGTGACAGCCACAACAACTATGACATCTTCAGACAGTTAGAAGAGCTGACAGCCACAACAGCTATGACATATTCAGACAGTTAGAAGAGGTGACAGGCACAACAGCTATGACATCTTCAGACAGTTAGAAGAGGTGACGGCAACAACAGCTATGAGATCTTCAGACAGAAGAGGTGACAGGCACAACAGCTATGACATCTACAGACAGATGAGGTGACAGCCACAACAGCTATGACATATTCAGACAGTTAGAAGAGGTGACAGCCACAACTGCTATGACATCTTCAGACAGTTATAAGATGTGACAGCCACAACAGCTATGACATCTTTAGACAGTTAGAAGAGGTTACAGGAACAACAGCTATGACATCTTCAGAAAGAAGAGGTGACAGGCACAGCAGCTATGACATCTACAGACAGAAGAGGTGACAGCCACAACAGCTATGGCATATTCAGACAGTTAGAAGAGGTGACAGCCACAACAGCTATGACATCTTCAGACAGTTATAAGATGTGACAGGCACATCAGCTATGACATCTACAGACAGAAGAGGTGACAGCCACAACAGCTATGGCATCTTCAGACAATTAGAAGAGGTGACAGCAACAACAGCTATGACATCTTCAGACAGTTAGAAGAGGTGACAGCCACAACAGCTATGACATCTTCAGAAGTTAGAAGAGGTATCAGGCTCAACAGCTATGACATCTTCAGACAGTTAGAAGAGGTGACAGCTACAACAGCTATGACATCTTCAGACAGAAGAGGTGACAGCCACAACAACTATGACATCTTCAGACAGTTAGAAGAGCTGACAGGCACAACAGCTATGACATCTTTAGACAGTTAGAAGAGGTGACAGCCACAACAGCTATGACATATTCAGACAGTTAGAAGAGGTGACGGCAACAACAGCTATGAGATCTTCAGACAGAAGAGGTGACAGCCACAACAGCTATGACATCTTCAGAGAGAAGAGGTGACAGGCACAACAGCTATGACATCTACAGACAGAAGAGGTGACAGCCACAACAGCTATGACATATTCAGACAGTTAGAAGAGGTGACAGCCACAACTGCTATGACATCTTCAGACAGTTATAAGATGTGACAGCCACAACAGCTATGACATATTCAGACAGAAGAGGTGACATGCACAACAGCTATGACATCTTCAGACAGTTAGAAGAGGTAACAGCAACAACAGCTATGACATCTTCAGACAGTTAGAAGAGGTGACAGGCACAACAGCTATGACATCTTTAGACAGTTGGAAGAGGTGACAGCCACAACAGCTATGACATCTTCAGACAGTTAGAAGAGGTGACAGACACAACAGCTATGACATCTTCAGACAGAAGAGGTGACAGGCACAACAGCTATGACATCTTCAGACAGAAGAGATGACAGGCACAACAGCTATGACATATTCAGACAGTTAGAAGAGGTTACAGGAACAACAGCTGTGACATCTGTAGACAGTTGGAAGATGTGACAGCCACAACAGCTATGACATCTTCAGACAGTTAGAAGAGGTGACAGCCACAACAGCTATGACATCTTCATACAGTTAGAAGAGGTGACAGGCACAACAGCTATGACGTCTTCAGGCAGTTAGAAGAGGTGACAGGCACAACAGCTATGTCATCTTCAGACAGTTAGAAGAGGTGACAGCAACAACAGCTATGACATCTTTAGACAGTTAGAAGCGGTGAAATCCACAACAGCTATGACATATTCAGACAGTTAGAAGAGGTGACGGCAACAACAGCTATGAGATCTTCAGACTGAAGAGGTGACAGCCACAAGAGCTATGAGATCTTCAGACAAAAGAGGTGACAGCCACAACAGCTATGAGATCTTCAGACAGAAGAGGTGACAGCCACAACAACTATGAAATCTTCAGACAGTTAGAAGAGGTGACAGGCACAACAGCTATGACATCTTTAGACAGTTAGAAGAGGTGACAGCCACCACAGCTATGAGATATTCAGACAGTTAGAAGAGGTGACAGGCACAACAGCTATGACATCTTCAGACAGTTAGAAGAGGTGACAGCCGCAACAGCTATGACATCTTTAGACAGTTAGAAGAGGTTACAGGAACAACAGCTATGACATCTTCAGAAAGAAGAGGTGACAGGCACAACAGCTATGACATCTACAGACAGAAGAGGTGACAGCCACAACAGCTATGGCATATTCAGACAGTTAGAAGAGGTGACAGCCACAACAGCTATGACATCTTCAGACAGTTGTAAGATGTGACAGCCACAACAGCTATGACATCTTCAGACAGTTAGAAGAGGTGACAGCCACAACAGCTATGACATCTTCAGAGAGTTAGAAGAGGTGACGGCAACAACAGCTATGAGATCTTCTGACTGAAGAGGTGACAGCCACAAGAGCTATGATATCTTCAGACAAAAGAGGTGACAGGCACAACAGCTATGAGATCTTCAGACAGAAGAGGTGACAGCCACAACAGCTATGACATCTTCAGACAATTAGACGAGGTGACAGCAACAACAGCTATGACATCTTCAGACAGTTAGAAGAGGTGACAGGCACAACAGCTATGACATCTTTAGACAGTTAGAAGAGGTGACAGCCACCACAGCTATGAGATATTCAGACAGTTAGAAGAGGTGACAGGCACAACAGCTATGACATCTTCAGACAGTTAGAAGAGGTGACAGCCGCAACAGCTATGACATCTTTAGACAGTTAGAAGAGGTTACAGGAACAACAGTTATGACATCTACAGACAGAAGAGGTGACAGGCACAACAGCTATGACATCTACAGACAGAAGAGGTGACAGCCACAACAGCTATGGCATATTCAGACAGTTAGAAGAGGTGACAGCCACAACAGCTATGACATCTTCAGACAGTTATAAGATGTGACAGCCACAACAGCTATGACATATTCAGACAGAAGAGGTGACAGGCACATCAGCTATGACATCTACAGACAGAAGAGGTGACAGCCACAACAGCTATGACATCTTCAGACAATTAGACGAGGTGACAGCAACAACAGCTATGACATCTTCAGACAGTTAGAAGAGGTGACAGCCACAACAGCTATGACGTATTTAGACAGTTAGAAGAGGTGACAGTAACAACAGCTATGACATCTTCAGAAGTTAGAAGAGGTAACAGGCACAACAGCTATGACATCTTCAGACAGTTAGAAGAGGTGACAGCAACAACAGCTATGACATCTTCAGACAGAAGAGGTGACAGCCACAACAACTATGACATCTTCAGACAGTTAGAAGAGCTGACAGGCACAACAGCTATGACATCTTTAGACAGTTAGAAGAGGTGACAGCCACAACAGCTATGACATATTCAGACAGTTAGAAGAGGTGACAGGCACAACAGCTATGACATCTTCAGACAGTTAGAAGAGGTGACGGCAACAACAGCTATGAGATCTTCAGACAGAAGAGGTGACAGCCACAACAGCTATGACATCTTCAGAGAGAAGAGGTGACAGGCACAACAGCTATGACATCTACAGACAGAAGAGGTGACAGCCACAACAGCTATGACATATTCAGACAGTTAGAAGAGGTGACAGCCACAACTGCTATGACATCTTCAGACAGTTATAAGATGTGACAGCCACAACAGCTATGACATATTCAGACAGAAGAGGTGACACTCACAACAGCTATGACATCTTCAGACAGTTAGAAGAGGTAACAGTAACAACAGCAATGACATCTTCAGACAGTTAGAAGAGGTGACAGGCACAACATCTATGACATCTTTAGACAGTTGGAAGAGGTGACAGCCACAACAGCTATGACATCTCCAGACAGTTAGAAGAGGTGACGGCAACAACAGCTATGAGATCTTCAGACAGAAGAGGTGACAGCCACAACTGCTATGACATCTTCAGACAGAAGAGGTGACAGGCACAACAGCTATGACATCTTCAGACAGTTAGAAGGGGGTGACAGCCTCAACAGCTATGACATCTTTAGACAGTTAGAAGAGGTGACAGCCACCACAGCTATGAGATATTCAGACAGTTAGAAGAGGTGACAGGCACAACAGCTATGACATCTTCAAACAGTTAGAAGTGGTGACAGCCGCAACAGCTATGACATCTTTAGACAGTTAGAAGAGGTTACAGGAACAACAGCTATGACATCTTCAGAAAGAAGAGGTGACAGGCACAACAGCTATGACATCTACAGACAGAAGAGGTGACATCCACAACAGCTATGGCATATTCAGGCAGTTAGAAGAGGTGACAGCCACAACAGCTATGACATCTTCAGACAGTTATAAGATGTGACAGCCACAACAGCTATGACATATTCAGACAGAAGAGGTGACAGGCACATCAGCTATGACATCTACAGACAGAAGAGGTGACAGCCACAACAGCTATGACATCTTCAGACAATTAGAAGAGGTGACAGCAACAACAGCTATGACATCTTCAGACAGTTAGAAGAGGTGACAGCCACAACAGCTATGACGTCTTTAGACAGTTAGAAGAGGTGACAGTAACAACAGCTATGACATCTTCAGAAGTTAGAAGAGGTAACAGGCACAACAGCTATGACATCTTCAGACAGTTAGAAGAGGTGACAGCAGCAACAGCTATGACATCTTCAGACAGAAGAGGTGACAGCCACAACAACTATGACATCTTCAGACAGTTAGAAGAGCTGACAGGCACAACAGCTATGACATCTTTAGACAGTTAGAAGAGGTGACAGCCACAACAGCTATGACATATTCAGACAGTTAGAAGAGGTGACAGTCACAACAGCTATGACATCTTCAGACAGTTAGAAGAGGTGACGGCAACAACAGCTATGAGATCTTCAGACAGAAGAGGTGACAGCCACAACAGCTATGACATCTTCAGAGAGAAGAGGTGACAGGCACAACAGCTATGACATCTACAGACAGAAGAGGTGACAGCCACAACAGCTATGACATATTCAGACAGTTAGAAGAGGTGACAGCCACAACTGCTATGACATCTTCAGACAGTTATAAGATGTGACAGCCACAACAGCTATGACATATTCAGACAGAAGAGGTGACACTCACAACAGCTATGACATCTTCAGACAGTTAGAAGAGGTAACAGCAACAACAGCTATGACATCTTCAGACAGTTAGAAGAGGTGACAGGCACAACAGCTATGACATCTTTAGACAGTTGGAAGATGTGACAGCCACAACAGCTATGACATCTCCAGACAGTTAGAAGAGGTGACAGCCACAACAGCTATGACATCTTCAGACAGAAGAGGTGACAGGCACAACAGCTATGACATCTTCAGACAGTTAGAAGAGGTAACAGCAACAACAGCTATGACATCTTCAGACAGTTAGAAGAGGTGACAGGCACAACAGCTGTGACATCTGTAGACAGTTGGAAGAGGTGACAGCCACAACAGCTATGACATCTTCAGACAGTTAGAAGAGGTGACAGCCACAACAGCTATGACATCTTCAGACAGTTAGAAGAGGTGACAGGAACAACAGCTATGACGTCTTCAGACAGTTAGAAGAGGTGACAGGCACAACAGCTATGTCATCTTCAGACAGTTAGAAGAGGTGACAGCAACAACAGCTATGACATCTTTAGACAGTTAGAAGCGGTGACAGCCACAACAGCCATGACATCTTCAGACAGTTAGAAGAGGTGACAGGCACAACAGCTATGACATCTTCAGACAGTTAGAAGAGGTGCCAGCCACAACAGCTATGACATATTCAGACAGTTAGAAGAGGTGACGGCAACAACAGCTATGAGATCTTCAGACTGAAGAGGTGACAGCCACAACAGCTATGACATCTTCAGACAAAAGAGCTGACAGGCACAACAGCTATGTGATCTTCAGACAGAAGAGGTGACAGCCACAACTGCTATGACATCTTCAGACAGAAGAGGTGACAGGCACAACAGCTATGACATCTTCAGACAGTTAGAAGGGGGTGACAGCCTCAACAGCTATGACATCTTTAGACAGTTAGAAGAGGTGACAGCCACAACAGCTATGACATCTTCAGACAATTAGAAGAGGTGACAGCAACAACAGCTATGACATCTTCAGACAGTTAGAAGAGGTGACAGCCACAACAGCTATGACGTCTTTAGACAGTTAGAAGAGGTGACAGTAACAACAGCTATGACATCTTCATAAGTTAGAAGAGGTAACAGGCACAACAGCTATGACATCTTCAGACAGTTAGAAGAGGTGACAGCAACAACAGCTATGACATCTTCAGACAGAAGAGGTGACAGCCACAACAACTATGACATCTTCAGACAGTTAGAAGAGCTGACAGGCACAACAGCTATGACATCTTTAGACAGTTAGAAGAGGTGACAGCCACAACAGCTATGACATATTCAGACAGTTAGAAGAGGTGACAGGCACAACAGCTATGACATCTTCAGACAGTTAGAAGAGGTGACGGCAACAACAGCTATGAGATCTTCAGACAGAAGAGGTGACAGGCACAACAGCTATGACATCTTCAGAGAGAAGAGGTGAGAGGCACAACAGCTATGACATCTACAGACAGAAGAGGTGACAGCCACAACAGCTATGACATATTCAGACAGTTAGAAGAGGTGACAGCCACAACTGCTATGACATCTTCAGACAGTTATAAGATGTGACAGCCACAACAGCTATGACATATTCAGTCAGAAGAGGTGACACTCACAACAGCTATGACATCTTCAGACAGTTAGAAGAGGTAACACCAACAACAGCTATGACATCTTCAGACAGTTAGAAGAGGTGACAGGCACAACAGCTATGACATCTTTAGACAGTTGGAAGAGGTGACAGCCACAACAGCTATGACATCTCCAGACAGTTAGAAGAGGTGACAGCCACAACAGCTATGACATCTTCAGACAGAAGAGGTGACAGGCACAACAGCTATGACATCTTCAGACAGTTAGAAGAGGTAACAGCAACAACAGCTATGACATCTTCAGACAGTTAGAAGAGGTGACAGGCACAACAGCTGTGACATCTGTAGACAGTTGGAAGAGGTGACAGCCACAACAGCTATGACATCTTCAGACAGTTAGAAGAGGTGACAGCCACAAGAGCTATGACATCTTCAGACAGTTAGAAGAGGTGACAGGAACAACAGCTATGACGTCTTCAGACAGTTAGAAGAGGTGACAGGCACAACAGCTATGTCATCTTCAGACAGTTAGAAGAGGTGACAGCAACAACAGCTATGACATCTTTAGACAGTTAGAAGCGGTGACAGCCACAACAGCTATGACATATTCAGACAGTTAGAAGAGGTGACGGCAACAACAGCTATGAGATCTTCAGACTGAAGAGGTGACAGCCACAACAGCTATGACATCTTCAGACAAAAGAGCTGACAGGCACAACAGCTATGTGATCTTCAGACAGAAGAGGTGACAGCCACAACTGCTATGACATCTTCAGACAGAAGAGGTGACAGGCACAACAGCTATGACATCTTCAGACAGTTAGAAGAGGGTGACAGCCTCAACAGCTATGACATCTTTAGACAGTTAGAAGAGGTGACAGCCACAACAGCTATGACATCTTCAGACAGTTAGAAGAGGTGACAGCCACAACAGCTATGACATATTTAGACAGTTAGAAGATGTGACAGGAACAACAGCTATGACGTCTTCAGACAGTTAGAAGAGGTGACAGGCACAACAGCTATGACATCTTCAGACAGGTAGAAGAGGTGACAGCAACAACAGCTATGACATCTTCAGACAGAAGAGGTGACAGCCACAACAGCTATGACATCTTTAGACAGTTAGAAGAGGTGACAGCCACGACAGCTATGAGATATTCAGACAGTTAGAAGAGGTGACAGGCACAACAGCTATGACATCTTCAGACAGTTAGAAGAGGTGACAGCCACAACAGCTATGCCATATTTAGACAGTTAGAAGAGGTGACAGGAAGAACAGCTATGACATCTTCAGACAGTTAGAAGAGGTGACAGGCACAACAGCTATGACTTCTTCAGACAGTTAGAAGAGGTGACAGCAACAACAGTTATGACATCTTCAGACAGTTAGAAGAGGTGACAGCCACAACAGCTATGACGTCTTTAGACAGTTAGAAGAGGTGACAGTAACAACAGCTATGACATATTCAGAAGTTAGAAGAGGTAACAGGCACAACAGCTATGACATCTTCAGACAGTTAGAAGAGGTAACAGCAACAACAGCTATGACATCTTCAGACAGTTAGAAGAGGTGACAGGCACAACAGCTGTGACATCTGTAGACAGTTGGAAGAGGTGACAGCCACAACAGCTATGACATCTTCAGACAGTTAGAAGAGGTGACAGCCACAACAGCTATGACATCTTCAGACAGTTAGAAGAGGTGACAGGAACAACAGCTATGACGTCTTCAGACAGTTAGAAGAGGTGACAGGCACAACAGCTATGTCATCTTCAGACAGTTAGAAGAGGTGACAGCAACAACAGCTATGACATCTTTAGACAGTTAGAAGCGGTGACAGCCACAACAGCCATGACATCTTCAGACAGTTAGAAGAGGTGACAGGCACAACAGCTATGACATCTTCAGACAGTTAGAAGAGGTGCCAGCCACAACAGCTATGACATATTCAGACAGTTAGAAGAGGTGACGGCAACAACAGCTATGAGATCTTCAGACTGAAGAGGTGACAGCCACAACAGCTATGACATCTTCAGACAAAAGAGCTGACAGGCACAACAGCTATGTGATCTTCAGACAGAAGAGGTGACAGCCACAACTGCTATGACATCTTCAGACAGAAGAGGTGACAGGCACAACAGCTATGACATCTTCAGACAGTTAGAAGGGGGTGACAGCCTCAACAGCTATGACATCTTTAGACAGTTAGAAGAGGTGACAGCCACAACAGCTATGACATCTTCAGACAATTAGAAGAGGTGACAGCAACAACAGCTATGACATCTTCAGACAGTTAGAAGAGGTGACAGCCACAACAGCTATGACGTCTTTAGACAGTTAGAAGAGGTGACAGTAACAACAGCTATGACATCTTCATAAGTTAGAAGAGGTAACAGGCACAACAGCTATGACATCTTCAGACAGTTAGAAGAGGTGACAGCAACAACAGCTATGACATCTTCAGACAGAAGAGGTGACAGCCACAACAACTATGACATCTTCAGACAGTTAGAAGAGCTGACAGGCACAACAGCTATGACATCTTTAGACAGTTAGAAGAGGTGACAGCCACAACAGCTATGACATATTCAGACAGTTAGAAGAGGTGACAGGCACAACAGCTATGACATCTTCAGACAGTTAGAAGAGGTGACGGCAACAACAGCTATGAGATCTTCAGACAGAAGAGGTGACAGGCACAACAGCTATGACATCTTCAGAGAGAAGAGGTGAGAGGCACAACAGCTATGACATCTACAGACAGAAGAGGTGACAGCCACAACAGCTATGACATATTCAGACAGTTAGAAGAGGTGACAGCCACAACTGCTATGACATCTTCAGACAGTTATAAGATGTGACAGCCACAACAGCTATGACATATTCAGTCAGAAGAGGTGACACTCACAACAGCTATGACATCTTCAGACAGTTAGAAGAGGTAACACCAACAACAGCTATGACATCTTCAGACAGTTAGAAGAGGTGACAGGCACAACAGCTATGACATCTTTAGACAGTTGGAAGAGGTGACAGCCACAACAGCTATGACATCTCCAGACAGTTAGAAGAGGTGACAGCCACAACAGCTATGACATCTTCAGACAGAAGAGGTGACAGGCACAACAGCTATGACATCTTCAGACAGTTAGAAGAGGTAACAGCAACAACAGCTATGACATCTTCAGACAGTTAGAAGAGGTGACAGGCACAACAGCTGTGACATCTGTAGACAGTTGGAAGAGGTGACAGCCACAACAGCTATGACATCTTCAGACAGTTAGAAGAGGTGACAGCCACAAGAGCTATGACATCTTCAGACAGTTAGAAGAGGTGACAGGAACAACAGCTATGACGTCTTCAGACAGTTAGAAGAGGTGACAGGCACAACAGCTATGTCATCTTCAGACAGTTAGAAGAGGTGACAGCAACAACAGCTATGACATCTTTAGACAGTTAGAAGCGGTGACAGCCACAACAGCTATGACATATTCAGACAGTTAGAAGAGGTGACGGCAACAACAGCTATGAGATCTTCAGACTGAAGAGGTGACAGCCACAACAGCTATGACATCTTCAGACAAAAGAGCTGACAGGCACAACAGCTATGTGATCTTCAGACAGAAGAGGTGACAGCCACAACTGCTATGACATCTTCAGACAGAAGAGGTGACAGGCACAACAGCTATGACATCTTCAGACAGTTAGAAGAGGGTGACAGCCTCAACAGCTATGACATCTTTAGACAGTTAGAAGAGGTGACAGCCACAACAGCTATGACATCTTCAGACAGTTAGAAGAGGTGACAGCCACAACAGCTATGACATATTTAGACAGTTAGAAGATGTGACAGGAACAACAGCTATGACGTCTTCAGACAGTTAGAAGAGGTGACAGGCACAACAGCTATGACATCTTCAGACAGGTAGAAGAGGTGACAGCAACAACAGCTATGACATCTTCAGACAGAAGAGGTGACAGCCACAACAGCTATGACATCTTTAGACAGTTAGAAGAGGTGACAGCCACGACAGCTATGAGATATTCAGACAGTTAGAAGAGGTGACAGGCACAACAGCTATGACATCTTCAGACAGTTAGAAGAGGTGACAGCCACAACAGCTATGCCATATTTAGACAGTTAGAAGAGGTGACAGGAAGAACAGCTATGACATCTTCAGACAGTTAGAAGAGGTGACAGGCACAACAGCTATGACTTCTTCAGACAGTTAGAAGAGGTGACAGCAACAACAGTTATGACATCTTCAGACAGTTAGAAGAGGTGACAGCCACAACAGCTATGACGTCTTTAGACAGTTAGAAGAGGTGACAGTAACAACAGCTATGACATATTCAGAAGTTAGAAGAGGTAACAGGCACAACAGCTATGACATCTTCAGACAGTTAGAAGAGGTGACAGCAACAACAGCTATGACATCCTCAGGCAGAAGAGGTGACAGCCACAACAACTATGACATCTTCAGACAGTTAGAAGAGCTGACAGGCACAACAGCTATGACATCTTTAGACAGTTAGAAGAGGTGACAGCCACAACAGCTATGACATATTCAGACAGTTAGAAGAGGTGACAGGCACAACAGCTATGACATCTTCAGACAGTTAGAAGAAGTGACGACAACAACAGCTATGAGATCTTCCGACAGAAGAGGTGACAGCCACAACAGCTATGACATCTTCAGAGAGAAGAGGTGACAGGCACAACAGCTATGACATCTACAGACAGAAGAGGTGACAGCCACAACAGCTATGACATATTCAGACAGAAGAGGTGACAGGCACAACAGCTATGACATCTTCGGACAGTTAGAAGAGGTAACAGCAACAACGGCTATGACAACCTCAGACAGTTAGAAGAGGTGACAGGCACAACAGCTATGACATCTTTAGACAGTTAGAAGAGGTGACAGCCACCAGCTATGAGATATTCAGACAGTTAGAAGAGGTGACAGGCACAACAGCTATGACATCTTCAGACAGTTAGAAGAGGTGACAGCCGCAACAGCTATGACATCTTTAGACAGTTAGAAGAGGTTACAGGAACAACAGCTATGACATCTTCAGAAAGAAGAGGTGACAGGCACAACAGCTATGACATCTACAGACAGAAGAGGTGACAGCCACAACAGCTATGGCATATTCAGACAGTTAGAAGAGGTGACAGCCACAGCAGCTATGACATCTTCAGACAGTTATAAGATGTGACAGCCACAACAGCTATGTCATATTCAGACAGAAGAGGTGACAGGCACATCAGCTATGACGTCTTTAGACAGTTAGAAGAGGTGACAGTAACAACAGCTATGACATCTTCAGAAGTTAGAAGAGGTAACAGGCACAACAGCTATGGCATCTTCAGACAGTTAGAAGAGGTGACAGCAACAACAGCTATGACATCTTCAGACAGAAGAGGTGACAGCCACAACAACTATGACATCTTCAGACAGTTAGAAGAGCTGACAGGCACAACAGCTATGACATCTTTAGACAGTTAGAAGAGGTGACAGCCACAACAGCTATGACATATTCAGACAGTTAGAAGAGGTGACAGGCACAACAGCTATGACATCTTCAGACAGTTAGAAGAGGTGACGGCAACAACAGCTATGAGATCTTCAGACAGAAGAGGTGACAGCCACAACAGCTATGACATCTTCAGAGAGAAGAGGTGACAGGCACAACAGCTATGACATCTTCAGACAGAAGAGGTGACAGCCACAACAGCGATGACATATTCAGACAGTTAGAAGAGGTGACAGCCACAACAGCTATGACATATTCAGACAGAAGAGGTGACATGCACAACAGCTATGACATCTTCAGACAGTTAGAAGAGGTAACAGCAACAACAGCTATGACATCTTCAGACAGTTAGAAGAGGTGACAGGCACAACAGCTATGACATCTTTAGACAGTTGGAAGAGGTGACAGCCACAACAGCTATGACATCTTCAGACAGTTAGAAGAGGTGACAGACACAACAGCTATGACATCTTCAGACAGTTAGAAGAGGTGACAGGAACAACAGCTATGACATCTTTAGACAGTTAGAAGAGGTAACACCAACAACAGCTATGACATCTTCAGACAGTTAGAAGAGGTGACAGGCACAACAGCTATGACATCTTTAGACAGTTGGAAGAGGTGACAGCCACAACAGCTATGACATCTCCAGACAGTTAGAAGAGGTGACAGCCACAACAGCTATGACATCTTCAGACAGAAGAGGTGACAGCCACAACAGCTATGACATCTTCAGACAGAAGAGGTGACAGGCACAACAGCTATGACATCTTCAGACAGTTAGAAGAGGTAACAGCAACAACAGCTATGACATCTTCAGACAGTTAGAAGAGGTGACAGGCATAACAGCTGTGACATCTGTAGACAGTTGGAAGAGGTGACAGCCACAACAGCTATGACATCTTCAGACAGGTAGTAGAGGTGACAGCCACAACAGCTATGACATCTTCAGACAGTTAGAAGAGGTGACAGGAACAACAGCTATGACGTCTTCAGACAGTTAGAAGAGGTGACAGGCACAACAGCTATGTCATCTTCAGACAGTTAGAAGAGGTGACAGCAACAACAGCTATGACATCTTTAGACAGTTAGAAGCGGTGACAGCCACAACAGCTATGACATATTCAGAGAGTTAGAAGAGGTGACGGCAACAACAGCTATGAGATCTTCAGACTGAAGAGGTGACAGCCACAACAGCTATGACATCTTCAGACAAAAGAGCTGACAGGCACAACAGCTATGTGATCTTCAGACAGAAGAGGTGACAGCCACAACTGCTATGACATCTTCAGACAGAAGAGGTGACAGGCACAACAGCTATGACATCTTCAGACAGTTAGAAGGGCTTGACAGCCTCAACAGCTATGACATCTTTAGACAGTTAGAAGAGGTGACAGCCACAACAGCTATGACATCTTCAGACAGTTAGAAGAGGTGACAGCCACAACAGCTATGACGTATTTAGACAGTTAGAAGATGTGACAGGAACAACAGCTATGACGTCTTCAGACAGTTAGAAGAGGTGACAGGCACAACAGCTATGACATCTTCAGACAGGTAGAAGAGGTGACAGCAACAACAGCTATGACATCTTCAGACAGAAGAGGTGACAGCCACAACAGCTATGACATCTTTAGACAGTTAGAAGAGGTGACAGCCACGACAGCTATGTGATATTCAGACAGTTAGAAGAGGTGACAGGCACAACAGCGATGACATCTTCAGACAGTTAGAAGAGGTGACAGCCACAACAGCTATGACATATTTAGACAGTTAGAAGAGGTGACAGGAAGAACAGCTATGACATCTTCAGACAGTTAGAAGAGGTGACAGGCACAACAGCTATGACATCTTCAGACAGTTAGAAGAGGTGACAGCAACAACAGTTATGACATCTTCAGACAGTTAGAAGAGGTGACAGCCACAACAGCTATGACGTCTTTAGACAGTTAGAAGAGGTGACAGTAACAACAGCTATGACATCTTCAGAAGTTAGAAGAGGTAACAGGCACAACAGCTATGACATCTTCAGACAGTTAGAAGAGGTGACAGCCACAACAGCTATGACATCTTCAGACAGAAGAGGTGACAGGCACAACAGCTATGACATCTTCAGACAGTTAGAAGAGGTAACAGCAACAACAGCTATGACATCTTCAGACAGTTAGAAGAGGTGACAGGCACAACAGCTGTGACATCTGTAGACAGTTGGAAGAGGTGACAGCCACAACAGCTATGACATCTTCAGACAGTTAGAAGAGGTGACAGCCACAACAGCTATGACATCTTCAGACAGTTAGAAGAGGTGACAGGAACAACAGCTATGACGTCTTCAGACAGTTAGAAGAGGTGACAGGCACAACAGCTATGTCATCTTCAGACAGTTAGAAGAGGTGACAGCAACAACAGCTATGACATCTTTAGACAGTTAGAAGCGGTGACAGCCACAACAGCTATGACATATTCAGACAGTTAGAAGAGGTGACGGCAACAACAGCTATGAGATCTTCAGACTGAAGAGGTGACAGCCACAACAGCTATGACATCTTCAGACAAAAGAGCTGACAGGCACAACAGCTATGTGATCTTCAGACAGAAGAGGTGACAGCCACAACTGCTATGACATCTTCAGACAGAAGAGGTGACAGGCACAACAGCTATGACATCTTCAGACAGTTAGAAGGGGGTGACAGCCTCAACAGCTATGACATCTTTAGACAGTTAGAAGAGGTGACAGCCACAACAGCTATGACATCTTCAGACAATTAGAAGAGGTGACAGCAACAACAGCTATGACATCTTCAGACAGTTAGAAGAGGTGACAGCCCCAACAGCTATGACGTCTTTAGACAGTTAGAAGAGGTGACAGTAACAACAGCTATGACATCTTCATAAGTTAGAAGAGGTAACAGGCACAACAGCTATGACATCTTCAGACAGTTAGAAGAGGTGACAGCAACAACAGCTATGACATCTTCAGACAGAAGAGGTGACAGCCACAACAACTATGACATCTTCAGACAGTTAGAAGAGCTGACAGGCACAACAGCTATGACATCTTTAGACAGTTAGAAGAGGTGACAGCCACAACAGCTATGACATATTCAGACAGTTAGAAGAGGTGACAGGCACAACAGCTATGACATCTTCAGACAGTTAGAAGAGGTGACGGCAACAACAGCTATGAGATCTTCAGACAGAAGAGGTGACAGGCACAACAGCTATGACATCTTCAGAGAGAAGAGGTGAGAGGCACAACAGCTATGACATCTACAGACAGAAGAGGTGACAGCCACAACAGCTATGACATATTCAGACAGTTAGAAGAGGTGACAGCCACAACTGCTATGACATCTTCAGACAGTTATAAGATGTGACAGCCACAACAGCTATGACATATTCAGTCAGAAGAGGTGACACTCACAACAGCTATGACATCTTCAGACAGTTAGAAGAGGTAACACCAACAACAGCTATGACATCTTCAGACAGTTAGAAGAGGTGACAGGCACAACAGCTATGACATCTTTAGACAGTTGGAAGAGGTGACAGCCACAACAGCTATGACATCTCCAGACAGTTAGAAGAGGTGACAGCCACAACAGCTATGACATCTTCAGACAGAAGAGGTGACAGGCACAACAGCTATGACATCTTCAGACAGTTAGAAGAGGTAACAGCAACAACAGCTATGACATCTTCAGACAGTTAGAAGAGGTGACAGGCACAACAGCTGTGACATCTGTAGACAGTTGGAAGAGGTGACAGCCACAACAGCTATGACATCTTCAGACAGTTAGAAGAGGTGACAGCCACAAGAGCTATGACATCTTCAGACAGTTAGAAGAGGTGACAGGAACAACAGCTATGACGTCTTCAGACAGTTAGAAGAGGTGACAGGCACAACAGCTATGTCATCTTCAGACAGTTAGAAGAGGTGACAGCAACAACAGCTATGACATCTTTAGACAGTTAGAAGCGGTGACAGCCACAACAGCTATGACATATTCAGACAGTTAGAAGAGGTGACGGCAACAACAGCTATGAGATCTTCAGACTGAAGAGGTGACAGCCACAACAGCTATGACATCTTCAGACAAAAGAGCTGACAGGCACAACAGCTATGTGATCTTCAGACAGAAGAGGTGACAGCCACAACTGCTATGACATCTTCAGACAGAAGAGGTGACAGGCACAACAGCTATGACATCTTCAGACAGTTAGAAGAGGGTGACAGCCTCAACAGCTATGACATCTTTAGACAGTTAGAAGAGGTGACAGCCACAACAGCTATGACATCTTCAGACAGTTAGAAGAGGTGACAGCCACAACAGCTATGACATATTTAGACAGTTAGAAGATGTGACAGGAACAACAGCTATGACGTCTTCAGACAGTTAGAAGAGGTGACAGGCACAACAGCTATGACATCTTCAGACAGGTAGAAGAGGTGACAGCAACAACAGCTATGACATCTTCAGACAGAAGAGGTGACAGCCACAACAGCTATGACATCTTTAGACAGTTAGAAGAGGTGACAGCCACGACAGCTATGAGATATTCAGACAGTTAGAAGAGGTGACAGGCACAACAGCTATGACATCTTCAGACAGTTAGAAGAGGTGACAGCCACAACAGCTATGCCATATTTAGACAGTTAGAAGAGGTGACAGGAAGAACAGCTATGACATCTTCAGACAGTTAGAAGAGGTGACAGGCACAACAGCTATGACTTCTTCAGACAGTTAGAAGAGGTGACAGCAACAACAGTTATGACATCTTCAGACAGTTAGAAGAGGTGACAGCCACAACAGCTATGACGTCTTTAGACAGTTAGAAGAGGTGACAGTAACAACAGCTATGACATATTCAGAAGTTAGAAGAGGTAACAGGCACAACAGCTATGACATCTTCAGACAGTTAGAAGAGGTGACAGCAACAACAGCTATGACATCCTCAGGCAGAAGAGGTGACAGCCACAACAACTATGACATCTTCAGACAGTTAGAAGAGCTGACAGGCACAACAGCTATGACATCTTTAGACAGTTAGAAGAGGTGACAGCCACAACAGCTATGACATATTCAGACAGTTAGAAGAGGTGACAGGCACAACAGCTATGACATCTTCAGACAGTTAGAAGAAGTGACGACAACAACAGCTATGAGATCTTCCGACAGAAGAGGTGACAGCCACAACAGCTATGACATCTTCAGAGAGAAGAGGTGACAGGCACAACAGCTATGACATCTACAGACAGAAGAGGTGACAGCCACAACAGCTATGACATATTCAGACAGAAGAGGTGACAGGCACAACAGCTATGACATCTTCGGACAGTTAGAAGAGGTAACAGCAACAACGGCTATGACAACCTCAGACAGTTAGAAGAGGTGACAGGCACAACAGCTATGACATCTTTAGACAGTTAGAAGAGGTGACAGCCACCAGCTATGAGATATTCAGACAGTTAGAAGAGGTGACAGGCACAACAGCTATGACATCTTCAGACAGTTAGAAGAGGTGACAGCCGCAACAGCTATGACATCTTTAGACAGTTAGAAGAGGTTACAGGAACAACAGCTATGACATCTTCAGAAAGAAGAGGTGACAGGCACAACAGCTATGACATCTACAGACAGAAGAGGTGACAGCCACAACAGCTATGGCATATTCAGACAGTTAGAAGAGGTGACAGCCACAGCAGCTATGACATCTTCAGACAGTTATAAGATGTGACAGCCACAACAGCTATGTCATATTCAGACAGAAGAGGTGACAGGCACATCAGCTATGACGTCTTTAGACAGTTAGAAGAGGTGACAGTAACAACAGCTATGACATCTTCAGAAGTTAGAAGAGGTAACAGGCACAACAGCTATGACATCTTCAGACAGTTAGAAGAGGTGACAGCAACAACAGCTATGACATCTTCAGACAGAAGAGGTGACAGCCACAACAACTATGACATCTTCAGACAGTTAGAAGAGCTGACAGGCACAACAGCTATGACATCTTTAGACAGTTAGAAGAGGTGACAGCCACAACAGCTATGACATATTCAGACAGTTAGAAGAGGTGACAGGCACAACAGCTATGACATCTTCAGACAGTTAGAAGAGGTGACGGCAACAACAGCTATGAGATCTTCAGACAGAAGAGGTGACAGCCACAACAGCTATGACATCTTCAGAGAGAAGAGGTGACAGGCACAACAGCTATGACATCTACAGACAGAAGAGGTGACAGCCACAACAGCGATGACATATTCAGACAGTTAGAAGAGGTGACAGCCACAACAGCTATGACATATTCAGACAGAAGAGGTGACATGCACAACAGCTATGACATCTTCAGACAGTTAGAAGAGGTAACAGCAACAACAGCTATGACATCTTCAGACAGTTAGAAGAGGTGACAGGCACAACAGCTATGACATCTTTAGACAGTTGGAAGAGGTGACAGCCACAACAGCTATGACATCTTCAGACAGTTAGAAGAGGTGACAGACACAACAGCTATGACATCTTCAGACAGTTAGAAGAGGTGACAGGAACAACAGCTATGACATCTTTAGACAGTTAGAAGAGGTAACACCAACAACAGCTATGACATCTTCAGACAGTTAGAAGAGGTGACAGGCACAACAGCTATGACATCTTTAGACAGTTGGAAGAGGTGACAGCCACAACAGCTATGACATCTCTAGACAGTTAGAAGAGGTGACAGGCACAACAGCTATGACATCTTCAGACAGAAGAGGTGACAGCCACAACAGCTATGACATCTTCAGACAGAAGAGGTGACAGGCACAACAGCTATGACATCTTCAGACAGTTAGAAGAGGTAACAGCAACAACAGCTATGACATCTTCAGACAGTTAGAAGAGGTGACAGGCATAACAGCTGTGACATCTGTAGACAGTTGGAAGAGGTGACAGCCACAACAGCTATGACATCTTCAGACAGGTAGTAGAGGTGACAGCCACAACAGCTATGACATCTTCAGACAGTTAGAAGAGGTGACAGGAACAACAGCTATGACGTCTTCAGACAGTTAGAAGAGGTGACAGGCACAACAGCTATGTCATCTTCAGACAGTTAGAAGAGGTGACAGCAACAACAGCTATGACATCTTTAGACAGTTAGAAGCGGTGACAGCCACAACAGCTATGACATATTCAGAGAGTTAGAAGAGGTGACGGCAACAACAGCTATGAGATCTTCAGACTGAAGAGGTGACAGCCACAACAGCTATGACATCTTCAGACAAAAGAGCTGACAGGCACAACAGCTATGTGATCTTCAGACAGAAGAGGTGACAGCCACAACTGCTATGACATCTTCAGACAGAAGAGGTGACAGGCACAACAGCTATGACATCTTCAGACAGTTAGAAGGGCTTGACAGCCTCAACAGCTATGACATCTTTAGACAGTTAGAAGAGGTGACAGCCACAACAGCTATGACATCTTCAGACAGTTAGAAGAGGTGACAGCCACAACAGCTATGACGTATTTAGACAGTTAGAAGATGTGACAGGAACAACAGCTATGACGTCTTCAGACAGTTAGAAGAGGTGACAGGCACAACAGCTATGACATCTTCAGACAGGTAGAAGAGGTGACAGCAACAACAGCTATGACATCTTCAGACAGAAGAGGTGACAGCCACAACAGCTATGACATCTTTAGACAGTTAGAAGAGGTGACAGCCACGACAGCTATGTGATATTCAGACAGTTAGAAGAGGTGACAGGCACAACAGCGATGACATCTTCAGACAGTTAGAAGAGGTGACAGCCACAACAGCTATGACATATTTAGACAGTTAGAAGAGGTGACAGGAAGAACAGCTATGACATCTTCAGACAGTTAGAAGAGGTGACAGGCACAACAGCTATGACATCTTCAGACAGTTAGAAGAGGTGACAGCAACAACAGTTATGACATCTTCAGACAGTTAGAAGAGGTGACAGCCACAACAGCTATGACGTCTTTAGACAGTTAGAAGAGGTGACAGTAACAACAGCTATGACATCTTCAGAAGTTAGAAGAGGTAACAGGCACAACAGCTATGACATCTTCAGACAGTTAGAAGAGGTGACAGCCACAACAGCTATGACATCTTCAGACATTTAGAAGAGGTGACAGGAACAACAGCTATGACGTCTTCAGACAGTTAGAAGAGGTGACAGGCACAACAGCTATGTCATCTTCAGACATTTAGAAGAGGTGACAGCAACAACAGCTATGACATCTTTAGACAGTTAGAAGCGGTGACAGCCACAACAGCTATGACATATTCAGACAGTTAGAAGAGGTGACGGCAACAACAGCTATGAGATCTTCAGACTGAAGAGGTGACAGCCACAACAGCTATGACATCTTCAGACAAAAGAGCTGACAGGCACAACAGATATGTGATCTTCAGACAGAAGAGGTGACAGCCACAACTGCTATGGCATCTTCAGACAGAAGAGGTGACAGGCACAACAGCTATGACATCTTCAGACAGTTAGAAGGGGGTGACAGCCTCAACAGCTATGACATCTTTAGACAGTTAGAAGAGGTGACAGCCACAACAGCTATGACATATTTAGACAGTTAGAAGATGTGACAGCCACAACAGCTATGACATATTCAGACAGAAGAGGTGACAGGCACATCAGCTATGACATCTACAGACAGAAGAGGTGACAGCCACAACAGCTATGACATCTTCAGACAATTAGAAGAGGTGACAGCAACAACAGCTATGACATATTCAGACAGTTAGAAGAGGTGACAGCCACAACAGCTATGACGTCTTTAGACAGTTAGAAGAGGTGACAGTAACAACAGCTATGACATCTTCAGAAGTTAGAAGAGGTAACATGCACAACAGCTATGACATCTTCAGACAGTTAGAAGAGGTGACAGCAACAACAGCTATGACATCTTCAGACAGAAGAGGTGACAGCTACAACAACTATGACATCTTCAGACAGTTAGAAGAGCTGACAGGCACAACAGCTATGACATCTTTAGACAGTTAGAAGAGGTGACAGCCACAACAGCTATGACATATTCAGACAGTTAGAAGAGGTGACAGGCACAACAGCTATGACATCTTCAGACAGTTAGAAGAGGTGACGACAACAACAGCTATCAGATCTTCCGACAGAAGAGGTGACAGCCACAACAGCTATGACATCTTCAGAGAGAAGAGGTGACAGGCACAACAGCTATGACATCTACAGACAGAAGAGGTGACAACCACAACAGCTATGACATATTCAGACAGAAGAGGTGACAGGCACAACAGCTATGACATCTTCAGACAGTTAGCAGAGGTAACAGCAACAACGGCTATGACAACCTCAGACAGTTAGAAGAGGTGACAGGCACAACAGCTATGACATCTTCAGACAGTTAGAAGAGGTGACATCCGCAACAGCTATGACATCTTTAGACAGTTAGAAGAGGTTACAGGAACAACAGCTATGACATCTTCAGAAAGAAGAGGTGACAGGCACAACAGCTATGACATCTACAGACAGAAGAGGTGACAGCCACAACAGCTATGGCATATTCAGACAGTTAGAAGAGGTGACAGCCACAACAGCTATGACATCTTCAGACAGTTATAAGATGTGACAGCCACAACAGCTGTCATATTCAGACAGAAGAGCTGACAGGCACATCAGCTATGACATCTACAGACAGAAGAGGTGACAGCCACAACAGCTATGACATCTTCAGACAATTAGAAGAGGTGACAGCAACAACAGCTATGACATCTTCAGACAGTTAGAAGAGGTGACAGCCACAACAGCTATGACGTCTTTAGACAGTTAGAAGAGGTGACAGTAACAACAGCTATGACATCTTCATAAGTTAGAAGAGGTAACAGGCACAACAGCTATGACATCTTCAGACAGTTAGAAGAGGTGACAGCAACAACAGCTATGACATCTTCAGACAGAAGAGGTGACAGCCACAACAACTATGACATCTTCAGACAGTTAGAAGAGCTGACAGGCACAACAGCTATGACATCTTTAGACAGTTAGAAGAGGTGACAGCCACAACAGCTATGACATATTCAGACAGTTAGAAGAGGTGACAGGCACAACAGCTATGACATCTTCAGACAGTTAGAAGAGGTGACGGCAACAACAGCTATGAGATCTTCAGACAGAAGAGGTGACAGCCACAACAGCTATGACATCTTCAGAGAGAAGAGGTGACAGGCACAACAGCTATGACATCTACAGACAGAAGAGGTGACAGCCACAACAGCGATGACATATTCAGACAGTTAGAAGAGGTGACAGCCACAACAGCTATGACATATTCAGACAGAAGAGGTGACATGCACAACAGCTATGACATCTTCAAAAAGTTAGAAGAGGTAACAGCAACAACAGCTATGACATCTTCAGACAGTTAGAAGAGGTGACAGGCACAACAGCTATGACATCTTTAGACAGTTGGAAGAGGTGACAGCCACAACAGCTATGACATCTTCAGACAGTTAGAAGGGGTGACAGACACAACAGCTATGACATCTTCAGACAGTTAGAAGAGGTGACGCGCAACCACAGCTATGAGATCTTCAGACTGAAGAGGTGGCAGCCACAACAACTATGACATCTTCAGACAAAAGAGGTGACAGGCACAACAGCTATGACATCTTCAGACAGTTAGAAGGGGGTGACAGCCTCAACAGCTATGACATATTTAGACAGTTAGAAATTGTGACAGCCACAACAGCTATGACATATTCAGACAGAAGAGGTGACAGGCACATCAGCTATGACATCTACAGACAGAAGAGGTGACAGCCACAACAGCTATGACATCTTCAGACAATTAGAAGAGGTGACAGCAACAACAGCTATGACATCTTCAGACAGTTAGAAGAGGTGACAGTAACAACAGCTATGACATCTTCAGAAGTTAGAAGAGGTAACAGGCACAACAGCTATGACATCTTCAGACAGTTAGAAGAGGTGACAGCAACAACAGCTATGACATCTTCAGACAGAAGAGGTGACAGCTACAACAACTATGACATCTTCAGACAGTTAGAAGAGCTGACAGGCACAACAGCTATGACATCTTTAGGCAGTTAGAAGAGGTGACAGCCACAAGAGCTATGACATATTCAGACAGTTAGAAGAGGTGACAGGCACAACAGCTATGACATCTTCAGACAGTTAGAAGAGGTGACGGCAACAACAGCTATGAGATCTTCCGACAGAAGAGGTGACAGCCACAACAGCTATGACATCTTCAGAGAGAAGAGGTGACAGGCACAACAGCTATGACATCTACAGACAGAAGAGGTGACAACCACAACAGCTATGACATATTCAGACAGAAGAGGTGACAGGCACAACAGCTATGACATCTTCAGACAGTTAGCAGAGGTAACAGCAACAACGGCTATGACAACCTCAGACAGTTAGAAGAGGTGACAGGCACAACAGCTATGACATCTTTAGACAGTTAGAAGAGGTGAAAGCCACCACAGCTATGAGATATTCAGACAGTTAGAAGAGGTGACAGGCACAACAGCTATGACATCTTCAGACAGTTAGAAGAGGTGACAGCCGCAACAGCTATGACATCTTTAGACAGTTAGAAGAGGTTACAGGAACAACAGCTATGACATCTTCAGAAAGAAGAGGTGACAGGCACAACAGCTATGACATCTACAGACAGAAGAGGTGACAGCCACAACAGCTATGGCATATTCAGACAGTTAGAAGAGGTGACATCCGCAACAGCTATGACATCTTTAGACAGTTAGAAGAGGTTACAGGAACAACAGCTATGACATCTTCAGAAAGAAGAGGTGACAGGCACAACAGCTATGACATCTACAGACAGAAGAGGTGACAGCCACAACAGCTATGGCATATTCAGACAGTTAGAAGAGGTGACAGCCACAACAGCTATGACATCTTCAGACAGTTATAAGATGTGACAGCCACAACAGCTGTCATATTCAGACAGAAGAGCTGACAGGCACATCAGCTATGACATCTACAGACAGAAGAGGTGACAGCCACAACAGCTATGACATCTTCAGACAACTAGAAGAGGTGACAGCAACAACAGCTATGACATCTTCAGACAGTTAGAAGAGGTGACAGCCACAACAGCTATGACGTCTTTAGACAGTTAGAAGAGGTGACAGTAACAACAGCTATGACATCTTCATAAGTTAGAAGAGGTAACAGGCACAACAGCTATGACATCTTCAGACAGTTAGAAGAGGTGACAGCAACAACAGCTATGACATCTTCAGACAGAAGAGGTGACAGCCACAACAACTATGACATCTTCAGACAGTTAGAAGAGCTGACAGGCACAACAGCTATGACATCTTTAGACAGTTAGAAGAGGTGACAGCCACAACAGCTATGACATATTCAGACAGTTAGAAGAGGTGACAGGCACAACAGCTATGACATCTTCAGACAGTTAGAAGAGGTGACGGCAACAACAGCTATGAGATCTTCAGACAGAAGAGGTGACAGCCACAACAGCTATGACATCTTCAGAGAGAAGAGGTGACAGGCACAACAGCTATGACATCTACAGACAGAAGAGGTGACAGCCACAACAGCGATGACATATTCAGACAGTTAGAAGAGGTGACAGCCACAACAGCTATGACATATTCAGACAGAAGAGGTGACATGCACAACAGCTATGACATCTTCAGACAGTTAGAAGAGGTAACAGCAACAACAGCTATGACATCTTCAGACAGTTAGAAGAGGTGACAGGCACAACAGCTATGACATCTTTAGACAGTTGGAAGAGGTGACAGCCACAACAGCTATGACATCTTCAGACAGTTAGAAGAGGTGACAGACACAACAGCTATGACATCTTCAGACAGTTAGAAGGGGGTGACAGCCTCAACAGCTATGACATATTTAGACAGTTAGAAATTGTGACAGCCACAACAGCTATGACATATTCAGACAGAAGAGGTGACAGGCACATCAGCTATGACATCTACAGACAGAAGAGGTGACAGCCACAACAGCTATGACATCTTCAGACAATTAGAAGAGGTGACAGCAACAACAGCTATGACATCTTCAGACAGTTAGAAGAGGTGACAGTAACAACAGCTATGACATCTTCAGAAGTTAGAAGAGGTAACAGGCACAACAGCTATGACATCTTCAGACAGTTAGAAGAGGTGACAGCAACAACAGCTATGACATCTTCAGACAGAAGAGGTGACAGCTACAACAACTATGACATCTTCAGACAGTTAGAAGAGCTGACAGGCACAACAGCTATGACATCTTTAGGCAGTTAGAAGAGGTGACAGCCACAAGAGCTATGACATATTCAGACAGTTAGAAGAGGTGACAGGCACAACAGCTATGACATCTTCAGACAGTTAGAAGAGGTGACGGCAACAACAGCTATGAGATCTTCCGACAGAAGAGGTGACAGCCACAACAGCTATGACATCTTCAGAGAGAAGAGGTGACAGGCACAACAGCTATGACATCTACAGACAGAAGAGGTGACAACCACAACAGCTATGACATATTCAGACAGAAGAGGTGACAGGCACAACAGCTATGACATCTTCAGACAGTTAGCAGAGGTAACAGCAACAACGGCTATGACAACCTCAGACAGTTAGAAGAGGTGACAGGCACAACAGCTATGACATCTTTAGACAGTTAGAAGAGGTGAAAGCCACCACAGCTATGAGATATTCAGACAGTTAGAAGAGGTGACAGGCACAACAGCTATGACATCTTCAGACAGTTAGAAGAGGTGACAGCCGCAACAGCTATGACATCTTTAGACAGTTAGAAGAGGTTACAGGAACAACAGCTATGACATCTTCAGAAAGAAGAGGTGACAGGCACAACAGCTATGACATCTACAGACAGAAGAGGTGACAGCCACAACAGCTATGGCATATTCAGACAGTTAGAAGAGGTGACATCCGCAACAGCTATGACATCTTTAGACAGTTAGAAGAGGTTACAGGAACAACAGCTATGACATCTTCAGAAAGAAGAGGTGACAGGCACAACAGCTATGACATCTACAGACAGAAGAGGTGACAGCCACAACAGCTATGGCATATTCAGACAGTTAGAAGAGGTGACAGCCACAACAGCTATGACATCTTCAGACAGTTATAAGATGTGACAGCCACAACAGCTGTCATATTCAGACAGAAGAGCTGACAGGCACATCAGCTATGACATCTACAGACAGAAGAGGTGACAGCCACAACAGCTATGACATCTTCAGACAACTAGAAGAGGTGACAGCAACAACAGCTATGACATCTTCAGACAGTTAGAAGAGGTGACAGCCACAACAGCTATGACGTCTTTAGACAGTTAGAAGAGGTGACAGTAACAACAGCTATGACATCTTCATAAGTTAGAAGAGGTAACAGGCACAACAGCTATGACATCTTCAGACAGTTAGAAGAGGTGACAGCAACAACAGCTATGACATCTTCAGACAGAAGAGGTGACAGCCACAACAACTATGACATCTTCAGACAGTTAGAAGAGCTGACAGGCACAACAGCTATGACATCTTTAGACAGTTAGAAGAGGTGACAGCCACAACAGCTATGACATATTCAGACAGTTAGAAGAGGTGACAGGCACAACAGCTATGACATCTTCAGACAGTTAGAAGAGGTGACGGCAACAACAGCTATGAGATCTTCAGACAGAAGAGGTGACAGCCACAACAGCTATGACATCTTCAGAGAGAAGAGGTGACAGGCACAACAGCTATGACATCTACAGACAGAAGAGGTGACAGCCACAACAGCGATGACATATTCAGACAGTTAGAAGAGGTGACAGCCACAACAGCTATGACATATTCAGACAGAAGAGGTGACATGCACAACAGCTATGACATCTTCAGACAGTTAGAAGAGGTAACAGCAACAACAGCTATGACATCTTCAGACAGTTAGAAGAGGTGACAGGCACAACAGCTATGACATCTTTAGACAGTTGGAAGAGGTGACAGCCACAACAGCTATGACATCTTCAGACAGTTAGAAGAGGTGACAGACACAACAGCTATGACATCTTCAGACAGTTAGAAGAGGTGACGCGCAACCACAGCTATGAGATCTTCAGACTGAAGAGGTGGCAGCCACAACAACTATGACATCTTCAGACAAAAGAGGTGACAGGCACAACAGCTATGACATCTTCAGACAGTTAGAAGGGGGTGACAGCCTCAACAGCTATGACATATTTAGACAGTTAGAAATTGTGACAGCCACAACAGCTATGACATATTCAGACAGAAGAGGTGACAGGCACATCAGCTATGACATCTACAGACAGAAGAGGTGACAGCCACAACAGCTATGACATCTTCAGACAATTAGAAGAGGTGACAGCAACAACAGCTATGACATCTTCAGACAGTTAGAAGAGGTGACAGTAACAACAGCTATGACATCTTCAGAAGTTAGAAGAGGTAACAGGCACAACAGCTATGACATCTTCAGACAGTTAGAAGAGGTGACAGCAACAACAGCTATGACATCTTCAGACAGAAGAGGTGACAGCTACAACAACTATGACATCTTCAGACAGTTAGAAGAGCTGACAGGCACAACAGCTATGACATCTTTAGGCAGTTAGAAGAGGTGACAGCCACAACGGCTATGACATATTCAGACAGTTAGAAGAGGTGACAGGCACAACAGCTATGACATCTTCAGACAGTTAGAAGAGGTGACGGCAACAGCAGCTATGAGATCTTCCGACAGAAGAGGTGACAGCCACAACAGCTATGACATCTTCAGAGAGAAGAGGTGACAGGCACAACAGCTATGACATCTACAGACAGAAGAGGTGACAACCACAACAGCTATGACATATTCAGACAGAAGAGGTGACAGGCACAACAGCTATGACATCTTCAGACAGTTAGCAGAGGTAACAGCAACAACGGCTATGACAACCTCAGACAGTTAGAAGAGGTGACAGGCACAACAGCTATGACATCTTTAGACAGTTAGAAGAGGTGACAGCCACCACAGCTATGAGATATTCAGACAGTTAGAAGAGGTGACAGGCACAACAGCTATGACATCTTCAGACAGTTAGAAGAGGTGACAGCCGCAACAGCTATGACATCTTTAGACAGTTAGAAGAGGTTACAGGAACAACAGCTATGACATCTTCAGAAAGAAGAGGTGACAGCCACAACAGCTATGGCATATTCAGACAGTTAGAAGAGGTGACAGCCACAACAGCTATGACATCTTCAGACAGTTATAAGATGTGACAGCCACAACAGCTATGACGTCTTTAGACAGTTAGAAGAGGTGACAGTAACAACAGCTATGACATCTTCAGAAGTTAGAAGAGGTAACAGGCACAACAGCTATGACATCTTCAGACAGTTAGAAGAGGTGACAGCAACAACAGCTATGACATCTTCAGACAGAAGAGGTGACAGCCACAACAACTATGACATCTTCAGACAGTTAGAAGAGCTGACAGGCACAGCAGCTATGACATCTTTAGACAGTTAGAAGAGGTGACAGCCACAACAGCTATGACATATTCAGACAGTTAGAAGAGGTGACGGCAACAACAGCTATGAGATCTTCAGACAGAAGAGGTGACAGCCACAACAGCTATGACATCTTCAGAGAGAAGAGGTGACAGGCACAACAGCTATGACATCTACAGACAGAAGAGGTGACAGCCACAACAGCGATGACATATTCAGACAGTTAGAAGAGGTGACAGCCACAACAGCTATGACATATTCAGACAGAAGAGGTGACATGCACAACAGCTATGACATCTTCAGACAGTTAGAAGAGGTAACACCAACAACAGCTATGACATCTTCAGACAGTTAGAAGAGGTGACAGGCACAACAGCTATGACATCTTTAGACAGTTGGAAGAGGTGACAGCCACAACAGCTATGACATCTTCAGACAGTTAGAAGAGGTGACAGACACAACAGCTATGACATCTTCAGACAGTTAGAAGAGGTGACAGCCACAACAGCTATGACATATTCAGACAGTTAGAAGAGGTGACAGCAACAACAGCTATGACATCTTCAGACAGTTAGAAGAGGTGACAGCCACAACAGCTATGACATATTCAGACAGTTAGAAGAGGTGACGGCAACCACAGCTATGAGATCTTCAGACTAAAGAGGTGGCAGCCACAACAGCTATGACATCTTCAGACAAATGAGGTGACAGGCACAACAGCTATGAGATCTTCAGACAGAAGAGGTGACAGCCACAACAGCTATGACATCTTCAGACAGAAGAGGTGACAGGCACAACAGCTATGACATATTCAGACAGTTAGAAGAGGTAACAGCAACAACAGCTATGACATATTCAGACAGTTAGAAGAGGTGACAGGCACAACAGCTATGACATCTTTAGACAGTTGGAAGAGGTGACAGCCACAACAGCTATGACATCTCCAGACAGTTAGAAGAGGTTACAGCCACAGCAGCTATGACATCTTCAGACAGAAGAGGTGACAGGCACAACAGCTATGACATCTTCAGACAGTTAGAAGAGGTAACAGCAACAACAGCTATGACATCTTCAGACAGTTAGAAGAGGTGACAGGCACAACAGCTGTGACATGTGTAGACAGTTGGAAGAGGTGACAGCCACAACAGCTATGACATCTTCAGACAGTTAGAAGAGGTGACAGCCACAACAGCTATGACATCTTCAGACAGTTAGAAGAGGTGACAGGAACAACAGCTATGACGTCTTCAGACAGTTAGAAGAGGTGACAGGCACAACAGCTATGTCATCTTCAGACAGTTAGAAGAGGTGACAGCAACAACAGCTATGACATCTTTAGACAGTTAGAAGCGGTGACAGCCACAACAGCTATGACATATTCAGACAGTTAGAAGAGGTGACGGCAACAACAGCTATGAGATCTTCAGACTGAAGAGGTGACAGCCACAACAGCTATGACATCTTCAGACAAAAGAGCTGACAGGCACAACAGCTATGTGATCTTCAGACAGAAGAGGTGACAGCCACAACTGCTATGACATCTTCAGACAGAAGAGGTGACTGGCACAACAGCTATGACATCTTCAGACAGTTAGAATGGGGTGACAGCCTCAACAGCTATGACATCTTTAGACAGTTAGAAGAGGTGACAGGAAGAACAGCTATGACATCTTCAGAAAGTTAGAAGAGGTGACAGGCACAACAGCTATGACATATTTAGACAGTTAGAAGAGGTGACAGGAAGAACAGCTATGACATCTTCAGACAGTTAGAAGAGGTGACAGGCACAACAGCTATGACATCTTCAGACAGTTAGAAGAGGTGACAGCAACAACAGTTATGACATCTTCAGACAGTTAGAAGAGGTGACAGCCACAACAGCTATGACGTCTTTAGACAGTTAGAAGAGGTGACAGCCACAACAGCTATGACATCTTCAGACAGTTAGAAGAGGTGACAGCAACAACAGTTATGACATCTTCAGACAGTTAGAAGAGGTGACAGGCACAACAGCTATGACATCTTCAGACAGTTAGAAGAGGTGACAGCAACAACAGTTATGACATCTTCAGACAGTTAGAAGAGGTGACAGCCACAACAGCTATGACATCTTCAGACAGTTAGAAGAGGTGACAGGAACAACAGCTTTGACGTCTTCAGACAGTTAGAAGAGGTGACAGGCACAACAGCAATGTCATCTTCAGACAGTTAGAAGAGGTGACAGGCACATCAGCTATGTCATCTACAGACAGAAGAGGTGACAGCCACAACAGCTATGACATCTTCAGACAATTAGAAGAGGTGACAGCAACAACAGCTATGACATCTTCAGACAGTTAGAAGAGGTGACAGGAACAACAGCTATGACGTCTTTAGACAGTTAGAAGAGGTGAAAGTAACAACAGCTATGGCATCTTCAGAAGTTAGAAGAGGTAACAGGCACAACAGCTATGACATCTTCAGACAGTTAGAAGAGGTGACAGCAACAACAGCTATGACATCTTCAGACAGAAGAGGTGACAGCTACAACAACTATGACATCTTCAGACAGTTAGAAGAGCTGACAGGCACAACAGCTATGACATCTTTAGACAGTTAGAAGAGGTGACAGCCACAACAGCTATGACATCTTCAGACAGTTAGAAGAGGTGACAGGCACAACAGCTATGACATCTTCAGACAGTTAGAAGAGGTGACGGCAACAACAGCTATGACATCTTTAGACAGTTGGAAGAGGTGACAGCCACAACAGCTATGACATCTTCAGACAGTTAGAAGAGGTGACAGACACAACAGCTATGACATCTTCAGACAGTTAGAAGAGGTGACGGCAACCACAGCTATGAGATCTTCAGACTGAAGAGGTGGCAGCCACAACAGCTATGACATCTTCAGACAAAAGAGGTGACAGGCACAACAGCTATGAGATCTTCAGACAGAAGAGGTGACAGCCACAACAGCTATGACATCTTCAGACAGAAGAGGTGACAGGCACAACAGCTATGACATATTCAGACAGTTAGAAGAGGTAACAGCAACAACAGCTATGACATATTCAGACAGTTAGAAGAGGTGACAGGCACAACAGCTATGACATCTTTAGACAGTTGGAAGAGGTGACAGCCACAACAGCTATGACATCTCCAGACAGTTAGAAGAGGTGACAGCCACAGCAGCTATGACATCTTCAGACAGAAGAGGTGACAGGCACAACATCTATGACATCTTCAGACAGTTAAAAGAGGTAACAGCAACAACAGCTATGACATCTTCAGACAGTTAGAAGAGGTGACAGGCACAACAGCTGTGACATGTGTAGACAGTTGGAAGAGGTGACAGCCACAACAGCTATGACATCTTCAGACAGTTAGAAGAGGTGACAGCCACAACAGCTATGACATCTTCAGACAGTTAGAAGAGGTGACAGGAACAACAGCTATGACGTCTTCAGACAGTTAGAAGAGGTGACAGGCACAACAGCTATGTCATCTTCAGACAGTTAGAAGAGGTGACAGCAACAACAGCTATGATATCTTTAGACAGTTAGAAGCGGTGACAGCCACAACAGCTATGACATATTCAGACAGTTAGAAGAGGTGACAGGCACAACAGCTATGACGTCTTTAGACAGTTGGAAGAGGTGACAGCCACAACAGCTATGACATCTCCAGACAGTTAGAAGAGGTGACAGCTACAACAGCTATGACATCTTCAGACAGAAGAGGTAAAAGGCACAACATCTATGACATCTTCAGACAGTTAGAAGAGGTAACAGCAACAACAGCTATGACATCTTCAGACAGTTAGAAGAGGTGACAGGAACAACAGCTATGACGTCTTCAGACAGTTAGAAGAGGTGACAGGCACAACAGCTATGTCATCTTCAGACAGTTAGAAGCGGTGACAGCCACAACAGCTATGACATATTCAGACAGTTAGAAGAAGTGACGGCAACAACAGCTATGAGATCTTCAGACTGAAGAGGTGACAGCCACAACAGCTATGACATCTTCAGACAAAAGAGCTGACAGGCACAACAGCTATGTGATCTTCAGACAGAAGAGGTGACAGCCACAACTGCTATGACATCTTCAGACAGAAGAGGTGACAGGCACAACAGCTATGACATCTTCAGACAGTTAGAATGGGGTGACAGCCTCAACAGCTATGACATCTTTAGACAGTTAGAAGAGGTGACAGCCACAACAGCTATGACATCTTCAGACAGTTAGAAGAGGTGACAGCCACAACAGCTATGACATATTTAGACAGTTAGAAGATGTGACAGGAACAACAGCTATGACATCTTCAGACAGTTAGAAGAGGTGACAGCCACAACAGCTATGACATCTTCAGACAGTTAGAAGAGGTGACAGCCACAACAGCTATGACATATTTAGACAGTTAGAAGATGTGACAGGAACAACAGCTATGACATCTTCAGACAGTTAGAAGAGGTGACAGGCACAACAGCTATGATATCTTCAGACAGGTAGAAGAGGTGACAGCAACAACAGCTATGACATCTTCAGACAGAAGAGGTGACAGCCACAACAGCTATGGCATCTTTAGACAGTTAGAAGAGGTGACAGCCACGACAGCTATGAGATATTCAGACAGTTAGAAGAGGTGACAGGCACAACAGCTATGACATCTTCAGACAGTTAGAAGAGGTGACAGCCACAACAGCTATGACATATTTAGACAGTTAGAAGAGGTGACAGGAAGAACAGCTATGACATCTTCAGACAGTTAGAAGAGGTGACAGGCACAACAGCTATGACATCTTCAGACAGTTAGAAGAGGTGACAGGCACAACAGCTATGACATCTTCAGACAGTTAGAAGAGGTGACAGCAACAACAGTTATGACATCTTCAGACAGTTAGAAGAGGTGACAGCCACAACAGCTATGACGTCTTTAGACAGTTAGAAGAGGTGACAGTAACAACAGCTATGACATCTTCAGAAGTTAGAAGAGGTAACAGGCACAACAGCTATGACATCTTCAGACAGTTAGAAGAGGTGACAGCAACAACAGCTATGACATCCTCAGACAGAAGAGGTGACAGCCACAACAACTATGACATATTCAGACAGTTAGAAGAGCTGACAGGCACAACAGCTATGACATCTTTAGACAGTTAGAAGAGGTGACAGCCACAACAGCTATGACATATTCAGACAGTTAGAAGAGGTGACAGGCACAACAGCTATGACATCTTCAGACAGTTAGAAGAGGTGACGGCAACAACAGCTATGAGATCTTCCGACAGAAGAGGTGACAGCCACAACAGCTATGACATCTTCAGAGAGAAGAGGTGACAGGCACACCAGCTATGACATCTACAGACAGAAGAGGTGACAGCCACAACAGCTATGACATATTCAGACAGAAGAGGTGACAGGCACAACAGCTATGACATCTTCAGACAGTTAGAAGACGTAACAGCAACAACAGCTATGACATCTCCAGACAGTTAGAAGAGGTGACAGGCACAACAGCTATGACATCTTTAGACAGTTGGAAGAGGTGACAGCCACAACAGCTATGACATCTTCAGACAGTTAGAAGAGGTGACAGCCACAACAGCTATGACATCTTCAGACAGTTAGACGAGGTGACAGGAACAACAGCTATGACGTCTTCAGGCAGTTAGAAGAGGTGACAGGCACAACAGCTATGTCATCTTCAGACAGTTAGAAGAGGTGACAGCAACAACAGCTATGACATCTTTAGACAGTTAGAAGCGGTGACAGCCACAACAGCTATGACATATTCAGACAGTTAGAAGAGGTGACAGCCACAACAGCTATGACATCTTCAGACAGAAGAGGTGACAGGCACAACAGCTATGACATCTTCAGACAGAAGAGGTGACAGGCACAACAGCTATGACATATTCAGACAGTTAGAAGAGGTAACAGCAACAACAGCTATGACATCTTCAGACAGTTAGAAGAGGTGACAGGCACAACAGCTATGACGTCTTTAGACAGTTGGAAGAGGTGACAGCCACAACAGCTATGACATCTCCAGACAGTTAGAAGAGGTGACAGCCACAACAGCTATGACATCTTCAGACAGAAGAGGTGACAGGCACAACATCTATGACATCTTCAGACAGTTAGAAGAGGTAACAGCAACAACAGCTATGACATCTTCAGACAGTTAGAAGCGATGACAGACACAACAGCTATGACATATTCAGACAGTTAGAAGAGGTGACGGCAACAACAGCTATGAGATCTTCAGACTGAAGAGGTGACAGCCACAACAGCTATGACATCTTCAGACAAAAGAGCTGACAGGCACAACAGCTATGTGATCTTCAGACAGAAGAGGTGACAGCCACAACTGCTATGACATCTTCAGACAGAAGAGGTGACAGGCACAACAGCTATGACATCTTCAGACAGTTAGAATGGGGTGACAGCCTCAACAGCTATGACATCTTTAGACAGTTAGAAGAGGTGACAGCCACAACAGCTATGACATCTTCAGACAGTTAGAAGAGGTGACAGCCACAACAGCTATGACATATTTAGACAGTTAGAAGATGTGACAGGAACAACAGCTATGACATCTTCAGACAGTTAGAAGAGGTGACAGCCACAACAGCTATGACATCTTCAGACAGTTAGAAGAGGTGACAGCCACAACAGCTATGACATATTTAGACAGTTAGAAGATGTGACAGGAACAACAGCTATGACATCTTCAGACAGTTAGAAGAGGTGACAGGCACAACAGCTATGACATCTTCAGACAGGTAGAAGAGGTGACAGCAACAACAGCTATGACATCTTCAGACAGAAGAGGTGACAGCCACAACAGCTATGGCATCTTTAGACAGTTAGAAGAGGTGACAGCCACGACAGCTATGAGATATTCAGACAGTTAGAAGAGGTGACAGGCACAACAGCTATGACATCTTCAGACAGTTAGAAGAGGTGACAGCCACAACAGCTATGACATATTTAGACAGTTAGAAGAGGTGACAGGAAGAACAGCTATGACATCTTCAGACAGTTAGAAGAGGTGACAGGCACAACAGCTATGACATCTTCAGACAGTTAGAAGAGGTGACAGGCACAACAGCTATGACATCTTCAGACAGTTAGAAGAGGTGACAGCAACAACATTTATGACATCTTCAGACAGTTAGAAGAGGTGACAGCCACAACAGCTATGACGTCTTTAGACAGTTAGAAGAGGTGACAGTAACAACAGCTATGACATCTTCAGAAGTTAGAAGAGGTAACAGGCACAACAGCTATGACATCTTCAGACAGTTAGAAGAGGTGACAGCAACAACAGCTATGACATCCTCAGACAGAAGAGGTGACAGCCACAACAACTATGACATATTCAGACAGTTAGAAGAGCTGACAGGCACAACAGCTATGACATCTTTAGACAGTTAGAAGAGGTGACAGCCACAACAGCTATGACATATTCAGACAGTTAGAAGAGGTGACAGGCACAACAGCTATGACATCTTCAGACAGTTAGAAGAGGTGACGGCAACAACAGCTATGAGATCTTCCGACAGAAGAGGTGACAGCCACAACAGCTATGACATCTTCAGAGAGAAGAGGTGACAGGCACAACAGCTATGACATCTACAGACAGAAGAGGTGACAGCCACAACAGCTATGACATATTCAGACAGAAGAGGTGACAGGCACAACAGCTATGACATCTTCAGACAGTTAGAAGACGTAACAGCAACAACAGCTATGACATCTCCAGACAGTTAGAAGAGGTGACAGGCACAACAGCTATGACATCTTTAGACAGTTGGAAGATGTGACAGCCACAACAGCTATGACATCTTCAGATAGTTAGAAGAGGTGACAGCCACAACAGCTATGACATCTTCAGACAGTTAGACGAGGTGACAGGAACAACAGCTATGACGTCTTCAGGCAGTTAGAAGAGGTGACAGGCACAACAGCTATGTCATCTTCAGACAGTTAGAAGAGGTGACAGCAACAACAGCTATGACATCTTTAGACAGTTAGAAGCGGTGACAGCCACAACAGCTATGACATATTCAGACAGTTAGAAGAGGTGACGGCAACAACAGCTATGAGATCTTCAGACTGAAGAGGTGACAGCCACAAGAGCTATGACATATTCAGACAAAAGAGGTGACAGGCACAACAGCTATGAGATCTTCAGACAGAAGAGGTGACAGCCACAACAGCTATGACATCTTCAGACAGAAGAGGTGACAGGCACAACAGCTATGACATATTCAGACAGTTAGAAGAGGTGACAGCCACAATAGCTATGACGTCTTCAGACAGATATAAGATGTGCCAGCCACAACAGCTATGACATATTCAGACAGAAGAGGTGACAGGCACAACAGCTATGACATCTACAGACAGAAGAGGTGACAGCCACAACAGCTATGACATCTTCAGACAGTTAGAAGAGGTGACAGCAACAACAGCTATGACATCTTCAGACAGTTAGAAGAGGTGACAGGCACAACAGCTATGACATCTTTAGACAGTTGTAAGATGTGACAGCCACAACAGCTATGACATATATTCAGACAGAAGATGTGACAGGCACAACAGCTATGACATCTACAGACAGAAGAGGTGACAGCCACAACAGCTATGACATCTTCAGACAGTTAGAAGAGGTGACAGGAACAACAGCTATGACGTCTTCAGACAGTTAGAAGAGGTGACAGGCACAACAGCTATGACATCTTCAGAGAGTTAGAAGAGGTGACAGCCACAACAGCTATGACATCTTCAGACAGTTAGAAGAGGTGACAGGCACAACAGCTATGACATCTTCATACAGTTAGAAGAGGTGACAGGCACAACAGCTATGACATCTTCAGACAGTTAGAAGAGGTGACAGCAACAACAGCTATGACATCTTCAGACAGTTAGAAGAGGTGACGGCAACAACAGCTATGAGATCTTCAGACTGAAGAGGTGACAGCCACAAGAGCTATGACATCTTCAGACAAAAGAGGTGACAGGCACAACAGCTATGAGATCTTCAGACAGAAGAGGTGACAGCCACAACAGCTATGACATCTTCAGACAGAAGAGGTGACAGGCACAACAGCTATGACATCTTCAGACAGAAGAGGTGACAGGCACAACAGCTATGACATATTCAGACAGTTAGAAGAGGTAACAGCAACAACAGCTATGACATCTTCAGACAGTTAGAAGAGGTGACAGGCACAACAGCTATGACGTCTTTAGACAGTTGGAAGAGGTGACAGCCACAACAGCTATGACATCTCCAGACAGTTAGAAGAGGTGACAGCCACAACAGCTATGACATCTTCAGACAGAAGAGGTGACAGGCACAACATCTATGACATCTTCAGACAGTTAGAAGAGGTAACAGCAACAACAGCTATGACATCTTCAGACAGTTAGAAGAGGTGACAGGAACAACAGCTATGACGTCTTCAGACAGTTAGAAGAGGTGACAGGCACAACAGCTATGTCATCTTCAGACAGTTAGAAGAGGTGACAGCAACAACAGCTATGACATCTTTAGACAGTTAGAAGCGGTGACAGCCACAACAGCTATGACATATTCAGACAGTTAGAAGAGTTGACAGCCACAACAGCTATGAGATATTCAGACAGTTAGAAGAGGTGACAGCCACAACAGCTATGACATCTCCAGACAGTTAGAAGAGGTGACAGCCACAACAGCTATGACATCTCCAGACAGTTAGAAGAGGTGACAGCCACAACAGCTATGAGATATTCAGACAGTTGGAAGAGGTGACAGCAACAACAGCTATGACATATTCAGACAGTTAGAAGAGGTGACAGCCACAACAGCTATGACATCTCCAGACAGTTAGAAGAGGTGACGGCAACAACAGCTATGAGATCTTCAGACTGAAGAGGTGACAGCCACAACAGCTATGACATCTTCAGACAAAAGAGCTGACAGGCACAACAGCTATGTGATCTTCAGACAGAAGAGGTGACAGCCACAACTGCTATGACATCTTCAGACAGAAGAGGTGACAGGCACAACAGCTATGACATCTTCAGACAGTTAGAATGGGGTGACAGCCTCAACAGCTATGACATCTTTAGACAGTTAGTAGAGGTGACAGCCACAACAGCTATGACATCTTCAGACAGTTAGAAGAGGTGACAGTCACAACAGCTATGACATATTTAGACAGTTAGAAGATGTGACAGGAACAACAGCTATGACATCTTCAGACAGTTAGAAGAGGTGACAGGCACAACAGCTATGACATCTTCAGACAGTTAGAAGAGGTGACAGCAACAACATTTATGACATCTTCAGACAGTTAGAAGAGGTGACAGCCACAACAGCTATGACGTCTTTAGACAGTTAGAAGAGGTGACAGTAACAACAGCTATGACATCTTCAGAAGTTAGAAGAGGTAACAGGCACAACAGCTATGACATCTTCAGACAGTTAGAAGAGGTGACAGCCACAACAGCTATGACATATTCAGACAGAAGAGGTGACAGGCACAACAGCTATGACATCTTCAGACAGTTAGAAGACGTAACAGCAACAACAGCTATGACATCTCCAGACAGTTAGAAGAGGTGACAGGCACAACAGCTATGACATCTTTAGACAGTTGGAAGAGGTGACAGCCACAACAGCTATGACATCTTCAGATAGTTAGAAGAGGTGACAGCCACAACAGCTATGACATCTTCAGACAGTTAGACGAGGTGACAGGAACAACAGCTATGACGTCTTCAGGCAGTTAGAAGAGGTGACAGGCACAACAGCTATGTCATCTTCAGACAGTTAGAAGAGGTGACAGCAACAACAGCTATGACATCTTTAGACAGTTAGAAGCGGTGACAGCCACAACAGCTATGACATATTCAGACAGTTACAAGAGGTGACGGCAACAACAGCTATGAGATCTTCAGACTGAAGAGGTGACAGCCACAAGAGCTATGACATATTCAGACAAAAGAGGTGACAGGCACAACAGCTATGAGATCTTCAGACAGAAGAGGTGACAGCCACAACAGCTATGACATCTTCAGACAGAAGAGGTGACAGGCACAACAGCTATGACATATTCAGACAGTTAGAAGAGGTGACAGCCACAATAGCTATGACGTCTTCAGACAGATATAAGATGTGCCAGCCACAACAGCTATGACATATTCAGACAGAAGAGGTGACAGGCACAACAGCTATGACATCTACAGACAGAAGAGGTGACAGCCACAACAGCTATGACATCTTCAGACAGTTAGAAGAGGTGACAGCAACAACAGCTATGACATCTTCAGACAGTTAGAAGAGGTGACAGGCACAACAGCTATGACATCTTTAGACAGTTGTAAGATGTGACAGCCACAACAGCTATGACATATTCAGACAGAAGATGTGACAGGCACAACAGCTGTGACATCTACAGACAGAAGAGGTGACAGCCACAACAGCTATGACATCTTCAGAGAGTTAGAAGAGGTGACAGCCACAACAGCTATGACATCTTCAGACAGTTAGAAGAGGTGACAGGCACAACAGCTATGACATCTTCAGAGAGTTAGAAGAGGTGACAGCCACAACAGCTATGACATCTTCAGACAGTTAGAAGAGGTGACAGGCACAACAGCTATGACATCTTCATACAGTTAGAAGAGGTGACAGGCACAACAGCTATGACATCTTCAGACAGTTAGAAGAGGTGACAGCAACAACAGTTATGACATCTTCAGACAGTTAGAAGAGGTGACAGCCACAACAGCTATGACATCTTCAGACAGTTAGAAGAGGTGACAGGAACAACAGCTATGACGTCTTCAGGCAGTTAGAAGAGGTGACAGGCACAACAGCTATGTCATCTTCAGACAGTTAGAAGAGGTGACAGCAACAACAGCTATGACATCTTTAGACAGTTAGAAGCGGTGACAGCCACAACAGCTATGACATATTCAGACAGTTAGAAGAGGTGACGGCAACAACAGCTATGAGGTCTTCAGACTGAAGAGGTGACAGCCACAAGAGCTATGACATCTTCAGACAAAAGAGGTGACAGGCACAACAGCTATGAGATCTTCAGACAGAAGAGGTGACAGCCACAACAGCTATGACATCTTCAGACAGAAGAGGTGACAGGCATAACAGCTATGACATCTTCAGACAGTTTTAAGTTGTGACAGCCACAACAGCTATGACATATTCAGACAGAAGAGGTGACAGGCACAACAGCTATGACATCTACAGACAGAAGAGGTGACAGCCACAACAGCTATGACATCTTCAGACAGTTAGAAGAGGTGACAGCAACAACAGCTATGACATCTTCAGACAGTTAGAAGAGGTGACAGGAACAACAGCTATGACATCTTCAGACAGTTAGAAGAGGTGACAGGCACAACAGCTATGACATCTTCAGACAGTTAGAAGAGGTGACAAGCACAATAGCTATGACATCTTCAGACAGTTAGAAGAGGTGACAGCAACAACAGTTATGACATCTTCAGACAGTTAGAAGAGGTGACAGCCACAACAGCTATGACATCTTCAGAAGTTAGAAGAGGTAACAGGCATAACAGCTATGACATCTTCAGACAGTTAGAAGAGGTGACAGCAACAACAGCTCTGACATCTTCAGACAGAAGAGGTGACAGCCACAACAACTATGACATCTTTAGACAGTTAGAAGAGCTGACAGGCACAACAGCTATGACATCTTTAGACAGTTAGAAGAGGTGACAGCCACAACAGCTATGACATATTCAGACAGTTAGAAGAGGTGACAGGCACAACAGCTATGACATCTTCCGACAGAAGAGGTGACAGGCACAACAGCTATGACATCTACAGACAGAAGAGGTGACAGCCACAACAGCTATGACATATTCAGACAGAAGAGGTGACAGGCACAACAGCTATGACATCTTCAGACAGTTAGCAGAGGTAACAGCAACAACGGCTATGACAACCTCAGACAGTTAGAAGAGGTGACAGGCACAACAGCTATGACATCTTTAGACAGTTAGAAGAGGTGACAGCCACCACAGCTATGAGATATTCAGACAGTTAGAAGAGGTGACAGGCACAACAGCTATGACATCTTCAGACAGTTAGAAGAGGTGACAGCCGCAACAGCTATGACATCTTTAGACAGTTAGAAGAGGTTACAGGAACAACAGCTATGACATCTTCAGAAAGAAGAGGTGACAGGCACAACAGCTATGACATCTACAGACAGAAGAGGTGACAGCCACAACAGCTATGGCATATTCAGACAGTTAGAAGAGGTGACAGCCACAACTGCTATGACATCTTCAGACAGTTATAAGATGTGACAGCCACAACAGCTATGTCATATTCAGACAGAAGAGGTGAGAGGCACATCAGCTATGACATCTACAAGCAGAAGAGGTGACAGCCACAACAGCTATGACATCTTCAGACAATTAGAAGAGGTGACAGCAACAACAGCTATGACATCTTCAGACAGTTAGAAGAGGTGACAGCCACAACAGCTATGACGTCTTTAGACAGTTAGAAGAGGTGACAGTAACAACAGCTATGACATCTTCAGAAGTTAGAAGAGGTAACAGGCACAACAGCTATGACATCTTCAGACAGTTAGAAGAGGTGACAGCAACAACAGCTATGACATCTTCAGACAGAAGAGGTGACAGCCACAACAACTATGACATCTTCAGACAGTTAGAAGAGCTGACAGGCACAACAGCTATGACATCTTTAGACAGTTAGAAGAGGTGACAGCCACAACAGCTATGACATATTCAGACAGTTAGAAGAGGTGACAGGCACAACAGCTATGACATCTTCAGACAGTTAGAAGAGGTGACGGCAACAACAGCTATGAGATCTTCAGACAGAAGAGGTGACAGCCACAACAGCTATGACATCTTCAGAGAGAAGAGGTGACAGGCACAACAGCTATGACATCTACAGACAGAAGAGGTGACAGCCACAACAGCGATGACATATTCAGACAGTTAGAAGAGGTGACAGCCACAACAGCTATGACATATTCAGACAGAAGAGGTGACATGCACAACAGCTATGACATCTTCAGACAGTTAGAAGAGGTAACAGCAACAACAGCTATGACATCTTCAGACAGTTAGAAGAGGTGACAGGCACAACAGCTATGACATCTTTAGACAGTTGGAAGAGGTGACAGCCACAACAGCTATGACATCTTCAGACAGTTAGAAGAGGTGACAGACACAACAGCTATGACATCTTCAGACAGTTAGAAGTGGTGACGGCAACCACAGCTATGAGATCTTCAGACTGAAGAGGTGGCAGCCACAACAGCTATGACATCTTCAGACAAAAGAGGTGACAGGCACAACAGCTATGAGATCTTCAGACAGAAGAGGTGACAGCCACAACAGCTATGACATCTTCAGACAGAAGAGGTGACAGGCACAACAGCTATGACATATTCAGACAGTTAGAAGAGGTAACAGCAACAACAGCTATGACATCTTCAGACAGTTAGAAGAGGTGACAGGCACAACAGCTATGACATCTTTAGACAGTTGGAAGAGGTGACAGCCACAACAGCTATGACGTCTCCAGACAGTTAGAAGAGGTGACAGCCACAACAGCTATGACATCTTCAGACAGAAGAGGTGACAGGCACAACAACTATGACATCTTCAGACAGAAGAGGTGACAGGCACAACAGCTATGACATCTTCAGACAGTTAGAAGAGGTAACAGCAACAACAGCTATGACATCTTCAGACAGTTATAAGAGGTGACAGGCACAACAGCTGTGACATCTGTAGACAGTTGGAAGAGGTGACAGCCACAACAGCTATGACATCTTCAGACAGTTAGAAGAGGTGACAGACACAACAGCTATAACATCTTTAGACAGTTAGAAGAGGTGACAGCCACAACAGCTATGACATCTTCAGACAGTTAGAAGAGGTGACAGCCACAACAGCTATGACATCTTCAGACAGTTAGAAGAGGTGACAGGAACAACAGCTATGACGTCTTCAGACAGTTAGAAGAGGTGACAGGCACAACAGCTATGTCATCTTCAGACAGTTAGAAGAGGTGACAGCAACAACAGCTATGACATCTTTAGACAGTTAGAAGCGGTGACAGCCACAACAGCTATGACATATTCAGACAGTTAGAAGAGGTGACGGCAACAACAGCTATGAGATCTTCAGACTGAAGAGGTGACAGCCACAACAGCTATGACATCTTCAGACAAAAGAGCTGACAGGCACAACAGCTATGTGATCTTCAGACAGAAGAGGTGACAGCCACAACTGCTATGACATCTTCAGACAGAAGAGGTGACAGGCACAACAGCTATGACATCTTCAGACAGTTAGAATGGGGTGACAGCCTCAACAGCTATGACATCTTTAGACAGTTAGAAGAGGTGACAGCCACAACAGCTATGACATCTTCAGACAGTTAGAAGAGGTGACAGCCACAACAGCTATGACATATTTAGACAGTTAGAAGATGTGTCAGGAACAACAGCTATGACATCTTCAGACAGTTAGAAGAGGTGACAGGCACAACAGCTATGACATCTTCAGACAGGTAGAAGAGGTGACAGCAACAACAGCTATGACATCTTCAGACAGAAGAGGTGACAGCCACAACAGCTATGACATCTTTAGACAGTTAGAAGAGGTGACAGCCACGACAGCTATGAGATATTCAGACAGTTAGAAGAGGTGACAGGCACAACAGCTATGACATCTTCAGACAGTTAGAAGAGGTGACAGCCACAACAGCTATGACATATTTAGACAGTTAGAAGAGGTGACAGGAAGAACAGCTATGACATCTTCAGACAGTTAGAAGAGGTGACAGCCACAACAGCTATGACGTCTTTAGACAGTTAGAAGAGGTGACAGTAACAACAGCTATGACATCTTCAGAAGTTAGAAGAGGTAACAGGCACAACAGCTATGACATCTTCAGACAGTTAGAAGAGGTGACAGCAACAACAGCTATGACATCCTCAGACAGAAGAGGTGACAGCCACAACAACTATGACATATTCAGACAGTTAGAAGAGCTGACAGGCACAACAGCTATGACATCTTTAGACAGTTAGAAGAGGTGACAGCCACAACAGCTATGACATATTCAGACAGTTAGAAGAGGTGACAGGCACAACAGCTATGACATCTTCAGACAGTTAGAAGAGGTGACGGCAACAACAGCTATGTGATCTTCCGACAGAAGAGGTGACAGCCACAACAGCTATGACATCTTCAGAGAGAAGAGGTGACAGGCACAACAGCTATGACATCTACAGACAGAAGAGGTGACAGCCACAACAGCTATGACATATTCAGACAGAAGAGGTGACAGGCACAACAGCTATGACATCTTCAGACAGTTAGAAGACGTAACAGCAACAACAGCTATGACATCTCCAGACAGTTAGAAGAGGTGACAGGCACAACAGCTATGACATCTTTAGACAGTTGGAAGAGGTGACAGCCACAACAGCTATGACATCTTCAGACAGTTAGAAGAGGTGACAGCCACAACAGCTATGACATCTTCAGACAGTTAGACGAGGTGACAGGAACAACAGCTATGACGTCTTCAGGCAGTTAGAAGAGGTGACAGGCACAACAGCTATGTCATCTTCAGACAGTTAGAAGAGGTGACAGCAACAACAGCTATGACATCTTTAGACAGTTAGAAGCAGTGACAGCCACAACAGCTATGACATATTCAGACAGTTAGAAGAGGTGACGGCAACAACAGCTATGAGATCTTCAGACTGAAGAGGTGACAGCCACAAGAGCTATGACATCTTCAGACAAAAGAGGTGACAGGCACAACAGCTATGAGATCTTCAGACAGAAGAGGTGACAGCCACAACAGCTATGACATCTTCAGACAGAAGAGGTGACAGGCACAACAGCTATGACATATTCAGACAGTTAGAAGAGGTGACAGCCACAATAGCTATGACGTCTTCAGACAGATATAAGATGTGCCAGCCACAACAGCTATGACATATTCAGACAGAAGAGGTGACAGGCACAACAGCTATGACATCTACAGACAGAAGAGGTGACAGCCACAACAGCTATGACATCTTCAGACAGTTAGAAGAGGTGACAGCAACAACAGCTATGACATCTTCAGACAGTTAGAAGAGGTGACAGGCACAACAGCTATGACATCTTTAGACAGTTGTAAGATGTGACAGCCACAACAGCTATGACATATTCAGACAGAAGAGGTGACAGGCACAACAGCTATGACATCTACAGACAGAAGAGGTGACAGCCACAACAGCTATGATATCTTCAGACAGTTAGAAGAGGTGACAGGAACAACATCTATGACGTCTTCAGGCAGTTAGAAGAGGTGACAGGCACAACAGCTATGACATCTTCAGAGAGTTAGAAGAGGTGACAGGCACAACAGCTATGACATCTTTAGACAGTTAGAAGAGGTGACAGCCACAACAGCTATGACATATTCAGACAGTTAGAAGAGGTGACAGCCACAACAGCTATGACATCTTCAGACAGTTAGAAGAGGTGACAGGCACAACAGCTATGACATCTTCAGACAGTTAGAAGAGGTGACAGGCACAACAGCTATGACATCTTCAGACAGTTAGAAAAGGTGACAGCAACAACAGTTATGACATCTTCAGACAGTTAGAAGAGGTGACAGCCACAACAGCTATGACATCTTCAGACAGTTAGAAGAGGTGACAGGAACAACAGCTATGACGTCGTCAGGCAGTTAGAGGAGGTGACAGGCACAACAGCTATGTCATCTTCAGACAGTTAGAAGAGGTGACAGCAACAACAGCTATGACATCTTTAGACAGTTAGAAGCGGTGACAGCCACAACAGCTATGACATATTCAGACAGTTAGAAGAGGTGACGGCAACAACAGCTATGAGGTCTTCAGACTGAAGAGGTGACAGCCACAAGAGCTATGACATCTTCAGACAAAAGAGGTGACAGGCACAACAGCTATGAGATCTTCAGACAGAAGAGGTGACAGCCACAACAGCTATGACATCTTCAGACAGAAGAGGTGACAGGCATAACAGCTATGACATATTCAGACAGTTAGAAGAGGTGACAGCCACATTAGCTATGACATCTTCAGGCAGTTATAAGATGTGACAGCCACAACAGCTATGACATATTCAGACAGAAGAGGTGACAGGCACAACAGCTATGACATCTACAGACAGAAGAGGTGACAGCCACAACAGCTATGACATCTTCAGACAGTTAGAAGAGGTGACAGCAACAACAGCTATGACTTCTTCAGACAGTTAGAAGAGGTGACAGGAACAACAGCTATGACATCTTCAGACAGTTAGAAGAGGTGACAGGCACAACAGCTATGACATCTTCAGACAGTTAGAAGAGGTGACAGGCACAACAGCTATGACATCTTCAGACAGTTAGAAGAGGTGACAGCAACAACAGTTATGACATCTTCAGACAGTTAGAAGAGGTGACAGCCACAACAGCTATGACGTCTTTAGACAGTTAGAAGAGGTGACAGTAACAACAGCTATGACATCTTCAGAAGTTAGAAGATGTGACAGCAACAACAGCTCTGACATCTTCAGACAGAAGAGGTGACAGCCACAACAACTATGACATCTTTAGACAGTTAGAAGAGCTGACAGGCACAACAGCTATGACATCTTTAGACAGTTAGAAGAGGTGACAGCCACAACAGCTATGACATATTCAGACAGTTAGAAGAGGTGACGGCAACAACAGCTATGAGATCTTCAGACAGAAGAGGTGACAGCCACAACAGCTATGACATCTTCAGCGAGAAGAGGTGACAGGCACAACAGCTATGACATCTACAGACAGAAGAGGTGACAGCCACAACAGCTATGACATATTCAGACAGAAGAGGTGACAGGCACAACAGCTATGACATCTACAGACAGAAGAGGTGACAGCCACAACAGCTATGACATATTCAGACAGAAGAAGTGACAGCCACAACAGCTATGACATCTTCAGACAGTTAGAAGAGGTGACAGGCACAACAGCTATGACATCTTCAGACAGTTAGAAGAGGTGACAGGCACAACAGCTATGACATCTTTAGACAGTTGGAAGAGGTGACAGCCACAACAGCTATGACATCTTCAGACAGTTAGAAGAGGTGACAGCCACAGCAGCTATGACATCTTCAGACAGTTAGAAGAGGTGAGAGGAACAACAGCTATGACGTCTTCAGACAGTTAGAAGAGGTGACAGCCACAACAGCTATGACATATTCAGACAGAAGAAGTGACAGCCACAACAGCTATGACATCTTCAGACAGTTAGAAGAGGTGACAGGCACAACAGCTATGACATCTTCAGACAGTTAGAAGAGGTGACAGCCACAACAGCTATGACATCTTCAGACAGTTAGAAGAGGTGACAGCCACAGCAGCTATGACATCTTCAGACAGTTAGAAGAGGTGAGAGGAACAACAGCTATGACATCTTCAGACAGTTAGAAGAGGTGACGGCAACAACAGCTATGAGATCTTCAGACTGAAGAGGTGACAGCCACAACAGCTATGACATCTTCAGACAAAAGATCTGACAGGCACAACAGCTATGTGATCTTCAGACAGAAGAGGTGACAGCCACAACTGCTATGACATCTTCAGACAGAAGAGGTGACAGGCACAACAGCTATGACATCTTCAGACAGTTAGAAGAGGTGACAGCCACAACAGCTATGACGTCTTTAGACAGTTAGAAGAGGTGACAGTAACAACAGCTATGACATCTTCAGAAGTTAGAAGAGGTAACAGGCACAACAGCTATGACATCTTCAGACAGTTAGAAGAGGTGACAGCATCAACAGCTATGACATCCTCAGACAGAAGAGGTGCCAGCCACAACAACTATGATATCTTCAGACAGTTAGAAGAGGTGACGGCAACAGCAGCTATGAGATCTTCCGACAGAAGAGGTGACAGGCACAACAGCTATGACATCTTCAGACAGTTAGAAGGGGGTGACAGCCTCGACAGCTATGACATCTTTAGACAGTTAGAAGAGGTGACAGTCACAACAGCTATGACATCTTCAGACAGTTAGAAGAGGTGACAGCCACAACAGCTATGACATATTTAGACAGTTAGAAGATGTGAGCGGAACAACAGCTATGACGTCTTCAGACAGTTAGAAGAGGTGACAGGCACAACAGCTATGACATCTTCAGACAGGTACAAGAGGTGACAGCAACAACAGCTATGACATCTTCAGACAGAAGAGGTGACAGCCACAACAGCTATGACATCTTTAGACAGTTAGAAGAGGTGACAGCCACGACAGCTATGAGATATTCAGACAGTTAGAAGAGGTGACAGGCACAACAGCTATGACATCTTCAGACAGTTAGAAGAGGTGACAGCCACAACAGCTATGACATATTTAGACAGTTAGAAGAGGTGACAGGAAGAACAGCTATGACATCTTCAGACAGTTAGAAGAGGTGACAGGCACAACAGCTATGACATCTTCAGACAGTTAGAAGAGGTGACAGCAACAACAGTTATGACATCTTCAGACAGTTAGAAGAGGTGACAGCCACAACAGCTATGACGTCTTTAGACAGTTAGAAGAGGTGACAGTAACAACAGCTATGACATCTTCAGAAGTTAGAAGAGGTAACAGGCACAACAGCTATGACATCTTCAGACAGTTAGAAGAGGTGACAGCAACAACAGCTATGACATCCTCAGACAGAAGAGGTGACAGCCACAACAACTATATCTTCAGACAGTTAGAAGAGGTGACGGCAACAGCAGCTATGAGATCTTCCGACAGAAGAGGTGACAGCCACAACAGCTATGACATCTTCAGAGAGAAGAAGTGACAGGCACAACAGCTATGACATCTACAGACAGAAGAGGTGACAGCCACAACAGCTATGACATATTCAGACAGTTAGAAGAGGTAACAGCAACAACAGCTATGACATCTTCAGACAGTTAGAAGAGGTGACAGGCACAACAGCTGTGACATCTTTAGACAGTTAGAAGAGTTGACAGCCACCACAGCTATGAGATATTCAGACAGTTAGAAGAGGTGACAGGCACAACAGCTATGACATCTTCAGACAGTTAGAAGAGGAGACAGCCGCAACAGCTATGACATCTTTAGACAGTTAGAAGAGGTTACAGGAACAACAGCTATGACATCTTCAGAAAGAAGAGGTGAGAGGCACAACAGCTATGACATCTACAGACAGAAGAGGTGACAGCCACAACAGCTATGGCATATTCAGACAGTTAGAAAAGGTGACAGCCACAACAGCTATGACATCTTCAGACAGTTATAAGATGTGACAGCCACAACAGCTATGACATATTCAGACAGAAGAGGTGACAGGCACATCAGCTATGACATCTACAGACAGAAGAGGTGACAGCCACAACAGCTATGACATCTTCAGACAATTAGAAGAGGTGACAGCAACAACAGCTATGACATCTTCAGACAGTTAGAAGAGGTGACAGCCACAACAGCTATGACGTCTTTAGACAGTTAGAAGAGGTGACAGTAACAACAGCTATGACATCTTCAGAAGTTAGAAGAGGTAACAGGCACAACAGCTATGACATCTTCAGACAGTTAGAAGAGGTGACAGCAACAACAGCTATGACATCTTCAGACAGAAGAGGTGACAGCCACAACAACTATGACATCTTCAGACAGTTAGAAGAGCTGACAGGCACAACAGCTATGACATCTTTAGACAGTTAGAAGAGGTGACAGCCACAACAGCTATGACATATTCAGACAGTTAGAAGAGGTGACAGGCACAACAGCTATGAGATCTTCAGACAGAAGAGGTGACAGCCACAACAGCTATGACATCTTCAGAGAGAAGAGGTGACAGGCACAACAGCTATGACATCTACAGACAGAAGAGGTGACAGCCACAACAGCTATGACATATTCAGACAGAAGAGGTGACAGGCACAACAGCTATGACATCTTCAGACAGTTAGAAGAGGTGACAGCAACAACAGCTATGACATCTTCAGACAGTTAGAAGAGGTGACAGGCACAACAGCTATGACATCTTTAGACAGTTAGAAGAGGTGACATCCACCACAGCTATGAGATATTCAGACAGTTAGAAGAGGTGACAGGCACAACAGCTATGACATCTTTAGACAGTTAGAAGAGGTTACAGGAACAACAGCTATGACATCTTCAGAAAGAAGAGGTGACAGGCACAGCAGCTATGACATCTACAGACAGAAGAGGTGACAGCCACAACAGCTATGACATATTCAGACAGAAGAGGTGACAGGCACATCAGCTATGACATCTACAGACAGAAGAGGTGACAGCCACAACAGCTATGACATCTTCAGACAATTAGAAGAGGTGACAGCAACAACAGCTATGACATCTTCAGACAGTTAGAAGAGGTGACAGCCACAACAGCTATGACGTCTTTAGACAGTTAGAAGAGGTGACAGTAACAACAGCTATGACATCTTCAGAAGTTAGAATAGGTGACAGCCACAACAGCTATGACATATTCAGACAGTTAGAAGAGGTGACAGGCACAACAGCTATGACATCTTCAGACAGTTAGAAGAGGTGACGGCAACAACAGCTATGAGATCTTCAGACAGAAGAGGTGACAGCCACAACAGCTATGACATCTTCAGAGAGAAGAGGTGACAGGCACAACAGCTATGACATCTACAGACAGAAGAGGTGACAGCCACAACAGCTATGACATATTCAGACAGAAGAGGTGACAGCCACAACAGCTATGACATCTTCAGACAGTTAGAAGAGGTGACAGGCACAACAGCTATGACATCTTTAGACAGTTAGAAGAGGTGACAGCCACCACAGCTATGAGATATTCAGACAGTTAGAAGAGGTGACAGGCACAACAGCTATGACATCTTCAGACAGTTAGAAGAGGTGACAGCCACAACAGCTATGACATATTCAGACAGAAGAGGTGACATGCACAACAGCTATGACATCTTCAGACAGTTAGAAGAGGTAACAGCAACAACAGCTATGACATCTTCAGACAGTTAGAAGAGGTGACAGGCACAACAGCTATGACATCTTTAGACAGTTGGAAGAGGTGACAGCCACAACAGCTATGACATCTTCAGACAATTAGAAGAGGTGACAGCAACAACAGCTATGACATCTTCAGACAGTTAGAAGATGTGACAGCCACAACAGCTATGACGTCTTTAGACAGTTAGAAGAGGTGACAGTAACAACAGCTATGACATCTTCAGAAGTTAGAAGAGGTAACAGGCACAACAGCTATGACATCTTCAGACAGTTAGAAGAGGTGACAGCAACAACAGCTATGACATCTTCAGACAGAAGAGGTGACAGCCACAACAACTATGACATCTTCAGACAGTTAGAAGAGCTGACTGGCACAACAGCTATGACATCTTTAGACAGTTAGAAGAGGTGACAGCCACAACAGCTATGACATATTCAGACAGTTAGAAGAGGTGACAGGCACAACAGCTATGACATCTTCAGACAGTTAGAAGAGGTGACGGCAACAACAGCTATGAGATCTTCAGACAGAAGAGGTGACAGCCACAACAGCTATGACATCTTCAGAGAGAAGAGGTGACAGGCACAACAGCTATGACATCTACAGACAGAAGAGGTGACAGCCACAACAGCTATGACATATTCAGACAGAAGAGGTGACAGCCACAACAGCTATGACATCTTCAGACAGTTAGAAGAGGTGACAGGCACAACAGCTATGACATCTTTAGACAGTTAGAAGAGGTGACAGCCACCACAGCTATGAGATATTCAGACAGTTAGAAGAGGTGACAGGCACAACAGCTATGACATCTTCAGACAGTTAGAAGAGGTGACAGCCGCAACAACTATGACATCTTTAGACAGTTAGAAGAGGTTACAGGAACAACAGCTATGACATCTTCAGAAAGAAGAGGTGACAGGCACAACAGCTATGACATCTACAGACAGAAGAGGTGACAGCCACAACAGCTATGGCATATTCAGACAGTTTGAAGAGGTGACAGCCACAACAGCTATGACATATTCAGACAGAAGAGGTGACAGGCACATCAGCTATGACATCTACAGACAGAAGAGGTGACAGCCACAACAGCTATGACATCTTCAGACAATTAGAAGAGGTGACAGCAACAACAGCTATGACATCTTCAGACAGTTAGAAGAGGTGACAGCCACAACAACTATGACGTCTTTAGACAGTTAGAAGAGGTGACAGTAACAACAGCTATGACATCTTCAGAAGTTAGAAGAGGTAACAGGCACAACAGCTATGACATCTTCAGACAGTTAGAAGAGGTGACAGCAACAACAGCTATGACATCTTCAGACAGAAGAGGTGACAGCTACAACAACTATGACATCTTCAGACAGTTAGAAGAGCTGACAGGCACAACAGCTATGACATCTTTAGACAGTTAGAAGAGGTGACAGCCACAACAGCTATGACATCTTCAGAGAGAAGAGGTGACAGGCACAACAGCTATGACATATTCAAACAGTTAGAAGAGGTGACAGCCACAACTGCTATGACATCTTCAGACAGTTATAATATGTGACAGCCACAACAGCTATGACATATTCAGACAGAAGAGGTGACATGCACAACAGCTATGACATCTTCAGACAGTTAGAAGAGGTAACAGCAACAACAGCTATGACATCTTCAGACAGTTAGAAGAGGTGACAGGCACAACAGCTATGTCATCTTCAGACAGTTAGAAGAGGTGACAGCCACAACAGCTATGTCATCTTCAGACAGTTAGAAGAGGTGACAGCAACAACAGCTATGACATCTTTAGACAGTTAGAAGCGGTGACAGCCACAACAGCTATGACATATTCAGACAGTTAGAAGAGGTGACGGCAACCGCAGCTATGAGATCTTCAGACTGAAGAGGTGGCAGCCACAACAGCTATGACATCTTCAGACAAAAGAGGTGACAGGCACAACAGCTATGAGATCTTCAGACAAAAGAGGTGACAGGCACAACAGCTATGAGATCTTCAGACAGAAGAGGTGACAGCCACAACAGCTATGACATCTTCAGACAGAAGAGGTGACAGGCACAACAGCTATGACATATTCAGACAGTTAGAAGAGGTAACAGCAACAACAGCTATGACATCTTCAGACAGTTAGAAGAGGTGACAGGCACAACAGCTATGACATCTTTAGACAGTTGGAAGAGGTGACAGCCACAACAGCTATGACATCTCCAGACAGTTAGAAGAGGTGACAGCCACAACAGCTATGACATATTCAGACAGAAGAGGTGACAGGCACAACAGCTATGACATCTTCAGACAGTTAGAAGAGGTAACAGCAACAACAGCTATGACATCTTCAGACAGTTAGAAGAGGTGACAGGCACAACAGCTGTGACATCTGTAGACAGTTGGAAGAGGTGACAGCCACAACAGCTATGACATCTTCAGACAGTTAGAAGAGGTGACAGCCACAACAGCTATGACATCTTCAGACAGTTAGAAGAGGTGACACGAACAACAGCTATGACGTCTTCAGACAGTTAGAAGAGGTGACAGGCACAACAGCTATGTCATCTTCAGACAGTTAGAAGAGGTGACAGCAACAACAGCTATGTCATCTTCAGACAGTTAGAAGAGGTGACAGCAACAACAGATATGACATCTTTAGACAGTTAGAAGCGGTGACAGCCACAACAGCTATGACATATTCAGACAGTTAGAAGAGGTGACGGCAACAACAGCTATGAGATCTTCAGACTGAAGAGGTGACAGCCACAACAGCTATGACATCTTCAGACAAAAGAGCTGACAGGCACAACAGCTATGTGATCTTCAGACAGAAGAGGTGACAGCCACAACTGCTATGGCATCTTCAGACAGAAGAGGTGACAGGCACAACAGCTATGACATCTTCAGACAGTTAGAAGGGGGTGACAGCCTCAACAGCTATGACATCTTTAGACAGTTAGAAGAGGTGACAGCCACAACAGCTATGACATATTTAGACAGTTAGAAGATTCGACAGCCACAACAGCTATGACATATTCAGACAGAAGAGGTGACTGGCACATCAGCTATGACATCTACAGACAGAAGAGGTGACAGCCACAACAGCTATGACATCTTCAGACAATTAGAAGAGGTGACAGCAACAACAGCTATGACATCTTCAGACAGTTAGAAGAGGTGACAGCCACAACAGCTATGACGTCTTTAGACAGTTAGAATAGGTGACAGTAACAACAGCTATGACATCTTCAGAAGTTAGAAGAGGTAACAGGCACAACAGCTATGACATCTTCAGACAGTTAGAAGAGGTGACAGCAACAACAGCTATGACATCTTCAGACAGAAGAGGTGACAGCTACAACAACTATGACATCTTCAGACAGTTAGAAGAGCTGACAGGCACAACAGCTATGACATCTTTAGACAGTTGGAAGAGGTGACAGCCACAACAGCTATGACATCTCCAGACAGTTAGAAGAGGTGACAGCCACAACAGCTATGACATATTCAGACAGAAGAGGTGACAGGCACAACAGCTATGACATCTTCAGACAGTTAGAAGAGGTAACAGCAACAACAGCTATGACATCTTCAGACAGTTAGAAGAGGTGACAGCCACAACAGCTATGTCATCTTCAGACAGTTAGAAGAGGTGACAGCCACAACAGCTATGACATCTTCAGACAGTTAGAAGAGGTGACAGCCACAACAGCTATGACATCTTCAGACAGTTAGAAGAGGTGACAGCCACAACAGCTATGTCATCTTCAGACAGTTAGAAGAGGTGACAGCAACAACAGCTATGACATCTTTAGACAGTTAGAAGCGGTGACAGCCACAACAGCTATGACATATTCAGACAGTTAGAAGAGGTGACGGCAACAACAGCTATGAGATCTTCAGACTGAAGAGGTGACAGCCACAACAGCTATGACATCTTCAGACAAAAGAGCTGACAGGCACAACAGCTATGTGATCTTCAGACAGAAGAGGTGACAGCCACAACTGCTATGGCATCTTCAGACAGAAGAGGTGACAGGCACAACAGCTATGACATCTTCAGACAGTTAGAAGGGGGTGACAGCCTCAACAGCTATGACATCTTTAGACAGTTAGAAGAGGTGACAGCCACAACAGCTATGACATATTTAGACAGTTAGAAGATTCGACAGCCACAACAGCTATGACATATTCAGACAGAAGAGGTGACAGGCACATCAGCTATGACATCTACAGACAGAAGAGGTGACAGCCACAACAGCTATGACATCTTCAGACAATTAGAAGAGGTGACAGCAACAACAGCTATGACATCTTCAGACAGTTAGAAGAGGTGACAGCCACAACAGCTATGACGTCTTTAGACAGTTAGAAGAGGTGACAGTAACAACAGCTATGACATCTTCAGAAGTTAGAAGAGGTAACAGGCACAACAGCTATGATATCTTCAGACAGTTAGAAGAGGTGACAGCAACAACAGCTATGACATCTTCAGACAGAAGAGGTGACAGCTACAACAACTATGACATCTTCAGACAGTTAGAAGAGCTGACAGGCACAACAGCTATGACATCTTTAGACAGTTAGAAGAGGTGACAGCCACAACAGCTATGACATCTTCAGACAGAAGAGGTGACAGGCACAACAGCTATGACATCTTCAGACACTTAGAAGAGGTAACAGCAACAACAGCTATGACATCTTCAGACAGTTAGAAGAGGTGACAGGCACAACAGCTGTGACATCTGTAGACAGTTGGAAGAGGTGACAGCCACAACAGCTATGACATCTTCAGACAGTTAGAAGAGGTGACAGCCACAACAGCTATGACATCTTCAGACAGTTAGAAGAGGTGACAGGAACAACAGCTATGACGTCTTCAGACAGTTAGAAGAGGTGACAGGCACAACAGCTATGTCATCTTCAGACAGTTAGAAGAGGTGACAGCAACAACAGCTATGACATCTTTAGACAGTTAGAAGCGGTGACAGCCACAACAGCTATGACATCTTCAGAGAGAAGAGGGGACAGCCATCACAGCTATGACATATTCAGACAGTTAGAAGCGGTGACAGCCACAACAGCTATGACATATTCAGACAGTTAGAAGAGGTGACGGCAACAACAGCTATGAGATCTTCAGACTGAAGAGGTGACAGCCACAACAGCTATGACATCTTCAGACAAAAGAGCTGACAGGCACAACAGCTATGTGATCTTCAGACAGAAGAGGTGACAGCCACAACTGCTAGTGCATCTTCAGACAGAAGAGGTGACAGGCACAACAGCTATGACATCTTCAGACAGTTAGAAGAGGTGACAGGCACAACAGCTATGACATCTTTAGACAGTTAGAAGAGGTGACAGCCACAACAGCTATGACATCTTCAGACAGTTAGAAGGGGGTGACAGCCTCAACAGCTATGACATCTTTAGACAGTTAGAAGAGGTGACAGCCACAACAGCTATGACATATTTAGACAGTTAGAAGATGTGACAGCCACAACAGCTATGACATATTCAGACAGAAGAGGTGACAGGCACATCAGCTATGACATCTACAGACAGAAGAGGTGACAGCCACAACAGCTATGACATCTTCAGACAGTTAGAAGAGGTGACGGCAACAACAGCTATGAGATCTTTAGACAGTTAGAAGCGGTGACAGCCACAACAGCTATGACATCTTTAGACAGTTAGAAGAGGTGACAGCCACAACAGCTATGACATATTCAGACAGTTAGAAGAGGTGACGGCAACAACAGCTATGAGATCTTCAGACTGAAGAGGTGACAGACACAACAGCTATGACATCTTCAGACAAAAGAGCTGACAGGCACAACAGCTATGTGATCTTCAGACAGAAGAGGTGACAGCCACAACTGCTATGGCATCTTCAGACAGAAGAGGTGACAGGCACAACAGCTATGACATCTTCAGACAGTTAGAAGGGGGTGACAGCCTCAACAGCTATGACATCTTTAGACAGTTAGAAGAGGTGACAGCCACAACAGCTATGACATATTTAGACAGTTAGAAGATTCGACAGCCACAACAGCTATGACATATTCAGACAGAAGAGGTGACAGGCACATCAGCTATGACATCTACAGACAGAAGAGGTGACAGCCACAACAGCTATGACATCTTCAGACAATTAGAAGAGGTGACAGCAACAACAGCTATGACATCTTCAGACAGTTAGAAGAGGTGACAGCCACAACAGCTATGACGTCTTTAGACAGTTAGAAGAGGTGACAGTAACAACAGCTATGACATCTTCAGAAGTTAGAAGAGGTAACAGGCACAACAGCTATGACATCTTCAGACAGTTAGAAGAGGTGACAGCAACAACAGCTATGACATCTTCAGACAGAAGAGGTGACAGCTACAACAACTATGACATCTTCAGACAGTTAGAAGAGCTGACAGGCACAACAGCTATGACATCTTTAGACAGTTAGAAGAGGTGACAGCCACAACAGCTATGACATCTTCAGACAGAAGAGGTGACAGGCACAACAGCTATGACATCTTCAGACAGTTAGAAGAGGTAACAGCAACAACAGCTATGACATCTTCAGACAGTTAGAAGAGGTGACAGGCACAACAGCTGTGACATCTGTAGACAGTTGGAAGAGGTGACAGCCACAACAGCTATGACATCTTCAGACAGTTAGAAGAGGTGACAGGAACAACAGCTATGACGTCTTCAGACAGTTAGAAGAGGTGACAGGCACAACAGCTATGTCATCTTCAGACAGTTAGAAGAGGTGACAGCAACAACAGCTATGACATCTTTAGACAGTTAGAAGCGGTGACAGCCACAACAGCTATGACATATTCAGACAGTTAGAAGAGGTGACGGCAACAACAGCTATGAGATCTTCAGACTGAAGAGGTGACAGCCACAACAGCTATGACATCTTCAGACAAAAGAGCTGACAGGCACAACAGCTTTGTGATCTTCAGACAGAAGAGGTGACAGCCACAACTGCTATGGCATCTTCAGACAGAAGAGGTGACAGGCACAACAGCTATGACATCTTCAGACAGTTAGAAGGGGGTGACAGCCTCAACAGCTATGACATCTTTAGACAGTTAGAAGAGGTGACAGCCACAACAGCTATGACATATTTAGACAGTTAGAAGATGTGACAGCCACAACAGCTATGACATATTCAGACAGAAGAGGTGACAGGCACATCAGCTATGACATCTACAGACAGAAGAGGTGACAGCCACAACAGCTATGACATCTTCAGACAATTAGAAGAGGTGACAGCAACAACAGCTATGACATCTTCAGACAGTTAGAAGAGGTGACAGCCACAACAGCTATGACGTCTTTAGACAGTTAGAAGAGGTGACAGTAACAACAGCTATGACATCTTCAGAAGTTAGAAGAGGTAACATGCACAACAGCTATGACATATTCAGACAGTTAGAAGAGGTGACAGCAACAACAGCTATGACATCTTCAGACAGAAGATGTGACAGCTACAACAACTATAACATCTTCAGACAGTTAGAAGAGCTGACAGGCACAACAGCTATGACATCTTTAGACAGTTAGAAGAGGTGACAGCCACAACAGCTATGACATATTCAGACAGTTAGAAGAGGTGACAGGCACAACAGCTATGACATCTTCAGACAGTTAGAAGAGGTGACGGCAACAACAGCTATGAGATCTTCAGACAGAAGAGGTGACAGCCACAACAGCTATGACATCTTCAGAGAGAAGATGTGACAGGCACAACAGCTATGACATCTACAGACAGAAGAGGTGACAGCCACAACAGCTATGACATATTCAGACAGTTAGAAGAGGTGACAGCTACAACTGCTATGACATCTTCAGACAGTTAGAAGAGGTGACAGGCACAACAGCTATGACATCTTCAGACAGTTAGAAGAGGTGACAGCCGCAACAGCTATGACATCTTTAGACAGTTAGAAGAGGTTACAGGAACAACAGCTATGACATCTTCAGAAAGAAGAGGTGACAGGCACAACAACTATGACATCTACAGACAGAAGAGGTGACAGCCACAACAGCTATGGCATATTCAGACAGTTTGAAGAGGTGACAGCCACAACAGCTATGACATATTCAGACAGAAGAGGTGACAGGCACATCAGCTATGACATCTACAGACAGAAGAGGTGACAGCCACAACAGCTATGACATCTTCAGACAATTAGAAGAGGTGACAGCAACAACAGCTATGACATCTTCAGACAGTTAGAAGAGGTGACAGCCACAACAGCTATGACATCTTCAGACAGTTAGAAGAGGTGACAGCCACAACAACTATGACGTCTTTAGACAGTTAGAAGAGGTGACAGGAAGAACAGCTATGACATCTTCAGACAGTTAGAAGAGGTGACAGTAACAACAGCTATGACATCTTCAGAAGTTAGAAGAGGTAACAGGCACAACAGCTATGACATCTTCAGACAGTTAGAAGAGGTGACAGCAACAACAGCTATGACATCTTCAGACAGAAGAGGTGACAGCTACAACAACTATGACATCTTCAGACAGTTAGAAGAGCTGACAGGCACAACAGCTATGACATCTTTAGACAGTTAGAAGAGGTGACAGCGACAACAGCTATGACATCTTCAGAGAGAAGAGGTGACAGTCACAACAGCTAGGACATCTACAGACAGAAGAGGTGACAGCCACAACAGCTATGACATATTCAAACAGTTAGAAGAGGTGACAGCCACAACTGCTATGACATCTTCAGACAGTTATAATATGTGACAGCCACAACAGCTATGACATATTCAGACAGAAGAGGTGACATGCACAACAGCTATGACATCTTCAGACAGTTAGAAAAGGTAACAGCAACAACAGCTATGACATCTTCAGACAGTTAGAAGAGGTGACAGGCACAACAGCTATGACATCTTTAGACAGTTGGAAGAGGTGACAGCCACAACAGCTATGACATCTTCAGACAGTTAGAAGAGGTGACAGACACAACAGCTATGACATCTTCAGACAGTTAGAAGAGGTGACAGGAACAACAGCTATGACGTCTTCAGACAGTTAGAAGAGGTGACAGGTACAACAGCTATGTCATCTTCAGACAGTTAGAAGAGGTGACAGCAACAACAGCTATGACATCTTTAGACAGTTAGAAGCGGTGACAGCCACAACAGCTGTGACATATTCAGACAGTTAGAAGAGGTGACGGCAACGGCAGCTATGAGATCTTCAGACTGAAGAGGTGGCAGCCACAACAGCTATGACATCTTCAGACAAAAGAGGTGACAGGCACAACAGCTATGAGATCTTCAGACAAAAGAGGTGACAGGCACAACAGCTATGAGATCTTCAGACAGAAGAGGTGACAGCCACAACAGCTATGACATCTTCAGACAGAAGAGGTGACAGGCACAACAGCTATGACATATTCAGACAGTTAGAAGAGGTAACAGCAACAACAGCTATGACATCTTCAGACAGTTAGAAGAGGTGACAGGCACAACAGCTATGACATCTTTAGACAGTTGGAAGAGGTGACAGCCACAACAGTTATGACATCTCCAGACAGTTAGAAGAGGTGACAGCCACAACAGCTATGTCATATTCAGACAGAAGAGGTGACAGGCACAACAGCTATGACATCTTCAGACAGTTAGAAGAGGTAACAGCAACAACAGCTATGACATCTTCAGACAGTTAGAAGAGGTGACAGGCACAACAGCTGTGACATCTGTAGACAGTTGGAAGAGGTGACAGCCACAACAGCTATGACATCTTCAGACAGTTAGAAGAGGTGACAGCCACAACAGCTATGACATCTTCAGACAGTTAGAAGAGGTGACACGAACAACAGCTATGACGTCTTCAGACAGTTAGAAGAGGTGACAGGCACAACAGCTATGTCATCTTCAGACAGTTAGAAGAGGTGACAGCAACAACAGCTATGACATCTTTAGACAGTTAGAAGCGGTGACAGCCACAACAGCTATGACATATTCAGACAGTTAGAAGAGGTGACGGCAACAACAGCTATGAGATCTTCAGACTAAAGAGGTGACAGCCACAACAGCTATGACATCTTCAGACAAAAGAGCTGACAGGCACAACAGCTATGTGATCTTCAGACAGAAGAGGTGACAGCCACAACTGCTATGGCATCTTCAGACAGAAGAGGTGACAGGCACAACAGCTATGACATCTTCAGACAGTTAGAAGGGGGTGACAGCCTCAACAGCTATGACATCTTTAGACAGTAAGAAGAGGTGACAGCCACAACAGCTATGACATATTTAGACAGTTAGAAGATTCGACAGCCACAACAGCTATGACATATTCAGACAGAAGAGGTGACAGGCACATCAGCTATGACATCTACAGACAGAAGAGGTGACAGCCACAACAGCTATGACATCTTCAGACAATTAGAAGAGGTGACAGCAACAACAGCTATGACATCTTCAGACAGTTAGAAGAGGTGACAGCCACAACAGCTATGACGTCTTTAGACAGTTAGAAGAGGTGACAGTAACAACAGCTATGACATCTTCAGAAGTTAGAAGAGGTAACAGGCACAACAGCTATGACATCTTCAGACAGTTAGAAGAGGTGACAGCAACAACAGTTATGACATCTTCAGACAGAAGAGGTGACAGCTACAACAACTATGACATCTTCAGACAGTTAGAAGAGGTGACAGGCACAACAGCTATGACATCTTTAGACAGTTAGAAGAGGTGACAGCCACAACAGCTATGACATCTTCAGACAGAAGAGGTGACAGGCACAACAGCTATGACATCTTCAGACAGTTAGAAGAGGTAACAGCAACAACAGCTATGACATCTTCAGACAGTTAGAAGAGGTGACAGGCACAACAGCTGTGACATCTGTAGACAGTTGGAAGAGGTGACAGCCACAACAGCTATGACATCTTCAGACAGTTAGAAGAGGTGACAGCCACAACAGCTATGACATCTTCAGACAGTTAGAAGAGGTGACAGGAACAACAGCTATGACGTCTTCAGACAGTTAGAAGAGGTGACAGGCACAACAGCTATGTCATCTTCAGACAGTTAGAAGAGGTGACAGCAACAACAGCTATGACATCTTTAGACAGTTAGAAGCGGTGACAGCCACAACAGCTATGACATATTCAGACAGTTAGAAGAGGTGACGGCAACAACAGCTATGAGATCTTCAGACTGAAGAGGTGACAGCCACAACAGCTATGACATCTTCAGACAAAAGAGCTGACAGGCACAACAGCTATGTGATCTTCAGACAGATGAGGTGACAGCCACAACTGCTATGGCATCTTCAGACAGAAGAGGTGACAGGCACAACAGCTATGACATCTTCAGACAGTTAGAAGGGGGTGACAGCCTCAACAGCTATGACATCTTTAGACAGTTAGAAGAGGTGGCAGCCACAACAGCTATGACATATTTAGACAGTTAGAAGATGTGACAGCCACAACAGCTATGACATATTCAGACAGAAGAGGTGACAGGCACATCAGCTATGACATCTACAGACAGAAGAGGTGACAGCCACAACAGCTATGACATCTTCAGACAATTAGAAGAGGTGACAGCAACAACAGCTATGACATCTTCAGACAGTTAGAAGAGGTGACAGCCACAACAGCTATGACGTCTTTAGACAGTTAGAAGAGGTGACAGTAACAACAGCTATGACATCTTCAGAAGTTAGAAGAGGTAACATGCACAACAGCTATGACATCTTCAGACAGTTAGAAGAGGTGACAGCAACAACAGCTATGACATCTTCAGACAGAAGATGTGACAGCTACAACAACTATAACATCTTCAGACAGTTAGAAGAGCTGACAGGCACAACAGCTATGACATCTTTAGACAGTTAGAAGAGCTGACAGCCACAACAGCTATGACATATTCAGACAGTTAGAAGAGGTGACAGGCACAACAGCTATGACATCTTCAGACAGTTAGAAGAGGTGACGGCAACAACAGCTATGAGATCTTCAGACAGTTAGAAGCGGTGACAGCCACAACAGCTATGACGTCTTTAGACAGTTAGAAGAGGTGACAGTAACAACAGCTATGACATCTTCAGAAGTTAGAAGAGGTAACATGCACAACAGCTATGACATCTTCAGACAGTTAGAAGAGGTGACAGCAACAACAGCTATGACATCTTCAGACAGAAGATGTGACAGCTACAACAACTATAACATCTTCAGACAGTTAGAAGAGCTGACAGGCACAACAGCTATGACATCTTTAGACAGTTAGAAGAGGTGACAGCCACAACAGCTATGACATATTCAGACAGTTAGAAGAGGTGACAGGCACAACAGCTATGACATCTTCAGACAGTTAGAAGAGGTGACAGCCACAACAGCTATGAGATCTTCAGACAGAAGAGGTGACAGCCACAACAGCTATGACATCTTCAGAGAGAAGATGTGACAGGCACAACAGCTATGACATCTACAGACAGAAGAGGTGACAGCCACAAAAGCTATGACATATTCAGACAGTTAGAAGAGGTGACAGCCACAACTGCTATGACATCTTCAGACAGTTATAAGATGTGACAGCCACAACAGCTATGACATATTCAGACAGAAGAGGTGACATGCACAACAGCTATGACATCTTCAGACAGTTAGAAGAGGTAACAGCAACAACAGCTATGACATCTTCAGACAGTTAGAAGAGGTGACAGGCACAACAGCTATGACATCTGTAGACAGTTGGAAGAGGTGACAGCCACAACAGCTATGACATCTTCAGACAGTTAGAAGAGGTGACAGCCACAACAGCTATGACATATTCAGACAGTTAGAAGAGGTGACAGGAACAACAGCTATGACGTCTTCAGACAGTTAGAAGAGGTGACAGGCACAACAGCTATGTCATCTTCAGACAGTTAGAAGCGGTGACAGCCACAACAGCTATGACATATTCAGACAGTTAGAAGAGGTGACGGCAACAACAGCTATGACATCTTCAGACTGAAGAGGTGACAGCCACAACAGCTATGACATCTTCAGACAGAAGAGCTGACAGGCACAACAGCTATGTGATCTTCAGACAGAAGAGGTGACAGCCACAACTGCTATGACATCTTCAGACAGAAGAGGTGACAGGCACAACAGCTATGACATCTTCAGACAGTTAGAAGGGGGTGACAGCCTCAACAGCTATGACATCTTTAGACAGTTAGAAGAGGTGACATGCACAACAGCTATGACATCTTTAGACAGTTAGAAGAGGTGACAGCCACCACAGCTATGATATATTCAGACAGAAGAGGTGACAGCCACAACAACTATGACATCTTCAGACAGTTAGAAGAGCTGACAGGCACAACAGCTATGACATCTTTAGACAGTTAGAAGAGGTGACAGCCACAACAGCTATGACATATTCAGACAGTTAGAAGAGGTGACGGCAACAACAGCTATGAGATCTTCAGACAGAAGAGGTGACAGCCACAACAGCTATGACATCTTCAGAGAGAAGAGGTGACAGGCACTACAGCTATGACATCTACAGACAGAAGAGGTGACAGCCACAACAGCTATGACATATTCAGACAGAAGAGGTGACAGGCACAACAGCTATGACATCTTCAGACAGTTAGAAGAGGTAACAGCAACAACAGCTATGACATCTTCAGACAGTTAGAAGAGGTGACAGGCACAACAGCTATGACATCTTTAGACAGTTAGAAGAGGTGACAGCCACCACAGCTATGATATATTCAGACAGTTAGAAGAGTTGACAGGCACAACAGCTATGACATCTTCAGACAGTTAGAAGAGGTGACAGCCGCAACAGCTATGACATCTTTAGACAGTTAGAAGAGGTTACAGGAACAACAGCTATGACATCTTCAGAAAGAAGAGGTGACAGGCACAACAGCTATGACATCTACAGACAGAAGAGGTGACAGCCACAACAGCTATGGCATATTCAGACAGTTAGAAGAGGTGACAGGCACATCAGCTATGACATCTACAGACAGAAGAGATGACAGCCACAACAGCTATGACATCTTCAGACAATTAGAAGAGGTGACAGCAACAACAGCTATGACATCTTCAGACGGTTAGAAGAGGTGACAGCCACAACAGCTATGACGTCTTTAGACAGTTAGAAGAGGTGACAGTAACAACAGCTATGACATCTTCAGAAGTTAGAAGAGGTAACAGGCACAACAGCTATGACATCTTCAGACAGTTAGAAGAGGTGACAGCAACAACAGCTATGACATCTTCAGACAGAAGAGGTGACAGCTACAACAACTATGACATCTTCAGACAGTTAGAAGAGCTGACAGGCACAACAGCTATGACATCTTTAGACAGTTAGAAGAGGTGACAGCCACAACAGCTATGACATATTCAGACAGTTAGAAGAGGTGACAGGCACAACAGCTATGACATCTTCAGACAGTTAGAAGAGGTGACGGCAACAACAGCTATGAGATCTTCAGACAGAAGAGGTGACAGCCACAACAGCTATGACATCTTCAGAGAGAAGAGGTGACAGGCACAACAGCTATGACATCTACAGACAGAAGAGGTGACAGCCACAACAGCTATGACATATTCAGACAGTTAGAAGAGGTGACAGCCACAACTGCTATGACATCTTCAGACAGTTATAAGATGTGACAGCCACAACAGCTATGACATATTCAGACAGAAGAGGTGACATGCACAACAGCTATGACATCTTCAGACAGTTAGAAGAGGTAACAGCAACAACAGCTATGACATCTTCAGACAGTTAGAAGAGGTGACAGGCACAACAGCTATGACATCTACAGACAGAAGAGGTGACAGCCACAACAGCTATGACATATTCAGACAGTTAGAAGAGGTGACAGCCACAACTGCTATGACATCTTCAGACAGTTATAAGATGTGACAGCCACAACAGCTATGACATATTCAGACAGAAGAGGTGACATGCACAACAGCTATGACATCTTCAGACAGTTAGAAGAGGTAACAGCAACAACAGCTATGACATCTTCAGACAGTTAGAAGAGGTGACAGGCACAACAGCTATGACATCTTTAGACAGTTGGAAGAGGTGACAGCCACAACAGCTATGACATCTTCAGACAGTTAGAAGAGGTGACAGCAACAACAGCTATGACATCTTTAGACAGTTAGAAGCGGTGACAGCCACAACAGCTATGACATATTCAGACAGTTAGAAGAGGTGACGGCAACCACAGCTATGAGATCTTCAGACTGAAGAGGTGGCAGCCACAACAGCTATGACATCTTCAGACAAAAGAGGTGACAGGCACAACAGCTATGAGATCTTCAGACAGAAGAGGTGACAGCCACAACAGCTATGACATCTTCAGACAGAAGAGGTGACAGGCACAACAGCTATGACATATTCAGACAGTTAGAAGAGGTAACAGCAACAACAGCTATGACATCTTCAGACAGTTAGAAGAGGTGACAGGCACAACAGCTATGACATCTTTAGACAGTTGGAAGAGGTGACAGCCACAACAGCTATGACATCTCCAGACAGTTAGAAGAGGTGACAGGAACAACAGCTATGACATCTTCAGACAGTTAGAAGAGGTGACAGGAACAACAGCTATGACGTCTTCAGACAGTTAGAAGAGGTGACAGGCACAACAGCTATGTCATCTTCAGACAGTTAGAAGAGGTGACAGCAACAACAGCTATGACATCTTTGGACAGTTAGAAGCGGTGACAGCCACAACAGCTATGACATATTCAGACAGTTAGAAGAGGTGACGGCAACAACAGCTATGAGATCTTCAGACTGAAGAGGTGACAGCCACAACTGCTATGACATCTTCAGACAGAAGAGGTGACAGGCACAACAGCTATGACATCTTCAGACAGGTAGAAGAGGTGACAGCAACAACAGCTATGACATCTTCAGACAGAAGAGGTGACAGCCACAACAGCTATGACATCTTTAGACAGTTAGAAGAGGTGACAGCCACGACAGCTATGAGATATTCAGACAGTTAGAAGAGATGACAGGCACAACAGCTATGACATCTTCAGACAGTTAGAAGAGGTGACAGCCACAACAGCTATGACATAATTAGACAATTAGAAGAGGTGACAGGAAGAACAGCTATGACATCTACAGACAGTTAGAAGAGGTGACAGGCACAACAGCTATGACATCTTCAGACAGTTAGAAGAGGTGACAGCCACAACAGCTATGACGTCTTTAGACAGTTAGAAGAGGTGACAGTAACAACAGCTATGACATCTTCAGAAGTTAGAAGAGGTAACAGGCACAACAGCTATGACATCTTCAGACAGTTAGAAGAGGTGACAGCAACAACAAGCTATGACATCTTCAGACAGTTAGAAGAGGTGACAGCAACAACAGCTATGACATCCTCAGACAGAAGAGGTGACAGCCACAACAACTATGACATCTTCAGACAGTTAGAAGAGCTGACAGGCACAACAGCTATGACATCTTTAGACAGTTAGAAGAGGTGACAGCCACAACAGCTATGACATATTCAGACAGTTAGAAGAGGTGACAGGCACAACAGCTATGACATCTTCAGACAGTTAGAAGAGGTGACGGCAACAACAGCTATGAGATCTTCTGACAGAAGAGGTGACAGCCACAACAGCTATGACATCTTCAGAGAGAAGAGGTGACAGGCACAACAGCTATGACATCTACAGACAGAAGAGGTGACAGCCACAACAGCTATGACATATTCAGACAGAAGAGGTGACAGGCACAACAGCTATGACATCTTCAGACAGTTAGAAGAGGTAACAGCAACAACAGCTATGACATCTTCAGACAGTTAGAAGAGGTGACAGGCACAACAGCTATGACATCTTTAGACAGTTGGAAGAGGTGACAGCCACAACAGCTATGACATCTTCAGGCAGTTAGAAGAGGTGACAGGCACAACAGCTATGTCATCTTCAGACAGTTAGAAGAGGTGACAGCAACAACAGCTATGACATCTTTAGACAGTTAGAAGCGGTGACAGCCACAACAGCTATGACATATTCAGACAGTTAGAAGAGGTGACGGCAACAACAGCTATGAGATCTTCAGACTGAAGAGGTGACAGCCACAAGAGCTATGACATCTTCAGACAAAAGAGGTGACAGGCACAACAGCTACGAGATCTTCAGGCAGAAGAGGTGACAGCCACAACAGCTATGACATCTTCAGACAGTTAGAAGAGGTGACAGCAACAACAGCTATGACATCTTCAGACAGTTAGAAGAGGTGACAGGCACAACAGCTATGACATCTTTAGACAGTTATAAGATGTGACAGCCACAACAGCTATGACATATTCAGAGAGAAGAGGTGACAGGCACAACAGCTATGACATCTACAGACAGAAGAGGTGACAGCCACAACAGCTATGACATCTTCAGACAGTTAGAAGAGGTGACAGGAACAACAGCTATGACGTCTTCAGACAGTTAGAAGAGGTGACAGGCACAACAGCTATGACATCTTCAGACAGTTAGAAGAGGTGACAGGCACAACAGCTATGACATCTTTAGACAGTTAGAAGAGGTGACAGCCACAACAGCTATGACATATTCAGACAGTTAGAAGAGGTGACAGCTACAACAGCTATGACATCTTCAGACAGTTAGAAGAGGTGACAGGCACAACAGCTATGACATCTTCAGACAGTTAGAAGAGGTGACAGGCACAACAGCTATGACATCTTCAGACAGTTAGAAGAGGTGACAGCAACAACAGTTATGACATCTTCAGACAGTTAGAAGAGGTGACAGCCACAACAGCTATGACATCTTCAGACAGTTAGAAGAGGTTACAGGAACAACAGCTATGACGTCTTCAGGCAGTTAGAAGAGGTGACAGGCACAACAGCTATGTCATCTTCAGACAGTTAGAAGAGGTGACAGCAACAACAGCTATGACATCTTTAGACAGTTAGAAGCGGTGACAGCCACAACAGCTATGACATATTCAGACAGTTAGAAGAGGTGACAGGAACAACAGCTATGAGGTCTTCAGACTGAAGAGGTGACAGCCACAAGAGCTATGACATCTTCAGACAAAAGAGGTGACAGGCACAACAGCTATGAGATCTTCAGACAGAAGGGGTGACAGCCACAACAGCTATGACATCTTCAGACAGAAGAGGTGACAGGCACAACAGTTATGACATATTCAGACAGTTAGAAGAGGTGACAGCCGCAATAGCTATGACATCTTCAGACAGTTATAAGATGTGACAGCCACAACAGCTATGACATATTCAGACAGAAGAGGTGACAGGCACAACAGCTATGACATCTACAGACAGAAGAGGTGACAGCCACAACAGCTATGACATCTTCAGACAGTTAGAAGAGGTGACAGCAACAACAGCTATGACATCTTCAGACAGTTAGAAGAGGTGACAGGAACAACAGCTATGACATCTTCAGACAGTTAGAAGAGGTGACAGGCACAACAGCTATGACATCTTCAGACAGTTAGAAGAGGTGACAGCAACAACAGTTATGACGTCTTCAGACAGTTAGAAGAGGTGACAGCCACAACAGCTATGACGTCTTTAGACAGTTAGAAGAGGTGACAGCAACAACAGATATGACATTTTCAGACAGTTAGAAGAGGTGACAGGCACAACAGCTATGACATATTCAGACAGTTAGAAGAGGTGACGGCAACCACAGCTATGAGATCTTCAGACTGAAGAGGTGGCAGCCACAACAGCTATGACATCTTCAGACAAAAGAGGTGACAGGCACAACAGCTATGAGATCTTCAGACAGAAGAGGTGACAGGCACAACAGCTATGACATCTTCAGACAGAAGAGGTGACAGGCACAACAGCTATGAAATACTCAGACAGTTAGAAGAGGTAACAGCAACAACAGCTATGACATCTTCAGACAGTTAGAAGAGGTGACAGGCACAACAGCTATGACATCTTTAGACAGTTGGAAGAGTTGACAGCCACAACAGCTATGACATCTCCAGACATTTAGAAGAAGTGACAGGAACAACAGCTATGACATCTTCAGACAGTTAGAAGAGGTGACAGGAACAACAGCTATGACGTCTTCAGACAGTTAGAAGAGGTGACAGGCACAACAGCTATGTCATCTTCAGACAGTTAGAAGAGGTGACAGCAACAACAGCTATGACATCTTTAGACAGTTAGAAGCGGTGACAGCCACAACAGCTATGACATATTCAGACAGTTAGAAGAGGTGACGGCAACAACAGCTATGAGATCTTCAGACTGAAGAGGTGACAGCCACAACTGCTATGACATCTTCAGACAGAAGAGGTGACAGGCACAACAGCTATGACATCTTCAGACAGGTAGAAGAGGTGACAGCAACAACAGCTATGACATCTTCAGACAGAAGAGGTGACAGCCACAACAGCTATGACATCTTTAGACAGTTAGAAGAGGTGACAGCCACGACAGCTATGAGATATTCAGACAGTTAGAAGAGGTGACAGGCACAACAGCTATGACATCTTCAGACAGTTAGAAGAGGTGACAGCCACAACAGCTATGACATAATTAGACAGTTAGAAGAGGTGACAGGAAGAACAGCTATGACATCTACAGACAGTTAGAAGAGGTGACAGGCACAACAGCTATGACATCTTCAGACAGTTAGAAGAGGTGACAGGCACAACAGCTATGACATCTTCAGACAGTTATAAGAGGTGACAGCAACAACAGTTATGACATCTTCAGAAGTTAGAAGAGGTAACAGGCACAACAGCTATGACATCTTCAGACAGTTAGAAGAGGTGACAGGCACAACAGCTATGACATCCTCAGACAGAAGAGGTGACAGCAACAACAGCTATGACATCCTCAGACAGAAGAGGTGACAGCCACAACAACTATGACATCTTCAGACAGTTAGAAGAGCTGACAGGCACAACAGCTATGACATCTTTAGACAGTTAGAAGAGGTGACAGCCACAACAGCTATGACATATTCAGACAGTTAGAAGAGGTGACAGGCACAACAGCTATGACATCTTCAGACAGTTAGAAGAGGTGACGGCAACAACAGCTATGAGATCTTCCGACAGAAGAGGTGACAGCCACAACAGCTATGACATCTTCAGAGAGAAGAGGTGACAGGCACAACAGCTATGACATCTACAGACAGAAGAGGTGACAGCCACAACAGCTATGACATATTCAGACAGAAGAGGTGACAGGCACAACAGCTATGACATCTTCAGACAGTTAGAAGAGGTAACAGCAACAACAGCTATGACATCTTCAGACAGTTAGAAGAGGTGACAGGCACAACAGCTATGACATCTTTAGACAGTTGGAAGAGGTGACAGCCACAACAGCTATGACATCTTCAGACAGTTAGAAGAGGTGACAGCCACAACAGCTATGTCATCTTCAGACAGTTAGACGAGGTGACAGGAACAACAGCTATGACGTCTTCAGGCAGTTAGAAGAGGTGACAGGCACAACAGCTATGTCATCTTCAGACAGTTAGAAGAGGTGACAGCAACAGCAGCTATGACATCTTTAGACAGTTAGAAGCGGTGACAGCCACAACAGCTATGACATATTCAGACAGTTAGAAGAGGTGACGGCAACAACAGCTATGAGATCTTCAGACTGAAGAGGTGACAGCCACAAGAGCTATGACATCTTCAGACAAAAGAGGTGACAGGCACAACAGCTATGAGATCTTCAGACAGTTAGAAGAGGTGACAGCAACAACAGCTATGACATCTTCAGACAGTTAGAAGAGGTGACAGGCACAACAGCTATGACATCTTTAGACAGTTATAAGATGTGACAGCCACAACAGCTATGACATATTCAGACAGAAGAGGTGACAGGCACAACAGCTATGACATCTTCAGACAGTTAGAAGAGGTGACAGCAACAACAGCTATGACATCTTCAGACAGTTAGAAGAGGTGACAGGAACAACAGCTATGACGTCTTCAGACAGTTAGAAGAGGTGACAGGCACAACAGCTATGACATCTTCAGAGAGTTAGAAGAGGTGACAGGCACAACAGCTATGACATCTTTAGACAGTTAGAAGAGGTGACAGCCACAACAGCTATGACATATTCAGACAGTTAGAAGAGGTGACAGCCACAACAGCTATGACATCTTCAGACAGTTAGAAGAGGTGACAGGCACAACAGCTATGACATCTTCAGACAGTTAGAAGAGGTGACAGGCACAACAGCTATGACATCTTCAGACAGTTAGAAGAGGTGACAGCAACAACAGTTATGACATCTTCAGACAGTTAGAAGAGGTGACAGCCACAACAGCTATGACATCTTCAGACAGTTAGAAGAGGCGACAGGAACAACAGCTATGACGTCTTCAGGCAGTTAGAAGAGGTGACAGGCACAACAGCTATGTCATCTTCAGACAGTTAGAAGAGGTGACAGCAACAACAGCTATGACATCTTTAGACAGTTAGAAGCGGTGACAGCCACAACAGCTATGACATATTCAGACAGTGAGAAGAGGTGACGGCAACAACAGCTATGAGGTCTTCAGACTGAAGAGGTGACAGCCACAAGAGCTATGACATCTTCAGACAAAAGAGGTGACAGGCACAACAGCTATGAGATCTTCAGACAGAAGGGGTGACAGCCACAACAGCTATGACATCTTCAGACAGAAGAGTTGACAGGCACAACAGTTATGACATCTTCAGACAGATATAAGATGTGACAGCCACAACAGCTATGACATATTCAGACAGAAGAGGTGACAGGCACAACAGCTATGACATCTACAGACAGAAGAGGTGACAGCCACAACAGCTATGACATCTTCAGGCAGTTAGAAGAGGTGACAGCAACAACAGCTATGACATCTTCTGACAGTTAGAAGAGGTGACAGGAACAACAGCTATGACATCTTCAGACAGTTAGAAGAGGTGACAGGCACAACAGCTATGACATCTTCAGACAGTTAGAAGAGGTGACAGGCACAACAGCTATGACATCTTCAGACAGTTAGAAGAGGTGACAGCAACAACAGTTATGACATCTTCAGACAGTTAGAAGAGGTGACAGCCAAAACAGCTATGACGTCTTTAGACAGTTAGAAGAGGTGACAGCAACAACAGCTATGACATTTTCAGACAGTTAGAAGAGGTGACAGGCACAACAGCTATGACATATTCAGACAGTTAGAAGAGGTGACAGGAACAACAGCTATGACATCTTCAGACAGTTAGAAGAGGTGACAGGCACAACAGCTATGACATCTTCAGACAGTTAGAAGAGGTGACAGGCACAACAGCTATGACATCTTCAGACAGTTAGAAGAGGTGACAGCAACAACAGTTATGACATCTTCAGACAGTTAGAAGAGGTGACAGCCACAACAGCTATGACGTCTTTAGACAGTTAGAAGAGGTGACAGTAACAACAGCTATGACATCTTCAGAAGTTAGAAGAGGTAACAGGCACAACAGCTATGACATCTTCAGACAGTTAGAAGAGGTGACAGCAACAACAGCTCTGACATCTTCAGACAGAAGGGGTGACAGCCACAACAACTATGACATCTTTAGACAGTTAGAAGAGCTGACAGGCACAACAGCTATGACATCTTCAGACAGTTAGAAGAGGTGACAGGAACAACAGCTATGACGTCTTCAGACAGTTAGAAGAGGTGACATGCACAACAGCTATGACATCTTCAGACAGTTAGAAGAGGTGACGGCAACAACAGCTATGAGATCTTCAGACAGTTAGAAGAGGTGACAGGCACAACAACTATGACATCTTCAGACAGTTAGAAGAGGTGACGGCAACAACAGCTATGACATTTTCAGACAGTTAGAAGAGGTGACAGGCACAACAGCTATGACATCTTCAGACAGTTAGAAGAGGTAACAGCAACACCAGCTATGACATTTTCAGACAGTTAGAAGAGGTGACAGGCACAACAGCTATGACATCTTTAGACAGTTGGAAGAGGTGACAGCCACAACAGCTAAGACATCTTCAGACAGTTAGAAGAGGTGACAGCCACAGCAGCTATGACATCTTCAGACAGTTAGAAGAGGTGACAGCAACAACAGCTATGACGTCTTCAGACAGTTAGAAGAGGTGACAGGCACAACAGCTATGTCATCTTCAGACAGTTAGAAGAGGTGACAGCAACAACAGCTATGACATCTTTAGACAGTTAGAAGCGGTGACAGCCACAACAGCTATGACATATTCAGACAGTTAGAAGAGGTGACGGCAACAACAGCTATGAGATCTTCAGACTGAAGAGGTGACAGCCACAACAGCTATGACATATTCAGACAAAAGAGGTGACAGGCACAACAGCTATGAGATCTTCAGACAGAAGAGGTGACAGCCACAACAGCTATGACATCTTCAGACAGAAGAGGTGACAGGCACAACAGCTATGACATATTCAGACAGTTAGAAGAGGTGACAGCCACAACAGCTATGACATCTTCAGACAGTTATAAGATGTGACAGCCACAACAGCTATGACATATTCAGACAGAAGAGCTGACAGCCACAACAGCTATGACATCTTCAGACAGTTAGAAGAGGTGACAGCAACAACAGCTATGACATCTTCAGACAGTTAGAAGAGGTGACAGGCACAACAGCTATGACATCTTTAGACAGTTAGAAGAGGTGACAGCCACAACAGCTATGACATCTTTAGACAGTTAGTAGAGGTGACAGGAACAACAGCTATGACGTCTTCAGACAGTTAGAAGAGGTGACAGGCACAACAGCTATGACATCTTTAGACAGTTGGAAGAGGTGACAGCCACAACAGCTATGACATCTCCAGACAGTTAGAAGAGGTGACAGCCACAACAACTATGACATCTTCAGACAGAAGAGGTGACAGGCACAACAGCTATGACATATTCAGACAGTTAGAAGAAGTAACAGCAACAACAGCTATGACATCTTCAGACAGTTAGAAGAGGTGACAGGCACAACAGCTATGACATCTTTAGACAGTTGGAAGAGGTGACAGCCACAAGAGCTATGACATCTCCAGACAGTTAGAAGAGGTGACAGCCACAACAGCTATGACATCTTCAGACAGAAGAGGTGACAGGCACAACAGCTATGACATCTTCAGACAGTTAGAAGAGGTAACAGCAACAACAGCTATGACATCTTCAGACAGTTAGAAGAGGTGACAGGCACAACAGCTGTGACATCTGTAGACAGTTGGAAGAGGTGACAGCCACAACAGCTATGACATCTTCAGACAGTTAGAAGAGGTGACAGCCACAACAGCTATGACATCTTCAGACAGTTAGAAGAGGTGACAGGAACAACAGCTATGACATCTTCAGACAGTTAGAAGAGGTGACAGGCACAACAGCTATGACATCTTCAGACAGTTAGAAGGGGTGACAGGCACAACAGCTATGACATCTTCAGACAGTTAGAAGAGGTGACAGCAACAACAGTTATGACATCTTCAGACAGTTAGAAGAGGTGACAGCCACAACAGCTATGACGTCTTTAGACAGTTAGAAGAGGTGACAGCAACAACAGCTATGACATTTTCAGACAGTTAGAAGAGGTGACAGGCACAACAGCTATGACATATTCAGACAGTTAGAAGAGGTGACAGGAACAACAGCTATGACATCTTCAGACAGTTAGAAGAGGTGACAGGCACAACAGCTATGACATCTTCAGACAGTTAGAAGAGGTGACAGGCACAACAGCTATGACATCTTCAGACAGTTAGAAGAGGTGACAGCCACAACAGCTATGACATCTTCAGACAGTTAGAAGAGGTGACAGCAACAACAGCTCTGACATCTTCAGACAGAAGGGGTGACAGCCACAACAACTATGACATCTTTAGACAGTTAGAAGAGCTGACAGGCACAACAACTATGACATCTTTAGACAGTTAGAAGAGGTGACAGCCACAACAGCTATGACATATTCAGACAGTTAGAAGAGGTGACAGGCACAACAGCTATGACATCTTCAGACACTTAGAAGAGGTGACGGCAACAACAGCTATGAGATCTTCAGACAGAAGAGGTGACAGCCACAACAGCTATGACATCTTCAGAGAGAAGAGGTGACAGGCACAACAGCTATGACATCTACAGACAGAAGAGGTGACAGCCACAACAGCTATGACATATTCAGACAGAAGAGGTGACAGGCACAACAGCTATGACATCTTCAGACAGTTAGAAGAGGTAACAGCAACAACAGCTATGACATCTTCAGACAGTTAGAAGAGGTGACAGGCACAACAGCTATGACATCTTTAGACAGTTGGAAGAGGTGACAGCCACAACAGCTAAGACATCTTCAGACAGTTAGAAGAGGTGACAGCCAGAGCAGCTATGACATCTTCAGACAGTTAGAAGAGGTGACAGCAACAACAGCTATGACGTCTTCAGACAGTTAGAAGAGGTGACAGGCACAACAGCTATGTCATCTTCAGACAGTTAGAAGAGGTGACAGCAACAACAGCTATGACATCTTTAGACAGTTAGAAGCGGTGACAGCCACAACAGCTATGACATATTCAGACAGTTAGAAGAGGTGACGGCAACAACAGCTATGAGATCTTCAGACTGAAGAGGTGACAGCCACAACAGCTATGACATCTTCAGACAAAAGAGGTGACAGGCACAACAGCTATGAGATCTTCAGACAGAAGAGGTGACAGCCACAACAGCTATGACATCTTCAGACAGAAGAGGTGACAGGCACAACAGCTATGACATATTCAGACAGTTAGAAGAGGTGACAGCCACAACAGCTATGACATCTTCAGACAGTTATAAGATGTGACAGCCACAACAGCTATGACATATTCAGACAGAAGAGCTGACAGCCACAACAGCTATGACATCTTCAGACAGTTAGAAGAGGTGACAGGCACAACAGCTATGACATCTTTAGACAGTTAGAAGAGGTGACAGCCACAACAGCTATGACATCTTTAGACAGTTAGTAGAGGTGACAGGAACAACAGCTATGACGTCTTCAGACAGTTAGAAGAGGTGACAGGCACAACAGCTATGACATCTTTAGACAGTTGGAAGAGGTGACAGCCACAACAGCTATGACATCTCCAGACAGTTAGAAGAGGTGACAGCCACAACAGCTATGACATCTTCAGACAGAAGAGGTGACAGGCACAACAGCTATGACATATTCAGACAGTTAGAAGAAGTAACAGCAACAACAGCTATGACATCTTCAGACAGTTAGAAGAGGTGACAGGCACAACAGCTATGACATCTTTAGACAGTTGGAAGAGGTGACAGCCACAACAGTTATGACATCTCCAGACAGTTAGAAGAGGTGACAGCCACAACAGCTATGACATCTTCAGACAGAAGAGGTGACAGGCACAACAGCTATGACATCTTCAGACAGTTAGAAGAGATAACAGCAACAACAGCTATGACATCTTCAGACAGTTAGAAGAGGTGACAGGCACAACAGCTGTGACATCTGTAGACAGTTGGAAGAGGTGACAGCCACAACAGCTATGACATCTTCAGACAGTTAGAAGAGGTGACAGCCACAACAGCTATGACATCTTCAGACAGTTAGAAGAGGTGACAGGAACAACAGCTATGACATCTTCAGACAGTTAGAAGAGGTGACAGGCACAACAGCTATGACATCTTCAGACAGTTAGAAGAGGTGACAGGCACAACAGCTATGACATCTTCAGACAGTTAGAAGAGGTGACAGCCACAACAGCTATGACGTCTTTAGACAGTTAGAAGAGGTGACAGCAACAACAGCTATGACATTTTCAGACAGTTAGAAGAGGTGACAGGCACAACAGCTATGACATATTCAGACAGTTAGAAGAGGTGACAGGAACAACAGCTATGACATCTTCAGACAGTTAGAAGAGGTGACAGGCACAACAGCTATGACATCTTCAGACAGTTAGAAGAGGTGACAGGCACAACAGCTATGACATCTTCAGACAGTTAGAAGAGGTGACAGCCACAACAGCTATGACATCTTCAGACAGTTAGAAGAGGTGACAGCAACAACAGCTCTGACATCTTCAGACAGAAGGGGTGACAGCCACAACAACTATGACATCTTTAGACAGTTAGAAGAGCTGACAGGCACAACAGCTATGACATCTTTAGACAGTTAGAAGAGGTGACAGCCACAACAGCTATGACATATTCAGACAGTTCGAAGAGGTGACAGGCACAACAGCTATGACATCTTCAGACAGTTAGAAGAGGTGACGGCAACAACAGCTATGAGATCTTCAGACAGAAGAGGTGACAGCCACAACAGCTATGACATCTTCAGAGAGAAGAGGTGACAGGCACAACAGCTATGACATCTACAGACAGAAGAGGTGACAGCCACAACAGCTATGACATATTCAGACAGAAGAGGTGACAGGCACAACAGCTATGACATCTTCAGACAGTTAGAAGAGGTAACAGCAACAACAGCTATGACATCTTCAGACAGTTAGAAGAGGTGACAGGCACAACAGCTATGACATCTTTAGACAGTTGGAAGAGGTGACAGCCACAACAGCTAAGACATCTTCAGACAGTTAGAAGAGGTGACAGCCAGAGCAGCTATGACATCTTCAGACAGTTAGAAGAGGTGACAGCAACAACAGCTATGACGTCTTCAGACAGTTAGAAGAGGTGACAGGCACAACAGCTATGTCATCTTCAGACAGTTAGAAGAGGTGACAGCAACAACAGCTATGACATCTTTAGACAGTTAGAAGCGGTGACAGCCACAACAGCTATGACATATTCAGACAGTTAGAAGAGGTGACGGCAACAACAGCTATGAGATCTTCAGACTGAAGAGGTGACAGCCACAACAGCTATGACATCTTCAGACAAAAGAGGTGACAGGCACAACAGCTATGAGATCTTCAGACAGAAGAGGTGACAGCCACAACAGCTATGACATCTTCAGACAGAAGAGGTGACAGGCACAACAGCTATGACATATTCAGACAGTTAGAAGAGGTGACAGCCACAACAGCTATGACATCTTCAGACAGTTATCAGATGTGACAGCCACAACAGCTATGACATATTCAGACAGAAGAGCTGGCAGCCACAACAGCTATGACATCTTCAGACAGTTAGAAGAGGTGGCAGCAACAACAGCTATGACATCTTCAGACAGTTAGAAGAGGTGACAGGCACAACAGCTATGACATCTTCAGACAGTTAGAAGAGGTGACAGGCACAACAGCTATGACATCTTCAGACAGTTAGAAGAGGTGACAGGCACAACAGCTATGACATCTTCAGACAGTTAAAAGAGGTGACAGGCACAACAGCTATTACATGTTTAGACAGTTAGAAGAGGTGACAGCCACAACAGCTATGACATCTTTAGACAGTTAGAAGAGGTGACAGGAACAACAGCTATGACGTCTTCAGACAGTTAGAAGAGGTGACAGGCACAACAGCTATGACATCTTTAGACAGTTGGAAGAGGTGACAGCCACAACAGCTATGACATCTCCAGACAGTTAGAAGAGGTGACAGCCACAACAGCTATGACATCTTCAGACAGAAGAGGTGACAGGCACAACAGCTATGACATCATCTTCAGACAGTTAGAAGGGGGTGACAGCCTCAACAGCTATGACATCTTCAGACAGTTAGAAGAGGTGACAGCCACAACAGCTATGACATCTTCAGACAGAAGAGGTGACAGGCACAACAGCTATGACATCTTCAGACAGTTAGAAGAGGTAACAGCAACAACAGCTATGACATCTTCAGACAGTTAGAAGAGGTGACAGGCACAACAGCTGTGACATCTGTAGACAGTTGGAAGAGGTGACAGCCACAACAGCTATGACATCTTCAGACAGTTAGAAGAGGTGACAGCCACAACAGCTATGACATCTTCAGACAGTTAGAAGAGGTGACAGGAACAACAGCTATGACGTCTTCAGACAGTTAGAAGAGGTGACAGGCACAACAGCTATGTCATCTTCAGACAGTTAGAAGAGGTGACAGCAACAACAGCTATGACATCTTTAGACAGTTAGAAGCGGTGACAGCCACAACAGCTATGACATATTCAGACAGTTAGAAGAGGTGACGGCAACAACAGCTATGAGATCTTCAGACTGAAGAGGTGACAGCCACAACAGCTATGACATCTTCAGACAAAAGAGCTGACAGGCACAACAGCTATGTGATCTTCAGACAGAAGAGGTAACAGCCACAACTGCTATGACATCTTCAGACAGAAGAGGTGACAGGCACAACAGCTATGACATCATCTTCAGACAGTTAGAAGGGGGTGACAGCCTCAACAGCTATGACATCTTTAGACAGTTAGAAGAGGTGACAGCCACAACAGCTATGACATCTTCAGACAGTTAGAAGAGGTGACAGCCACAACAGCTATGACATATTTAGACAGTTAGAAGATGTGACAGGAACAACAGCTATGACGTCTTCAGACAGTTAGAAGAGGTGACAGGCACAACAGCTATGACATCTTCAGACAGGTAGAAGAGATGACAGCAACAACAGCTATGACATCTTCAGACAGAAGAGGTGACAGCCACAACAGCTATGACATCTTTAGACAGTTAGAAGAGGTGACAGCCACGACAGCTATGAGATATTCAGACAGTTAGAAGAGGTGACAGGCACAACAGCTATGACATCTTCAGACAGTTAGAAGAGGTGACAGCCACAACAGCTATGACATCTTCAGACAAAAGAGGTGACAGGCACAACAGCTATGAGATCTTCAGACAGAAGAGGTGACAGCCACAACAGCTATGACATCTTCAGACAGAAGAGGTGACAGGCACAGCAGCTATGACATATTCAGACAGTTAGAAGAGGTGACAGCCACAACAGCTATGACATCTTCAGACAGTTATAAGATGTGACAGCCACAACAGCTATGACATATTCAGACAGAAGAGCTGACAGCCACAACAGCTATGACATCTTCAGACAGTTAGAAGAGGTGACAGCAACAACAGCTATGACATCTTCAGACAGTTAGAAGAGGTGACAGGCACAACAGCTATTACATGTTTAGACAGTTAGAAGAGGTGACAGCCACAACAGCTATGACATCTTTAGACAGTTAGAAGAGGTGACAGGAACAACAGCTATGACGTCTTCAGACAGTTAGAAGAGGTGACAGGCACAACAGCTATGACATCTTTAGACAGTTGGAAGAGGTGACAGCCACAACAGCTATGACATCTCCAGAAAGTTAGAAGAGGTGACAGCCACAACAGCTATGACATCTTCAGACAGAAGAGGTGACAGGCACAACAGCTATGACATCTTCAGACAGTTAGAAGAGGTGACAGGCACAACAGCTATGACATCTTTAGACAGTTGGAAGAGGTGACAGCCACAACAGCTATGACATCTCCAGACAGTTAGAAGATGTGACAGCCACAACAGCTATGACATCTTCAGACAGAAGAGGTGACAGGCACAACAGTTATGACATCTTCAGACAGTTAGAAGAGGTAACAGCAACAACAGCTATGACATCTTCAGACAGTTAGAAGAGGTGACAGGCACAACAGCTGTGACATCTGTAGACAGTTGGAAGAGGTGACAGCCACAAAAGCTATGACATCTTCAGACAGTTAGAAGAGGTGACAGGAACAACAGCTATGACGTCTTCAGACAGTTAGAAGAGGTGACAGGCACAACAGCTATGTCAACTTCAGACAGTTAGAAGAGGTGACAGCAACAACAGCTATGACATCTTTAGACAGTTAGAAGCGGTGACAGCCACAACAGCTATGACATATTCAGACAGTTAGAAGAGGTGACGGCAACAACAGCTATGAGATCTTCAGACTGAAGAGGTGACAGCCACAACAGCTATGACATCTTCAGACAAAAGAGCTGACAGGCACAACAGCTATGTGATCTTCAGACAGAAGAGGTAACAGCCACAACTGCTATGACATCTTCAGACTGAAGAGGTGACAGGCACAACAGCTATGACATCTTCAGACAGTTAGAAGGGGGTGACAGCCTCAACAGCTATGACATCTTTAGACAGTTAGAAGAGGTGACAGCCACAACAGCTATGACATCTTCAGACAGTTAGAAGAGGTGACAGCCACAACAGCTATGACATATTTAGACAGTTAGAAGATATGACAGGAACAACAGCTATGACGTCTTCAGACAGTTAGAAGAGGTGACAGGAACAACAGCTATGACATATTCAGACAGTTAGAAGAGGTGACAGCCACAATAGCTATGACATCTTCAGACAGATATAAGATGTGCCAGCCACAACAGCTATGACATATTCAGACAGAAGAAGTGACAGGCACAACAGCTATGACATCTACAGACAGAAGAGGTGACAGCCACAACAGCTATGACATCTTCAGACAGTTAGAAGAGGTGACAGCAACAACAGCTATGACATCTTCAGACAGTTAGAAGAGGTGACAGGCACAACAGCTATGACATCTTTAGACAGTTATAAGATGTGACAGTCACAACAGCTATGACATATTCAGACAGAAGAGGTGACAGGCACAACAGCTATGACATCTACAGACAGAAGAGGTGACAGCCACAACAGCTATGACATCTTCAGACAGTTAGAAGAGGTGACAGCCACAACAGCTATGACATCTTCAGACAGTTAGAAGAGGTGACAGGCACAACAGCTATGACATCTTCACACAGTTAGAAGAGGTGACAGCAACAACAGCTATGACATCTTCAGACAGTTCGAAGAGGTAACAGCCACAACAGCTATGATATCTTTAGACAGTTAGAAGAGGTGACAGCCACAACAGCTATGACATCTTCAGACAGTGAGAAGAGGTGACATCCACAACAGCTATGACATCTTTAGACAGTTAGAAGAGGTGACAGGAACAACAGCTATGACGTCTTCAGACAGTTAGAAGAGGTGACAGGCACAGCAGCTATGACGTCTTCAGACAGAAGATGTGACAGCCACAACAGCTATGAAATCTTCAGAGAGAAGAGGTGACAGGCACAACAGCTATGACATCTACAGACAGAAGAGGTGACAGCCACAACAGCTATGAAATCTTCAGACAGTTATAAGATGTGACAGCCACAACAGCTATGACATATTCAGCAGAAGAGGTGACAGGCACAACAGCTATGACATCTTCAGACAGTTAGAAGAGGTGACAGCAACAACAGCTATGACATCTTCAGACAGTTAGAAGAGGTAACAGGCACAACATATATGCCATCTTTAGACAGTTAGAAGAGGTGACAGCCACAACAGCTATGATATCTTTAGACAGTTAGAAGAGGTGACAGCGACAACAGCTATGACATCTTCAGACAGTGAGAAGAGGTGACAGCCACTACAGCTATGCCATCTTTAGACATTTAGAAGAGGTGACAGGAACAAGAGCTATGACATCTTCAGACAGTTAGAAGAGGTGACAGCAACAACAGCTATGACATCTTCAGACAGTTATAAGATGTGACAGCCACAACAGCCATGACATCTTCAGACAGAAGAGGTGACAAGCACAACAGCTATGACATCTTTACACAGTTAGAAGAGGTGACAGCAACAACAGCTATGACATCTTCAGACAGTTAGAAGAGGTAACAGCCACAACAGCTATGATATCTTTAGACAGTTAGAAGAGGTGACAGCCACAACAGCTATGACATCTTCAGACAGTGAGAAGAGGTGACATCCACAACAGCTATGACATCTTTAGACAGTTAGAAGAGGTGACAGGAACAACAGCTATGACGTTTTCAGACAGTTAGAAGAGGTGACAGGCACAGCAGCTATGACGTCTTCAGACAGAAGATGTGACAGCCACAACAGCTATGAAATCTTCAGAGAGAAGAGGTGACAGGCACAACAGCTATGACATCTACAGACAGAAGAGGTGACAGCCACAACAGCTATGACATCTTCAGACAGTTATAAGATGTGACAGCCACAACAGCTATGACATATTCAGACAGAAGAGGTGACAGGCACAACAGCTATGACATCTTCAGACAGTTAGAAGAGGTGACAGCAACAACAGCTATGACATCTTCAGACAGTTAGAAGAGGTAACAGGCACAACATATATGCCATCTTTAGACAGTTAGAAGAGGTGACAGCCACAACAGCTATGATATCTTTAGACAGTTAGAAGAGGTGACAGCGACAACAGCTATGACATCTTCAGACAGTGAGAAGAGGTGACAGCCACTACAGCTATGCCATCTTTAGACATTTAGAAGAGGTGACAGGAACAAGAGCTATGACATCTTCAGACAGTTAGAAGAGGTGACAGCAACAACAGCTATGACATCTTCAGACAGTTATAAGATGTGACAGCCACAACAGCCATGACATCTTCAGACAGAAGAGGTGACAAGCACAACAGCTATGACATCTTTACACAGTTAGAAGAGGTGACAGCAACAACAGCTATGACATCTTCAGACAGTTAGAAGAGGTAACAGCCACAACAGCTATGATATCTTTAGACAGTTAGAAGAGGTGACAGCCACAACAGCTATGACATCTTCAGACAGTGAGAAGAGGTGACATCCACAACAGCTATGACATCTTTAGACAGTTAGAAGAGGTGACAGGAACAACAGCTATGACGTTTTCAGACAGTTAGAAGAGGTGACAGGCACAGCAGCTATGACGTCTTCAGACATTTAGAAGAGGTGACAGCAACAACAGCTGTGACATCTTCAGCCAGTTAGAAGAGGTGACAGCCACAACAGCTATGACATCTTCAGCCAGTTAGAAGAGGTGACAGCCACAACAGCTATGAGGTCTTCAGACTGAAGAGGTGACAGCCACAAGAGCTATGACATCTTCAGACAAAAGAGGTGACAGGCACAACAGCTATGAGATCTTCAGACAAAAGAGGTGACAGCCACAACAGCTATGACATCTTCAGACAGAAGAGGTGACAGGCACAACAGTTATGACATATTCAGACAGTTAGAAGAGGTGACAGCCACAATAGCTATGACATCTTCAGACAGTTATAAGATGTGACAGCCACAACAGCTATGACATATTCAGACAGAAGAGGTGACAGGCACAACAGCTATGACATCTACAGACAGTTAGAAGAGGTGACAGCAACAACAGCTATGACATCTTCAGACAGTTAGAAGAGGTAACAGGCACAACAGATATGCCATCTTTAGACAGTTAGAAGAGGTGACAGCCACAACAGCTATGACATCTTTAGACAGTTAGAAGAGGTGACTGCGACAACAGCTATGACATCTTCAGACAGTGAGAAGAGGTGACATCCACAACAGCTATGACATCTTTAGACAGTTAGAAGAGGTGACAGGAACAACAGCTATGATGTCTTCAGACAGTTAGAAGAGGTGACAGGCACAGCAGCTATGACATCTTCAGACATTTAGAAGAGCTGACAGCAACAACAGCTGTGACATCTTTAGACAGTTAGAAGAGGTGACAGCCACAACAGCTATGACATCTTCAGCCAGTTAGAAGAGGTGACAGCCACAACAGCTATGACATCTTTAGACAGTTAGAAGAGGTGACAGGCACAAAAGCTATGACATCTTCGGACAGTTAGAAGAGGTGACAGCCACAACAGCTATGACATCTTTAGACAGTTAGAAGTGGTGACAGGAACAACGGCTATGACATCTTCAGATAGTTAGAAGAGGTGACAGGCACAACAGCTTTGACATCTTCAGACAGTTAGAAGAGGTGACAGCAACAACAGCTATGACATCTTCAGACAGAAGAGGTGACAGCCACAACAGCTATGACATCTTCAGACAGTTACAAGAGGTGACAGGCACAACAGCTATGACATCTTTAGACAGTTAGAAGAGGTGACAGCCGTAACAGCTATTACATATTCAGACAGATAGAAGAGGTGACAAGCACAATAGCTATGACATCTTCAGACAGTTAGAAGAGGTGACGGCAACAACAGCTATGAGATCTTCAGACAGAAGATGTGACAGCCACAACAGCTATGACATCTTCAGAGAGAAGAGGTGACAGGCACAACAGCTATGACATCTACAGACAGAAGAGGTGACAGCCACAACAGCTATGACATCTTCAGACAGTTATAAGATGTGACAGCCACAACAGCTATGACATATTCAGACAGAAGAGGTGACAGGCACAACAGCTATGACATCTTCAGACAGTTAGAAGAGGTGACAGCAACAACAGCTATGACATCTTCAGACAGTTAGAAGAGGTAACAGGCACAGCATATATGCCATCTTTAGACAGTTAGAAGAGGTGACAGCCACAACAGCTATGACATCTTCAGACAGTTAGAAGAGGTGACAGCCACAACAGCTATGATATCTTTAGACAGTTAGAAGAGGTGACAGCGACAACAGCTATGACATCTTCGGACAGTGAGAAGAGGTGACAGCCACTACAGCTATGCCCTCTTTAGACATTTAGAAGAGGTGACAGGAACAACAGCTATGACATCTTCAGACAGTTAGAAGAGGTGACAGCAAAAACAGCTATGACATCTTCAGACAGTCATAAGATGTGACAGCCACAACAGCCATGACATCTTCAGACAGAAGAGGTGACAAGCACAACAGCTATGACATCTTCACACAGTTTGAAGAGGTGACAGCAACAACAGCTATGACATCTTCAGACAGTTAGAAGAGGTGACAGCCACAACAGCTATGACATCTTCAGACAGTTAGAAGAGGTAACAGCCACAACAGCTATGATATCTTTAGACAGTTAGAAGAGGTGACAGCCACAACAGCTATGACATCTTCAGACAGTGAGAAGAGGTGACATCCACAACAGCTATGACATCTTTAGACAGTTAGAAGAGGTGACAGGAACAACAGCTATGACGTCTTCAGACAGTTAGAAGAGGTGACAGGCACAGCAGCTATGACGTCTTCAGACATTTAGAAGAGGTGACAGCAACAACAGCTGTGACATCTTTAGACAGTTAGAAGAGGTGACAGCCACAACAGCTATGACATCTTCAGCCAGTTAGAAGAGGTGACAGCCACAACAGCTATGACATCTTTAGACAGTTAGAAGAGGTGACAGGCACAAAAGCTATGACATCTTCAGACAGTTAGAAGAGGTGACAGCCACAACAGCTATGACATCTTTAGACAGTTAGAAGTGGTGACAGGAACAACAGCTATGACATCTTCAGAGAGTTAGAAGAGGTGACAGGCACAACAGCTATGACATCTTCAGACAGTTAGAAGAGGTGATAGCAACAACAGCTATGACATCTTCAGACAGAAGAGGTGACAGCCACAACAGCTATCACATCTTCAGACAGTTACAAGAGGTGACAGGCACAACAGCTATGACATCTTTAGACAGTTAGAAGCGGTGACAGCCGCAACAGCTATTACATATTCAGACAGTTAGAAGAGGTGACAGGCACAATAGCTATGACATCTTCAGACAGTTAGAAGAGGTGACGGCAACAACAGCTATGAGATCTTCATACAGAAGATGTGACAGCCACAACAGCTATAACATCTTCAGAGAGAAGAGGTGACAGGCACAACAGCTATGACATCTACAGACAGAAGAAGTGACAGCCACAACAGCTATGACATATTCAGACAGTTAGAAGAGGTGACAGCCACAACAGCTATGACATCTTCAGACAGTTATAAGATGTGACAGCCACAACAGCTATGACATATTCAGACAGAAGAGTTGACAGGCACAACAGCTATGACATCTTTAGACAGTTAGAAGAGGTGACAGCCACAACAGCTATGACATCTTCAGCCAGTTAGAAGAGGTGACAGGCACAACAGCTATGACATCTTTAGACAGTTAGAAGAGGTGACAGGCACAACATCTATGACATCTTCAGACAGTTAGAAGAGGTGACAGGCACAAAAGCTATGACATCTTCAGACAGTTAGAAGAGGTGACAGCAACAACAGCCATGACATCTTCAGACAGAAGAGGTGACAGCCACAACAGCTATGACATTTTCAGACAGTTAGAAGAGGTGACAGGCACAACAGCTATGACATCTTCAGACAGTTAGAAGAGGTGACGGCAACAACAGCTATGAGATCTTCATACAGAAGATGTGACAGCCACAACAGCTATGACATCTTCAGAGAGAAGAGGTGACAGGCACAACAGCTATGACATCTTCAGACAGTTAGAAGAGGTGAGAGCAACAACAGTTATGACATCTTCAGACAGTTAGAAGAGGTGACAGCCACAACAGCTATGACATCTTCAGACAGTTATAAGATGTGACAGTCACAACAGCTATGACATATTCAGACAGAAGAGGTGACAGGCACAACAGCTATGATATCTTCAGACAGTTAGAAGAGGTGACAGCAACAACAGCTATGACATCTTCAGACAGTTAGAAGAGTTAACAGGGACAACAGCTATGATATCTTTAGACAGTTAGAAGAGGTTACAGCCACAACAGCTATGACATCTTTAGACAGTTAGAAGAGGTGACAGAAATAACAGCTATGACGTCTTCAGACAGTTAGAAGAGGTGACAGGCACAACAGCTAGGACGTCTTCAGACAGTTAGAAGAGGTGACATCAACAACAGCTATGACATCTTCAGACAGAAGAGGTGACATGCACAACAGCTATGACATCTTCAGACAGTTATAAGATGTGACAGTCACAACAGCTATGACGTATTCAGACAGAAGAGGTGACTGGAACAACAGCTATGACATCTTCAGACAGTTAGAAGAGGTGACAGCAACAACAGCTATGACATCTTCAGACAGTTAGTAGAGGTGACAGGGACAACAGCTATGATATCTTTAGACAGTTAGAAGAGGTGACGGCCACAACAGCTATGACATCTTTAGACAGTTAGAAGAGGTGACAGGAACAACAGCTATGACGCCTTCAGACAGTTAGAAGAGGTGACAGGCACAACAGCTAGGACGTCTTCAGACAGTTAGAAGAGGTGACAGCCACAACAGCTATGACATTTTCAGACAGTTAGAAGAGGTGACAGCCACAACAGCTATGCCATCTTTAGACATTTAGAAGAGGTGACAGCCACAACATCTATGACATCTTCAGACAGAAGAGGTGACAGGCACAACAGCTATGACATCTTCAGACAGAAGAGGTGACAGGTACAACATCTATGACATCTTCAGACAGAAGAGGTGACAGGCACAACAGCTATGACATCTTCAGAGAGTTAGAAGAGGTGACAGGCACAACAGCTATGACATCTTCAGACAGAAGAGGTGACAGGCACAACAGCTATGACATCTTCAGATTGAACATGTGACAGCTACAACAGCTATGACATTTTCAGACGGAAGAGATGACAGGCACAACAGCTATGACATCTTCAGACAGTTAGAAGAGGTGACAGCCACAACAGCTATGACATCTTTAGACAGTTAGAAGAGGCGACAGCCACAACAGCTATGACATCTTCAGACAGTTTGAAGACGTGACAGCCACAACAGCTATGACATGTTGAGACAGTTAGAAGAGGTGACAGCCACAACAGCTCTGACATCTTCAGACAGTTAGAAGAGGTGACAGCCACAACAGCTATGACATCTTCAGACAGAATAGCTAATAGGCACAACAGCATGACATCTTCAGATAGAACATGTGACAGCTACAACAGCTATGATATTTTCAGACAGAAGAGATGACAGGCACAACAGCTATGCCATCTTTAGACAGTTAGAAGAGGTGACAGCTACAACAGCTATGACATCTTCAGACAGTTAGAAGAGGCGACAGCCACAACAGCTATGACATCTTCAGACAAAAGAGGTGAGAGCCACAACAGCTATGACATCTTCAGACAGTTAGAAGAGGTGACAGCCACAACAGCTATGACATCTTCAGACAGTTAGAAGAGGTGACAGCCACAACAGCTATGACATCTTCAGATAGTTTGAAGAGGTGACAGGCACAACAGCTATGACCTCTTCAGACAGTTAAAAGAGGTGACAGCCACAACAGCTATGACATCTTCAGACAGAAGAGGTGACAGGCACAACAGCTATGACATCTTCAGATTGAACATGTGACAGCTACAACAGCTATGACATGTTCAGACAGAAGATATGACAGGCACAACAGCTATGACATCTTCAGACAGTTAGAAGAGGTGACAGCCACAACAGCTATGACATCTTTAGACAGTTAGAAGAGGTGACAGCCACAACAGCTATGACATGTTGAGACAGTTAGAAGAGGTGACAGCCACAACAGCTCTGACATCTTCAGACAGTTAGAAGAGGTGACAGCCACAACAGCTATGACATCTTCAGACAGTTAGAAGAGGTGACAGCCACAACAGCTATGACATCTTCAGATATTTTGAAGAGGTGACAGGCACAACAGCTATGACCTCTTCAGACAGTTAAAAGAGGTGACAGCCACAACAGCTATGACATCTTCAGACAGAAGAGGTGACAGGCACAACAGCTATGACATCTTCAGATTGAACATGTGACAGCTACAACAGCTATGACATGTTCAGACAGAAGAGATGACAGGCACAACAGCTATGACATCTTCAGACAGTTAGAAGAGGTGACAGCCACAACAGCTATGACATCTTCAGACAGTTAGAAGAGGTGACAGCCACAACAGCTATGACATCTTTAGACAGTTAGAAGAGGCGACAGCCACAACAGCTATGACATCTTCAGACAGTTTGAAGAGGTGACAGCCACAACAGCTATGACATGTTGAGACAGTTAGAAGAGGTGACAGCCACAACAGCTATGACATCTTCAGACAGTTAGAAGAGGTGACAGCCACAACAGCTATGACATCTTCAGACAGAATAGCTAACGGGCACAACAGCATGACATCTTCAGATAGAACATGTGACAGCTACAACAGCTATGACATTTTCAGACAGAAGAGATGACAGGCACAACAGCTATGCCATCTTCAGAAAGTTAGAAGAGGTGACAGCTACAACAGCTATGACATCTTCAGACAGTTAGAAGAGGCGACAGCCACAACAGCTATGACATCTTCAGACAGTTTGAAGAGGTGACAGCCACAACAACTATGACATCTTCAGACAGTTAGAAGTGGTGACAGGCACAACAGCTATGACATCTTCAGACAGAAGAGGTGACAGGCACAACAGCTATGACATCTTCAGATTGAACATGTGACAGCTACAACAGCTATTACATTTTCAGACAGAAGAGATGACAGGCACAACAGCTATGTCATCTTCAGACAGTTAGAAGAGGTGACAGCCACAACAGCTATGACATCTTCAGACAGTTAGAAGAGGTGACAGCCACAACAGCTATGACATCTTTAGACAGTTAGAAGAGGCGACAGCCACAACAGCTATGACATCTTCAGACAGTTTGAAGAGATGACAGCCACAACAGCTATGACATGTTGAGACAGTTAGAAGAGGTGACAGCCACAACAGCTCTGACATCTTTAGACAGTTAGAAGAGGTGACAGGAACAACAGCTATGACATCTTCAGACAGTTAGAAGAGGTGACAGGCACAGCAGCTATGACATCTTTAGACAATTAGAAGTGGTGACAGCCACAACAGCTATGACATCTTCAGACAGAAGAGGTGACAGGCACAACAGCTATGACATCTTCAGACAGTTAGAAGAGGTAACAGCAACAACAGCTATGACATCTTCAGACAGTTAGAAGAGGTGACAGGCACAACAGCTGTGACATCTGTAGACAGTTGGAAGAGGTGACAGCCACAACAGCTATGACATCTTCAGACAGTTAGAAGAGGTGACAGCCACAACAGCTATGACATCTTCAGACAGTTAGAAGAGGTGACAGGAACAACAGCTATGACATCTTCAGACAGTTAGAAGAGGTGACAGGCACAACAGCTATGACATCTTCAGACAGTTAGAAAAGGTGACAGGCACAACAGCTATGACATCTTCAGACAGTTAGAAGAGGTGACAGCAACAACAGTTATGACATCTTCAGACAGTTAGAAGAGGTGACAGCCACAACAGCTATGACGTCTTTAGACAGTTAGAAGAGGTGACAGCAAAAACAGCTATGACATTTTCAGACAGTTAGATGAGGTGACAGGCACAACAGCTATGACATATTCAGACAGTTAGAAGAGGTGACAGGAACAACAGCTATGACATCTTCAGACAGTTAGAAGAGGTGACAGGCACAACAGCTATGACATCTTCAGACAGTTAGAAGAGGTGACAGGCACAACAGCTATGACATCTTCAGACAGTTAGAAGAGGTAACAGCAACAACAGCTATGACATCTTCAGACAGTTAGAAGAGGTGACAGGCACAACAGCTGTGACATCTGTAGACAGTTGGAAGAGGTGACAGCCACAACAGCTATGACATCTTCAGACAGTTAGAAGAGGTGACAGCCACAACAGCTATGACATCTTCAGACAGTTAGAAGAGGTGACAGGAACAACAGCTATGACATCTTCAGACAGTTAGAAGAGGTGACAGGCACAACAGCTATGACATCTTCAGAGAGTTAGAAAAGGTGACAGGCACAACAGCTATGACATCTTCAGACAGTTAGAAGAGGTGACAGCAACAACAGTTATGACATCTTCAGACAGTTAGAAGAGGTGACAGCCACAACAGCTATGACGTCTTTAGACAGTTAGAAGAGGTGACAGCAAAAACAGCTATGACATTTTCAGACAGTTAGATGAGGTGACAGGCACAACAGCTATGACATATTCAGACAGTTAGAAGAGGTGACAGGAACAACAGCTATGACATCTTCAGACAGTTAGAAGAGGTGACAGGCACAACAGCTATGACATCTTCAGACAGTTAGAAGAGGTGACAGGCACAACAGCTATGACATCTTCAGACAGTTAGAAGAGGTAACAGCAACAACAGCTATGACATCTTCAGACAGTTAGAAGAGGTGACAGGCACAACAGCTGTGACATCTGTAGACAGTTGGAAGAGGTGACAGCCACAACAGCTATGACATCTTCAGACAGTTAGAAGAGGTGACAGCCACAACAGCTATGACATCTTCAGACAGTTAGAAGAGGTGACAGGAACAACAGCTATGACATCTTCAGACAGTTAGAAGAGGTGACAGGCACAACAGCTATGACATCTTCAGACAGTTAGAAGAGGTGACAGGCACAACAGCTATGACATCTTCAGACAGTTAGAAGAGGTGACAGCAACAACAGTTATGACATCTTCAGACAGTTAGAAGAGGTGACAGCCACAACAGCTATGACGTCTTTAGACAGTTAGAAGAGGTGACAGCAACAACAGCTATGACATTTTCAGACAGTTAGAAGAGGTGACAGGCACAACAGCTATGACATATTCAGACAGTTAGAAGAGGTGACAGGAACAACAGCTATGACATCTTCAGACAGTTAGAAGAGGTGACAGGCACAACAGCTATGACATCTTCAGACAGTTAGAAGAGGTGACAGGCACAACAGCTATGACATCTTCAGACAGTTAGAAGAGGTGACAGCCACAACAGCTATGACATCTTCAAACAGTTAGAAGAGGTGACAGCAACAACAGCTCTGACATCTTCAGACAGAAGGGGTGACAGCCACAACAACTATGACATCTTTAGACAGTTAGAAGAGCTGACAGGCACAACAGCTATGACATCTTTAGACAGTTAGAAGAGGTGACAGCCACAACAGCTATGACATATTCAGACAGTTAGAAGAGGTGACAGGCACAACAGCTATGACATCTTCAGACAGTTAGAAGAGGTGACGGCAACAACAGCTATGACATCTTCAGACAGTTAGAAGAGGTGACAGCAACAACAGTTATGACATCTTCAGACAGTTAGAAGAGGTGACAGCCACAACAGCTATGACGTCTTTAGACAGTTAGAAGAGGTGACAGCAAAAACAGCTATGACATTTTCAGACAGTTAGATGAGGTGACAGGCACAACAGCTATGACATATTCAGACAGTTAGAAGAGGTGACAGGAACAACAGCTATGACATCTTCAGACAGTTAGAAGAGGTGACAGGCACAACAGCTATGACATCTTCAGACAGTTAGAAGACGTGACAGGCACAACAGCTATGACATCTTCAGACAGTTAGAAGAGGTAACAGCAACAACAGCTATGACATCTTCAGACAGTTAGAAGAGGTGACAGGCACAACAGCTGTGACATCTGTAGACAGTTGGAAGAGGTGACAGCCACAACAGCTATGACATCTTCAGACAGTTAGAAGAGGTGACAGCCACAACAGCTATGACATCTTCAGACAGTTAGAAGAGGTGACAGGAACAACAGCTATGACATCTTCAGACAGTTAGAAGAGGTGACAGGCACAACAGCTATGACATCTTCAGAGAGTTAGAAAAGGTGACAGGCACAACAGCTATGACATCTTCAGACAGTTAGAAGAGGTGACAGCAACAACAGTTATGACATCTTCAGACAGTTAGAAGAGGTGACAGCCACAACAGCTATGACGTCTTTAGACAGTTAGAAGAGGTGACAGCAAAAACAGCTATGACATTTTCAGACAGTTAGATGAGGTGACAGGCACAACAGCTATGACATATTCAGACAGTTAGAAGAGGTGACAGGAACAACAGCTATGACATCTTCAGACAGTTAGAAGAGGTGACAGGCACAACAGCTATGACATCTTCAGACAGTTAGAAGAGGTGACAGGCACAACAGCTATGACATCTTCAGACAGTTAGAAGAGGTAACAGCAACAACAGCTATGACATCTTCAGACAGTTAGAAGAGGTGACAGGCACAACAGCTGTGACATCTGTAGACAGTTGGAAGAGGTGACAGCCACAACAGCTATGACATCTTCAGACAGTTAGAAGAGGTGACAGCCACAACAGCTATGACATCTTCAGATTGAACATGTGACAGCTACAACAGCTATTACATTTTCAGACAGAAGAGATGACAGGCACAACAGCTATGTCATCTTCAGACAGTTAGAAGAGGTGACAGCCACAACAGCTATGACATCTTCAGACAGTTAGAAGAGGTGACAGCCACAACAGCTATGACATCTTTAGACAGTTAGAAGAGGCGACAGCCACAACAGCTATGACATCTTCAGACAGTTTGAAGAGATGACAGCCACAACAGCTATGACATGTTGAGACAGTTAGAAGAGGTGACAGCCACAACAGCTCTGACATCTTTAGACAGTTAGAAGAGGTGACAGGAACAACAGCTATGACATCTTCAGACAGTTAGAAGAGGTGACAGGCACAGCAGCTATGACATCTTTAGACAATTAGAAGTGGTGACAGCCACAACAGCTATGACATCTTCAGACAGAAGAGGTGACAGGCACAACAGCTATGACATCTTCAGACAGTTAGAAGAGGTAACAGCAACAACAGCTATGACATCTTCAGACAGTTAGAAGAGGTGACAGGCACAACAGCTGTGACATCTGTAGACAGTTGGAAGAGGTGACAGCCACAACAGCTATGACATCTTCAGACAGTTAGAAGAGGTGACAGCCACAACAGCTATGACATCTTCAGACAGTTAGAAGAGGTGACAGGAACAACAGCTATGACATCTTCAGACAGTTAGAAGAGGTGACAGGCACAACAGCTATGACATCTTCAGACAGTTAGAAAAGGTGACAGGCACAACAGCTATGACATCTTCAGACAGTTAGAAGAGGTGACAGCAACAACAGTTATGACATCTTCAGACAGTTAGAAGAGGTGACAGCCACAACAGCTATGACGTCTTTAGACAGTTAGAAGAGGTGACAGCAAAAACAGCTATGACATTTTCAGACAGTTAGATGAGGTGACAGGCACAACAGCTATGACATATTCAGACAGTTAGAAGAGGTGACAGGAACAACAGCTATGACATCTTCAGACAGTTAGAAGAGGTGACAGGCACAACAGCTATGACATCTTCAGACAGTTAGAAGAGGTGACAGGCACAACAGCTATGACATCTTCAGACAGTTAGAAGAGGTAACAGCAACAACAGCTATGACATCTTCAGACAGTTAGAAGAGGTGACAGGCACAACAGCTGTGACATCTGTAGACAGTTGGAAGAGGTGACAGCCACAACAGCTATGACATCTTCAGACAGTTAGAAGAGGTGACAGCCACAACAGCTATGACATCTTCAGACAGTTAGAAGAGGTGACAGGAACAACAGCTATGACATCTTCAGACAGTTAGAAGAGGTGACAGGCACAACAGCTATGACATCTTCAGAGAGTTAGAAAAGGTGACAGGCACAACAGCTATGACATCTTCAGACAGTTAGAAGAGGTGACAGCAACAACAGTTATGACATCTTCAGACAGTTAGAAGAGGTGACAGCCACAACAGCTATGACGTCTTTAGACAGTTAGAAGAGGTGACAGCAAAAACAGCTATGACATTTTCAGACAGTTAGATGAGGTGACAGGCACAACAGCTATGACATATTCAGACAGTTAGAAGAGGTGACAGGAACAACAGCTATGACATCTTCAGACAGTTAGAAGAGGTGACAGGCACAACAGCTATGACATCTTCAGACAGTTAGAAGAGGTGACAGGCACAACAGCTATGACATCTTCAGACAGTTAGAAGAGGTAACAGCAACAACAGCTATGACATCTTCAGACAGTTAGAAGAGGTGACAGGCACAACAGCTGTGACATCTGTAGACAGTTGGAAGAGGTGACAGCCACAACAGCTATGACATCTTCAGACAGTTAGAAGAGGTGACAGCCACAACAGCTATGACATCTTCAGACAGTTAGAAGAGGTGACAGGAACAACAGCTATGACATCTTCAGACAGTTAGAAGAGGTGACAGGCACAACAGCTATGACATCTTCAGACAGTTAGAAGAGGTGACAGGCACAACAGCTATGACATCTTCAGACAGTTAGAAGAGGTGACAGCAACAACAGTTATGACATCTTCAGACAGTTAGAAGAGGTGACAGCCACAACAGCTATGACGTCTTTAGACAGTTAGAAGAGGTGACAGCAACAACAGCTATGACATTTTCAGACAGTTAGAAGAGGTGACAGGCACAACAGCTATGACATATTCAGACAGTTAGAAGAGGTGACAGGAACAACAGCTATGACATCTTCAGACAGTTAGAAGAGGTGACAGGCACAACAGCTATGACATCTTCAGACAGTTAGAAGAGGTGACAGGCACAACAGCTATGACATCTTCAGACAGTTAGAAGAGGTGACAGCCACAACAGCTATGACATCTTCAGACAGTTAGAAGAGGTGACAGCAACAACAGCTCTGACATCTTCAGACAGAAGGGGTGACAGCCACAACAACTATGACATCTTTAGACAGTTAGAAGAGCTGACAGGCACAACAGCTATGACATCTTTAGACAGTTAGAAGAGGTGACAGCCACAACAGCTATGACATATTCAGACAGTTAGAAGAGGTGACAGGCACAACAGCTATGACATCTTCAGACAGTTAGAAAAGGTGACAGGCACAACAGCTATGACATCTTCAGACAGTTAGAAGAGGTGACAGCAACAACAGTTATGACATCTTCAGACAGTTAGAAGAGGTGACAGCCACAACAGCTATGACGTCTTTAGACAGTTAGAAGAGGTGACAGCAAAAACAGCTATGACATTTTCAGACAGTTAGATGAGGTGACAGGCACAACAGCTATGACATATTCAGACAGTTAGAAGAGGTGACAGGAACAACAGCTATGACATCTTCAGACAGTTAGAAGAGGTGACAGGCACAACAGCTATGACATCTTCAGACAGTTAGAAGAGGTGACAGGCACAACAGCTATGACATCTTCAGACAGTTAGAAGAGGTAACAGCAACAACAGCTATGACATCTTCAGACAGTTAGAAGAGGTGACAGGCACAACAGCTGTGACATCTGTAGACAGTTGGAAGAGGTGACAGCCACAACAGCTATGACATCTTCAGACAGTTAGAAGAGGTGACAGCCACAACAGCTATGACATCTTCAGACAGTTAGAAGAGGTGACAGGAACAACAGCTATGACATCTTCAGACAGTTAGAAGAGGTGACAGGCACAACAGCTATGACATCTTCAGAGAGTTAGAAAAGGTGACAGGCACAACAGCTATGACATCTTCAGACAGTTAGAAGAGGTGACAGCAACAACAGTTATGACATCTTCAGACAGTTAGAAGAGGTGACAGCCACAACAGCTATGACGTCTTTAGACAGTTAGAAGAGGTGACAGCAAAAACAGCTATGACATTTTCAGACAGTTAGATGAGGTGACAGGCACAACAGCTATGACATATTCAGACAGTTAGAAGAGGTGACAGGAACAACAGCTATGACATCTTCAGACAGTTAGAAGAGGTGACAGGCACAACAGCTATGACATCTTCAGACAGTTAGAAGAGGTGACAGGCACAACAGCTATGACATCTTCAGACAGTTAGAAGAGGTAACAGCAACAACAGCTATGACATCTTCAGACAGTTAGAAGAGGTGACAGGCACAACAGCTGTGACATCTGTAGACAGTTGGAAGAGGTGACAGCCACAACAGCTATGACATCTTCAGACAGTTAGAAGAGGTGACAGCCACAACAGCTATGACATCTTCAGACAGTTAGAAGAGGTGACAGGAACAACAGCTATGACATCTTCAGACAGTTAGAAGAGGTGACAGGCACAACAGCTATGACATCTTCAGACAGTTAGAAGAGGTGACAGGCACAACAGCTATGACATCTTCAGACAGTTAGAAGAGGTGACAGCAACAACAGTTATGACATCTTCAGACAGTTAGAAGAGGTGACAGCCACAACAGCTATGACGTCTTTAGACAGTTAGAAGAGGTGACAGCAACAACAGCTATGACATTTTCAGACAGTTAGAAGAGGTGACAGGCACAACAGCTATGACATATTCAGACAGTTAGAAGAGGTGACAGGAACAACAGCTATGACATCTTCAGACAGTTAGAAGAGGTGACAGGCACAACAGCTATGACATCTTCAGACAGTTAGAAGAGGTGACAGGCACAACAGCTATGACATCTTCAGACAGTTAGAAGAGGTGACAGCCACAACAGCTATGACATCTTCAGACAGTTAGAAGAGGTGACAGCAACAACAGCTCTGACATCTTCAGACAGAAGGGGTGACAGCCACAACAACTATGACATCTTTAGACAGTTAGAAGAGCTGACAGGCACAACAGCTATGACATCTTTAGACAGTTAGAAGAGGTGACAGCCACAACAGCTATGACATATTCAGACAGTTAGAAGAGGTGACAGGCACAACAGCTATGACATCTTCAGACAGTTAGAAGAGGTGACGGCAACAACAGCTATGACATCTTCAGACAGTTAGAAGAGGTGACAGCAACAACAGTTATGACATCTTCAGACAGTTAGAAGAGGTGACAGCCACAACAGCTATGACGTCTTTAGACAGTTAGAAGAGGTGACAGCAAAAACAGCTATGACATTTTCAGACAGTTAGATGAGGTGACAGGCACAACAGCTATGACATATTCAGACAGTTAGAAGAGGTGACAGGAACAACAGCTATGACATCTTCAGACAGTTAGAAGAGGTGACAGGCACAACAGCTATGACATCTTCAGACAGTTAGAAGAGGTGACAGGCACAACAGCTATGACATCTTCAGACAGTTAGAAGAGGTAACAGCAACAACAGCTATGACATCTTCAGACAGTTAGAAGAGGTGACAGGCACAACAGCTGTGACATCTGTAGACAGTTGGAAGAGGTGACAGCCACAACAGCTATGACATCTTCAGACAGTTAGAAGAGGTGACAGCCACAACAGCTATGACATCTTCAGACAGTTAGAAGAGGTGACAGGAACAACAGCTATGACATCTTCAGACAGTTAGAAGAGGTGACAGGCACAACAGCTATGACATCTTCAGAGAGTTAGAAAAGGTGACAGGCACAACAGCTATGACATCTTCAGACAGTTAGAAGAGGTGACAGCAACAACAGTTATGACATCTTCAGACAGAAGAGGTGACAGCCACAACAGCTATGACATCTTCAGACAGTTAGAAGAGGTGACAGCCACAACAGCTATGACGTCTTTAGACAGTTAGAAGAGGTGACAGCAACAACAGCTATGACATTTTCAGACAGTTAGAAGAGGTGACAGGCACAACAGCTATGACATATTCAGACAGTTAGAAGAGGTGACAGGAACAACAGCTATGACATCTTCAGACAGTTAGAAGAGGTGACAGGCACAACAGCTATGACATCTTCAGACAGTTAGAAGAGGTGACAGGCACAACAGCTATGACATCTTCAGACAGTTAGAAGAGGTGACAGCCACAACAGCTATGACATCTTCAGACAGTTAGAAGAGGTGACAGCAACAACAGCTCTGACATCTTCAGACAGAAGGGGTGACAGCCACAACAACTATGACATCTTTAGACAGTTAGAAGAGCTGACAGGCACAACAGCTATGACATCTTTAGACAGTTAGAAGAGGTGACAGCCACAACAGCTATGACATATTCAGACAGTTAGAAGAGGTGACAGGCACAACAGCTATGACATCTTCAGACAGTTAGAAGAGGTGACGGCAACAACAGCTATGAGATCTTCAGACAGAAGAGGTGACAGCCACAACAGCTATGACATCTTCAGAGAGAAGAGGTGACAGGCACAACAGCTATGACATCTACAGACAGAAGAGGTGACAGCCACAACAGCTATGACATATTCAGACAGAAGAGGTGACAGGCACAACAGCTATGACATCTTCAGACAGTTAGAAGAGGTAACAGCAACAACAGCTATGACATCTTCAGACAGTTAGAAGAGGTGACAGGCACAACAGCTATGACATCTTTAGACAGTTGGAAGAGGTGACAGCCACAACAGCTAAGACATCTTCAGACAGTTAGAAGAGGTGACAGCCAGAGCAGCTATGACATCTTCAGACAGTTAGAAGAGGTGACAGCAACAACAGCTATGACGTCTTCAGACAGTTAGAAGAGGTGACAGGCACAACAGCTATGTCATCTTCAGACAGTTAGAAGAGGTGACAGCAACAACAGCTATGACATCTTTAGACAGTTAGAAGCGGTGACAGCCACAACAGCTATGACATATTCAGACAGTTAGAAGAGGTGACGGCAACAACAGCTATGAGATCTTCAGACTGAAGAGGTGACAGCCACAACAGCTATGACATCTTCAGACAAAAGAGGTGACAGGCACAACAGCTATGAGATCTTCAGACAGAAGAGGTGACAGCCACAACAGCTATGACATCTTCAGACAGAAGAGGTGACAGGCACAACAGCTATGACATATTCAGACAGTTAGAAGAGGTGACAGCCACAACAGCTATGACATCTTCAGACAGTTATAAGATGTGACAGCCACAACAGCTATGACATATTCAGACAGAAGAGCTGACAGCCACAACAGCTATGACATCTTCAGACAGTTAGAAGAGGTGACAGGCACAACAGCTATTACATGTTTAGACAGTTAGAAGAGGTGACAGCCACAACAGCTATGACATCTTTAGACAGTTAGAAGAGGGGACAGGAACAACAGCTATGACGTCTTCAGACAGTTAGAAGAGGTGACAGGCACAACAGCTATGACATCTTTAGACAGTTGGAAGAGGTGACAGCCACAACAGCTATGACATCTCCAGACAGTTAGAAGAGGTGACAGCCACAACAGCTATGACATCTTCAGACAGAAGAGGTGACAGGCACAACAGCTATGACATATTCAGACAGTTAGAAGAGGTAACAGCAACAACAGCTATGACAACTTCAGACAGTTAGAAGAGGTGACAGGCACAACAGCTGTGACATCTGTAGACAGTTGGAAGAGGTGACAGCCACAACAGCTATGACATCTTCAGACAGTTAGAAGAGGTGACAGCCACAACAGCTATGACATCTTCAGACAGTTAGAAGAGGTGACAGGAACAACAGCTATGACGTCTTCAGACAGTTAGAAGAGGTGACAGGCACAACAGCTATGTCATCTTCAGACAGTTAGAAGAGGTGACAGCAACAACAGCTATGACATCTTTAGACAGTTAGAAGCGGTGACAGCCACAACAGCTATGACATATTCAGACAGTTAGAAGAGGTGACGGCAACAACAGCTATGAGATCTTCAGACTGAAGAGGTGACAGCCACAACAGCTATGACATCTTCAGACAAAAGAGCTGACAGGCACAACAGCTATGTGATCTTCAGACAGAAGAGGGAACAGCCACAACTGCTATGACATCTTCAGACAGAAGAGGTGACAGGCACAACAGCTATGACATCATCTTCAGACAGTTAGAAGGGGGTGACAGCCTCAACAGCTATGACATCTTTAGACAGTTAGAAGAGGTGACAGCCACAACAGCTATGACATCTTCAGACAGTTAGAAGAGGTGACAGCCACAACAGCTATGACATATTTAGACAGTTAGAAGATGTGACAGGAACAACAGCTATGACGTCTTCAGACAGTTAGAAGAGGTGACAGGCACAACAGCTATGACATCTTCAGACAGGTAGAAGAGATGACAGCAACAACAGCTATGACATCTTCAGACAGAAGAGGTGACAGCCACAACAGCTATGACATCTTTAGACAGTTAGAAGAGGTGACAGCCACGACAGCTATGAGATATTCAGACAGTTAGAAGAGGTGACAGGCACAACAGCTATGACATCTTCAGACAGTTAGAAGAGGTGACAGCCACAACAGCTATGACATCTTCAGACAAAAGAGGTGACAGTCACAACAGCTATGAGATCTTCAGACAGAAGAGGTGACAGCCACAACAGCTATGACATCTTCAGACAGAAGAGGTGACAGGCACAGCAGCTATGACATTTTCAGACAGTTAGAAGAGGTGACAGCCACAACAGCTATGACATCTTCAGACAGTTATAAGATGTGACAGCCACAACAGCTATGACATATTCAGACAGAAGAGCTGACAGCCACAACAGCTATGACATCTTCAGACAGTTAGAAGAGGTGACAGCAACAACAGCTATGACATCTTCAGACAGTTAGAAGAGGTGACAGGCACAACAGCTATTACATGTTTAGACAGTTAGAAGAGGTGACAGCCACAACAGCTATGACATCTTTAGACAGTTAGAAGAGGTGACAGGAACAACAGCTATGACGTCTTCAGACAGTTAGAAGAGGTGACAGGCACAACAGCTATGACATCTTTAGACAGTTGGAAGAGGTGACAGCCACAACAGCTATGACATCTCCAGAAAGTTAGAAGAGGTGACAGCCACAACAGCTATGACATCTTCAGACAGAAGAGGTGACAGGCACAACAGCTATGACATCTTCAGACAGTTAGAAGAGGTGACAAGCACAACAGCTATGACATCTTTAGACAGTTGGAAGAGGTGACAGCCACAACAGCTATGACAGCTCCAGACAGTTAGAAGATGTGACAGCCACAACAGCTATGACATCTTCAGACAGAAGAGGTGACAGGCACAACAGTTATGACATCTTCAGACAGTTAGAAGAGGTAACAGCAACAACAGCTATGACATCTTCAGACAGTTAGAAGAGGTGACAGGCACAACAGCTGTGACATCTGTAGACAGTTGGAAGAGGTGACAGCCACAACAGCTATGACATCTTCAGACAGTTAGAAGAGGTGACAGGAACAACAGCTATGACGTCTTCAGACAGTTAGAAGAGGTGACAGGCACAACAGCTATGTCATCTTCAGACAGTTAGAAGAGGTGACAGCAACAACAGCTATGACATATTTAGACAGTTAGAAGATGTGACAGGAACAACAGCTATGACGTCTTCAGACAGTTAGAAGAGGTGACAGGCACAACAGCTATGACATATTCAGACAGAAAAGGTGACAGGCACAACAGCTATGACATCTTCAGACAGTTAGAAGAGGTAACAGCAACAACAGCTATGACATCTTCAGACAGTTAGAAGAGGTGACAGGCACAACAGCTATGACATCTTTAGACAGTTGGAAGAGGTGACAGCCACAACAGCTATGACATCTTCAGACAGTTAGAAGAGGTGACAGCCACAACAGCTATGACATCTTTAGACAGTTAGAAGCGGTGTCATCCACAACAGCTATGACATATTCAGACAGTTAGAAGAGGTGACGGCAACAACAGCTATGAGATCTTCAGACTGAAGAGGTGACAGCCACAAGAGCTATGACATCTTCAGACAAAAGAGGTGACAGGCACAACAGCTATGAGATCTTCAGGCAGAAGAGGTGACAGCCACAACAGCTATGACATCTTCAGACAGAAGAGGTGACAGGCACAACAGCTATGACATATTCAGACAGTTAGAAGAGGTGACAGCCACAATAGCTATGACATCTTCAGACAGATATAAGATGTGCCAGCCACAACAGCTATGACATATTCAGACAGAAGAGGTGACAGGCACAACAGCTATGACATCTACAGACAGAAGAGGTGACAGCCACAACAGTTATGACATCTTCAGACAGTTAGAAGAGGTGACAGCAACAACAGCTATGACATCTTCAGACAGTTAGAAGAGGTGACAGGCACAACAGCTATGACATCTTTAGACAGTTATAAGATGTGACAGTCACAACAGCTATGACATATTCAGACAGAAGAGGTGACAGGCACAACAGCTATGACATCTACAGACAGAAGAGGTGACAGGAACAACAGCTATGACGTCTTCAGACAGTTAGAAGAGGTGACAGGCACAACAGCTATGACATCTTCAGAGAGTTAGAAGAGGTGACAGGCACAACAGCTATGACATCTTTAGACAGTTAGAAGAGGTGACAGCCACAACAGCTATGACATCTTCAGACAGTTAGAAGAGGTGACAGGCACAACAGCTATGACATCTTCACACAGTTAGAAGAGGTGACAGCAACAACAGCTATGACATCTTCAGACAGTTCGAAGAGGTAACAGCCACAACAGCTATGATATCTTTAGACAGTTAGAAGAGGTGACAGCCACAACAGCTATGACATCTTCAGACAGTGAGAAGAGGTGACATCCACAACAGCTATGACATCTTTAGACAGTTAGAAGAGGTGACAGGAACAACAGCTATGACGTCTTCAGACAGTTAGAAGAGGTGACAGGCACAGCAGCTATGACGTCTTCAGACAGAAGATGTGACAGCCACAACAGCTATGAAATCTTCAGAGAGAAGAGGTGACAGGCACAACAGCTATGACATCTACAGACAGAAGAGGTGACAGCCACAACAGCTATGACATCTTCAGACAGTTATAAGATGTGACAGCCACAACAGCTATGACATATTCAGACAGAAGAGGTGACAGGCACAACAGCTATGACATCTTCAGACAGTTAGAAGAGGTAACAGGCACAACATATATGCCATCTTTAGACAGTTAGAAGAGGTGACAGCAACAACAGCTATGACATCTTCAGACAGTTAGAAGAGGTAACAGGCACAACATATATGCCATCTTTAGACAGTTAAAAGAGGTGACAGCCACAACAGCTATGATATCTTTAGACAGTTAGAAGAGGTGACAGCGACAACAGCTATGACATCTTCAGACAGTGAGAAGAGGTGACAGCCACTACAGCTATGCCATCTTCAGACATTTAGAAGAGGTGACAGGAACAAGAGCTATGACATCTTCAGACAGTTAGAAGAGGTGACAGCAACAACAGCTATGACATCTTCAGACAGTTATAAGATGTGACAGCCACAACAGCCATGACATCTTCAGACAGAAGAGGTGACAAGCACAACAGCTATGACATCTTCACACAGTTAGAAGAGGTGACAGCAACAACAGCTATGACATCTTCAGACAGTTAGAAGAGGTAACAGCCACAACAGCTATGATATCTTTAGACAGTTAGAAGAGGTGACAGACACAACAGCTATGACATCTTCAGACAGTGACAAGAGGTGACAGGCACAACAGCTATGACATCTTTAGACAGTTATAAGATGTGACAGTCACAACAGCTATGACATATTCAGACAGAAGAGGTGACAGGCACAACAGCTTTGACATCTACAGACAGAAGAGGTGACAGCCACAACAGCTATGACATCTTCAGACAGTTAGAAGAGGTGACAGGAACAACAGCTATGACGTCTTCAGACAGTTAGAAGAGGTGACAGGCACAACAGTTATGACATCTTCAGAGAGTTAGAAGAGGTGACAGGCACAACAGCTATGACATCTTTAGACAGTTAGAAGAGGTGACAGCCACAACAGCTATGACATATTCAGACAGTTAGAAGAGGTGACAGCCACAACTGCTATGACATCTTCAGACAGTTATAAGATGTGACAGCCACAACAGCTATGACATATTCAGACAGAAGAGGTGACATGCACAACAGCTATGACATCTTCAGACAGTTAGAAGAGGTAACAGCAACAACAGCTATGATATCTTTAGACAGTTAGAAGAGGTGACAGCCACAACAGCTATGACATCTTCAGACAGTGAGAAGAGGTGACATCCACAACAGCTATGACATCTTTAGACAGTTAGAAGAGGTGACAGGAACAACAGCTATGACGTCTTCAGACAGTTATAAGAGGTGACAGGCACAGCAGCTATGACGTCTTCAGACAGAAGATGTGACAGCCACAACAGCTATGAAATCTTCAGAGAGAAGAGGTGACAGGCACAACAGCTATGACATCTACAGACAGAAGAGGTGACAGCCACAACAGCTATGACATCTTCAGACAGTTATAAGATGTGACAGCCACAACAGCTATGACATATTCAGACAGAAGAGGTGACAGGCACAACAGCTATGACATCTTCAGACAGTTAGAAGAGGTAACAGGCACAACATATATGCCATCTTTAGACAGTTAGAAGAGGTGACAGCCACAACAGCTATGATATCTTTAGACAGTTAGAAGAGGTGACAGCGACAACAGCTATGACATCTTCAGACAGTTAGAAGAGGTGACAGCCACAACAGCTATGACATATTTAGACAGTTAGAAGATGTGACAGGAACAACAGCTATGACGTCTTCAGACAGTTAGAAGAGGTGACAGGCACAACAGCTATGACATATTCAGACAGAAAAGGTGACAGGCACAACAGCTATGACATCTTCAGACAGTTAGAAGAGGTAACAGCAACAACAGCTATGACATCTTCAGACAGTTAGAAGAGGTGACAGGCACAACAGCTATGACATCTTTAGACAGTTGGAAGAGGTGACAGCCACAACAGCTATGACATCTTCAGACAGTTAGAAGAGGTGACAGCCACAACAGCTATGACATCTTTAGACAGTTAGAAGCGGTGTCATCCACAACAGCTATGACATATTCAGACAGTTAGAAGAGGTGACGGCAACAACAGCTATGAGATCTTCAGACTGAAGAGGTGACAGCCACAAGAGCTATGACATCTTCAGACAAAAGAAGTGACAGGCACAACAGCTATGAGATCTTCAGGCAGAAGAGGTGACAGCCACAACAGCTATGACATCTTCAGACAGAAGAGGTGACAGGCACAACAGCTATGACATATTCAGACAGTTAGAAGAGGTGACAGCCACAATAGCTATGACATCTTCAGACAGATATAAGATGTGCCAGCCACAACAGCTATGACATATTCAGACAGAAGAGGTGACAGGCACAACAGCTATGACATCTACAGACAGAAGAGGTGACAGCCACAACAGTTATGACATCTTCAGACAGTTAGAAGAGGTGACAGCAACAACAGCTATGACATCTTCAGACAGTTAGAAGAGGTGACAGGCACAACAGCTATGACATCTTTAGACAGTTATAAGATGTGACAGTCACAACAGCTATGACATATTCAGACAGAAGAGGTGACAGGCACAACAGCTATGACATCTACAGACAGAAGAGGTGACAGCCACAACAGCTATGACATCTTCAGACAGTTAGAAGAGGTGACAGGAACAACAGCTATGACGTCTTCAGACAGTTAGAAGAGGTGACAGGCACAACAGCTATGACATCTTCAGAGAGTTAGAAGAGGTGACAGGCACAACAGCTATGACATCTTTAGACAGTTAGAAGAGGTGACAGCCACAACAGCTATGACATATTCAGACAGTTAGAAGAGGTGACAGCCACAACAGCTATGACATCTTCAGACAGTTAGAAGAGGTGACAGGCACAACAGCTATGACATCTTCACACAGTTAGAAGAGGTGACAGCAACAACAGCTATGACATCTTCAGACAGTTCGAAGAGGTAACAGCCACAACAGCTATGATATCTTTAGACAGTTAGAAGAGGTGACAGCCACAACAGCTATGACATCTTCAGACAGTGAGAAGAGGTGACATCCACAACAGCTATGACATCTTTAGACAGTTAGAAGAGGTGACAGGAACAACAGCTATGACGTCTTCAGACAGTTAGAAGAGGTGACAGGCACAGCAGCTATGACGTCTTCAGACAGAAGATGTGACAGCCACAACAGCTATGAAATCTTCAGAGAGAAGAGGTGACAGGCACAACAGCTATGACATCTACAGACAGAAGAGGTGACAGCCACAACAGCTATGACATCTTCAGACAGTTATAAGATGTGACAGCCACAACAGCTATGACATATTCAGACAGAAGAGGTGACAGGCACAACAGCTATGACATCTTCAGACAGTTAGAAGAGGTAACAGGCACAACATATATGCCATCTTTAGACAGTTAGAAGAGGTGACAGCAACAACAGCTATGACATCTTCAGACAGTTAGAAGAGGTAACAGGCACAACATATATGCCATCTTTAGACAGTTAGAAGAGGTGACAGCCACAACAGCTATGATATCTTTAGACAGTTAGAAGAGGTGACAGCGACAACAGCTATGACATCTTCAGACAGTGAGAAGAGGTGACAGCCACTACAGCTATGCCATCTTCAGACATTTAGAAGAGGTGACAGGAACAAGAGCTATGACATCTTCAGACAGTTAGAAGAGGTGACAGCAACAACAGCTATGACATCTTCAGACAGTTATAAGATGTGACAGCCACAACAGCCATGACATCTTCAGACAGAAGAGGTGACAAGCACAACAGCTATGACATCTTCACACAGTTAGAAGAGGTGACAGCAACAACAGCTATGACATCTTCAGACAGTTAGAAGAGGTAACAGCCACAACAGCTATGATATCTTTAGACAGTTAGAAGAGGTGACAGACACAACAGCTATGACATCTTCAGACAGTGACAAGAGGTGACAGGCACAACAGCTATGACATCTTTAGACAGTTATAAGATGTGACAGTCACAACAGCTATGACATATTCAGACAGAAGAGGTGACAGGCACAACAGCTTTGACATCTACAGACAGAAGAGGTGACAGCCACAACAGCTATGACATCTTCAGACAGTTAGAAGAGGTGACAGGAACAACAGCTATGACGTCTTCAGACAGTTAGAAGAGGTGACAGGCACAACAGTTATGACATCTTCAGAGAGTTAGAAGAGGTGACAGGCACAACAGCTATGACATCTTTAGACAGTTAGAAGAGGTGACAGCCACAACAGCTATGACATATTCAGACAGTTAGAAGAGGTGACAGCCACAACTGCTATGACATCTTCAGACAGTTATAAGATGTGACAGCCACAACAGCTATGACATATTCAGACAGAAGAGGTGACATGCACAACAGCTATGACATCTTCAGACAGTTAGAAGAGGTAACAGCAACAACAGCTATGATATCTTTAGACAGTTAGAAGAGGTGACAGCCACAACAGCTATGACATCTTCAGACAGTGAGAAGAGGTGACATCCACAACTGCTATGACATCTTTAGACAGTTAGAAGAGGTGACAGGAACAACAGCTATGACGTCTTCAGACAGTTATAAGAGGTGACAGGCACAGCAGCTATGACGTCTTCAGACAGAAGATGTGACAGCCACAACAGCTATGAAATCTTCAGAGAGAAGAGGTGACAGGCACAACAGCTATGACATCTACAGACAGAAGAGGTGACAGCCACAACAGCTATGACATCTTCAGACAGTTATAAGATGTGACAGCCACAACAGCTATGACATATTCAGACAGAAGAGGTGACAGGCACAACAGCTATGACATCTTCAGACAGTTAGAAGAGGTGACAGCAACAACAGCTATGACATCTTCAGACAGTTAGAAGAGGTAACAGGCACAACATATATGCCATCTTTAGACAGTTAGAAGAGGTGACAGCCACAACAGCTATGATATCTTTAGACAGTTAGAAGAGGTGACAGCGACAACAGCTATGACATCTTCAGACAGTGAGAAGAGGTGACAGCCACTACAGCTATGCCATCTTTAGACATTTAGAAGAGGTGACAGGAACAAGAGCTATGACATCTTCAGACAGTTAGAAGAGGTGACAGCAACAACAGCTATGACATCTTCAGACAGTTATAAGATGTGACAGCCACAACAGCCATGACATCTTCAGACAGAAGAGGTGACAAGCACAACAGCTATGACATCTTCACACAGTTAGAAGAGGTGACAGCAACAACAGCTATGACATCTTCAGACAGTTAGAAGAGGTAACAGCCACAACAGCTATGATATCTTTAGACAGTTAGAAGAGGTGACAGCCACAACAGCTATGACATCTTCAGACAGTGAGAAGAGGTGACATCCACAACAGCTATGACATCTTTAGACAGTTAGAAGAGGTGACAGGAACAACAGCTATGACGTCTTCAGACAGTTAGAAGAGGTGACAGGCACAGCAGCTATGACGTCTTCAGACATTTAGAAGAGGTGACAGCAACAACAGCTGTGACATCTTCAGCCAGTTAGAAGAGGTGACAGCCACAACAGCTATGACATCTTCAGCCAGTTAGAAGAGGTGACAGCCACAACAGCTATGAGGTCTTCAGACTGAAGAGGTGACAGCCACAAGAGCTATGACATCTTCAGACAAAAGAGGTGACAGGCACAACAGCTATGAGATCTTCAGACAGAAGAGGTGACAGCCACAACAGCTATGACATCTTCAGACAGAAGAGGTGACAGGCACAACAGTTATGACATATTCAGACAGTTAGAAGAGGTGACAGCCACAATAGCTATGACATCTTCAGACAGTTATAAGATGTGACAGCCACAACAGCTATGACATATTCAGACAGAAGAGGTGACAGGCACAACAGCTATGACATCTACAGACAGTTAGAAGAGGTGACAGCAACAACAGCTATGACATCTTCAGACAGTTAGAAGAGGTAACAGGCACAACAGATATGCCATCTTTAGACAGTTAGAAGAGGTGACAGCCACAACAGCTATGACATCTTTAGACAGTTAGAAGAGGTGACTGCGACAACAGCTATGACATCTTCAGACAGTGAGAAGAGGTGACATCCACAACAGCTATGACATCTTTAGACAGTTAGAAGAGGTGACAGGAACAACAGCTATGATGTCTTCAGACAGTTAGAAGAGGTGACAGGCACAGCAGCTATGACATCTTCAGACATTTAGAAGAGCTGACAGCAACAACAGCTGTGACATCTTTAGACAGTTAGAAGAGGTGACAGCCACAACAGCTATGACATCTTCAGCCAGTTAGAAGAGGTGACAGCCACAACAGCTATGACATCTTTAGACAGTTAGAAGAGGTGACAGGCACAAAAGCTATGACATCTTCGGACAGTTAGAAGAGGTGACAGCCACAACAGCTATGACATCTTTAGACAGTTAGAAGTGGTGACAGGAACAACGGCTATGACATCTTCAGACAGTTAGAAGAGGTGACAGGCACAACAGCTATGACATCTTCAGACAGTTAGAAGAGGTGACAGCAACAACAGCTATGACATCTTCAGACAGAAGAGGTGACAGCCACAACAGCTATGACATCTTCAGACAGTTACAATAGGTGACAGGCACAACAGCTATGACATCTTTAGACAGTTAGAAGAGGTGACAGCCGTAACAGCTATTACATATTCAGACAGTTAGAAGAGGTGACAGGCACAATAGCTATGACATCTTCAGACAGTTAGAAGAGGTGACGGCAACAACAGCTATGAGATCTTCAGACAGAAGATGTGACAGCCACAACAGCTATGACATCTTCAGAGAGAAGAGGTGACAGGCAAAACAGCTATGACATCTACAGACAGAAGAGGTGACAGCCACAACAGCTATGACATCTTCAGACAGTTATAAGATGTGACAGCCACAACAGCTATGACATATTCAGACAGAAGAGGTGACAGGCACAACAGCTATGACATCTTCAGACAGTTAGAAGAGGTGACAGCAACAACAGCTATGACATCTTCAGACAGTTAGAAGAGGTAACAGGCACAGCATATATGCCATCTTTAGACAGTTAGAAGAGGTGACAGCAACAACAGCTATGATATCTTTAGACAGTTAGAAGAGGTGACAGCGACAACAGCTATGACATCTTCGGACAGTGAGAAGAGGTGACAGCCACTACAGCTATGCCATCTTTAGACATTTAGAAGAGGTGACAGGAACAACAGCTATGACATCTTCAGACAGTTAGAAGAGGTGACAGCAACAACAGCTATGACATCTTCAGACAGTCATAAGATGTGACAGCCACAACAGCCATGACATCTTCAGACAGAAGAGGTGACAAGCACAACAGCTATGACATCTTCACACAGTTAGAAGAGGTGACAGCAACAACAGCTATGACATCTTCAGACAGTTAGAAGAGGTAACAGCCACAACAGCTATGATATCTTTAGACAGTTAGAAGAGGTGACAGCCACAACAGCTATGACATCTTCAGACAGTGAGAAGAGGTGACATCCACAACAGCTATGACATCTTTAGACAGTTAGAAGAGGTGACAGGTACAACAGCTATGACGTCTTCAGACAGTTAGAAGAGGTGACAGGCACAGCAGCTATGACGTCTTCAGACATTTAGAAGAGGTGACAGCAACAACAGCTGTGACATCTTTAGACAGTTAGAAGAGGTGACAGCCACAACAGCTATGACATCTTCAGCCAGTTAGAAGAGGTGACAGCCACAACAGCTATGACATCTTTAGACAGTTAGAAGAGGTGACAGCCACAACAGCTATGACATCTTTAGACAGTTAGAAGTGGTGACAGGAACAACAGCTATGACATCCTCAGAGAGTTAGAAGAGGTGACAGGCACAACAGCTATGACATCTTCAGACAGTTAGAAGAGGTGATAGCAACAACAGCTATGACATCTTCAGACAGAAGAGGTGACAGCCACAACAGCTATCACATCTTCAGACAGTTACAAGAGGTGACAGGCACAACAGCTATGACATCTTTAGACAGTTAGAAGCGGTGACAGCCGCAACAGCTATTACATATTCAGACAGTTAGAAGAGGTGACAGGCACAATAGCTATGACATCTTCAGACAGTTAGAAGAGGTGACGGCAACAACAGCTATGAGATCTTCAGACAGAAGATGTGACAGCCACAACAGCTATAACATCTTCAGAGAGAAGAGGTGACAGGCACAACAGCTATGACATCTACAGACAGAAGAAGTGACAGCCACAACAGCTATGACATATTCAGACAGTTAGAAGAGGTGACAGCCACAACAGCTATGACATCTTCAGACAGTTATAAGATGTGACAGCCACAACAGCTATGACATATTCAGACAGAAGAGTTGACAGGCACAACAGCTATGACATCTTTAGACAGTTAGAAGAGGTGACAGCCACAACAGCTATGACATCTTCAGCCAGTTAGAAGAGGTGACAGGCACAACAGCTATGACATCTTTAGACAGTTAGAAGAGGTGACAGGCACAACATCTATGACATCTTCAGACAGTTAGAAGAGGTGACAGGCACAAAAGCTATGACATCTTCAGACAGTTAGAAGAGGTGACAGCAACAACAGCCATGACATCTTCAGACAGAAGAGGTGACAGCCACAACAGCTATGACATCTTCAGACAGTTACAAGAGGTGACAGGCACAATAGCTATGACATCTTTAGACAGTTAGAAGAGGTGACAACCGCAACAGCTATGACATTTTCAGACAGTTAGAAGAGGTGACAGGCACAACAGCTATGACATCTTCAGACAGTTAGAAGAGGTGACGGCAACAACAGCTATGAGATCTTCATACAGAAGATGTGACAGCCACAACAGCTATGACATCTTCAGAGAGAAGAGGTGACAGGCACAACAGCTATGACATCTTCAGACAGTTAGAAGAGGTGAGAGCAACAACAGTTATGACATCTTCAGACAGTTAGAAGAGGTGACAGCCACAACAGCTATGACATCTTTAGACAGTTAGAAGAGGTGACAGCCAAAACAGCTATGACATCTTTCAGACAGTTAGAAGAGGTAACAGCCAAAACAGCTATGCCATCTTTAGACAGTTAGAAGAGGTGACAGGCACAACAGCTATGACATCTTCAGACAGTTAGAAGAGGTGACAGCCACAACAGCTATGACATCTTCAGACAGTTATAAGATGTGACAGTCACAACAGCTATGACATATTCAGACAGAAGAGGTGACAGGCACAACAGCTATGATATCTTCAGACAGTTAGAAGAGGTGACAGAAACAACAGCTATGACATCTTCAGACAGTTAGAAGAGGTGACAGGGACAACAGCTATGATATCTTTAGACAGTTAGAAGAGGTGACAGCCACAACAGCTATGACATCTTTAGACAGTTAGAAGAGGTGACAGAAATAACAGCTATGACGTCTTCAGACAGTTAGAAGAGGTGACAGGCACAACAGCTAGGACGTCTTCAGACAGTTAGAAGAGGTGACAGCAACAACAGCTATGACATCTTCAGACAGAAGAGGTGACATGCACAACAACTATGACATCTTCAGACAGTTAGAAGAGGTGACAGCCACAACAGCTATGACATCTTCAGACAGTTATAAGATGTGACAGTCACAACAGCTATGACATATTCAGACAGAAGAGGTGACTGGAACAACAGCTATGACATCTTCAGACAGTTAGAAGAGGTGACAGCAACAGCAGCTATGACATCTTCAGACAGTTAGTAGAGGTGACAGGGACAACAGCTATGATATCTTTAGACATTTAGAAGAGGTGACGGCCACAACAGCTATGACATCTTTAGACAGTTAGAAGAGGTGACAGGAACAACAGCTATGACGCCTTCAGACAGTTAGAAGAGGTGACAGGCACAACAGCTAGGACGTCTTCAGACAGTTAGAAGAGGTGACAGCCACAACAGCTATGACATTTTCAGACAGTTAGAAGAGGTGACAGCCACAACAGCTATGCCATCTTTAGACATTTAGAAGAGGTGACAGCCACAACATCTATGACATCTTCAGACAGAAGAGGTGACAGGCACAACAGCTATGACATCTTCAGACAGAAGAGGTGACAGGTACAACATCTATGACATCTTCAGACAGAAGAGGTGACAGGCACAACAGCTATGACATCTTCAGAGAGTTAGAAGAGGTGACAGGCACAACAGCTATGACATCTTCAGACAGAAGAGGTGACAGGCACAACAGCTATGACATCTTCAGATTGAACATGTGACAGCTACAACAGCTATGACATTTTCAGACGGAAGAGATGACAGGCACAACAGCTATGACATCTTCAGACAGTTAGAAGAGGTGACAGCCACAACAGCTATGACATCTTTAGACAGTTAGAAGAGGCGACAGCCACAACAGTTATGACATCTTCAGACAGTTTGAAGACGTGACAGCCACAACAGCTATGACATGTTGAGACAGTTAGAAGAGGTGACAGCCACAACAGCTCTGACATCTTCAGACAGTTAGAAGAGGTGACAGCCACAACAGCTATGACATCTTCAGACAGAATAGCTAATAGGCACAACAGCATGACATCTTCAGATAGAACATGTGACAGCTACAACAGCTATGACATTTTCAGACAGAAGAGATGACAGGCACAACAGCTATGCCGTCTTTAGACAGTTAGAAGAGGTGACAGCTACAACAGCTATGACATCTTCAGACAGTTAGAAGAGGCGACAGCCACAACAGCTATGACATCTTCAGACAGAAGAGGTGAGAGCCACAACAGCTATGACATCTTCAGACAGTTAGAAGAGGTGACAGCCACAACAGCTATGACATCTTCAGACAGTTAGAAGAGGTGACAGCCACAACAGCTATGACATCTTCAGATAGTTTGAAGAGGTGACAGGCACAACAGCTATGACCTCTTCAGACAGTTAAAAGAGGTGACAGCCACAACAGCTATGACATCTTCAGACAGAAGAGGTGACAGGCACAACAGCTATGACATCTTCAGACAGTTAGAAGAGGTGATAGCAACAACAGCTATGACATCTTCAGACAGAAGAGGTGACAGCCACAACAGCTATCACATCTTCAGACAGTTACAAGAGGTGACAGGCACAACAGCTATGACATCTTTAGACAGTTAGAAGCGGTGACAGCCGCAACAGCTATTACATATTCAGACAGTTAGAAGAGGTGACAGGCACAATAGCTATGACATCTTCAGACAGTTAGAAGAGGTGACGGCAACAACAGCTATGAGATCTTCAGACAGAAGATGTGACAGCCACAACAGCTATAACATCTTCAGAGAGAAGAGGTGACAGGCACAACAGCTATGACATCTACAGACAGAAGAAGTGACAGCCACAACAGCTATGACATATTCAGACAGTTAGAAGAGGTGACAGCCACAACAGCTATGACATCTTCAGACAGTTATAAGATGTGACAGCCACAACAGCTATGACATATTCAGACAGAAGAGTTGACAGGCACAACAGCTATGACATCTTTAGACAGTTAGAAGAGGTGACAGCCACAACAGCTATGACATCTTCAGCCAGTTAGAAGAGGTGACAGGCACAACAGCTATGACATCTTTAGACAGTTAGAAGAGGTGACAGGCACAACATCTATGACATCTTCAGACAGTTAGAAGAGGTGACAGGCACAAAAGCTATGACATCTTCAGACAGTTAGAAGAGGTGACAGCAACAACAGCCATGACATCTTCAGACAGAAGAGGTGACAGCCACAACAGCTATGACATCTTCAGACAGTTACAAGAGGTGACAGGCACAATAGCTATGACATCTTTAGACAGTTAGAAGAGGTGACAACCGCAACAGCTATGACATTTTCAGACAGTTAGAAGAGGTGACAGGCACAACAGCTATGACATCTTCAGACAGTTAGAAGAGGTGACGGCAACAACAGCTATGAGATCTTCATACAGAAGATGTGACAGCCACAACAGCTATGACATCTTCAGAGAGAAGAGGTGACAGGCACAACAGCTATGACATCTTCAGACAGTTAGAAGAGGTGAGAGCAACAACAGTTATGACATCTTCAGACAGTTAGAAGAGGTGACAGCCACAACAGCTATGACATCTTTAGACAGTTAGAAGAGGTGACAGCCAAAACAGCTATGACATCTTTCAGACAGTTAGAAGAGGTAACAGCCAAAACAGCTATGCCATCTTTAGACAGTTAGAAGAGGTGACAGGCACAACAGCTATGACATCTTCAGACAGTTAGAAGAGGTGACAGCCACAACAGCTATGACATCTTCAGACAGTTATAAGATGTGACAGTCACAACAGCTATGACATATTCAGACAGAAGAGGTGACAGGCACAACAGCTATGATATCTTCAGACAGTTAGAAGAGGTGACAGAAACAACAGCTATGACATCTTCAGACAGTTAGAAGAGGTGACAGGGACAACAGCTATGATATCTTTAGACAGTTAGAAGAGGTGACAGCCACAACAGCTATGACATCTTTAGACAGTTAGAAGAGGTGACAGAAATAACAGCTATGACGTCTTCAGACAGTTAGAAGAGGTGACAGGCACAACAGCTAGGACGTCTTCAGACAGTTAGAAGAGGTGACAGCAACAACAGCTATGACATCTTCAGACAGAAGAGGTGACATGCACAACAACTATGACATCTTCAGACAGTTAGAAGAGGTGACAGCCACAACAGCTATGACATCTTCAGACAGTTATAAGATGTGACAGTCACAACAGCTATGACATATTCAGACAGAAGAGGTGACTGGAACAACAGCTATGACATCTTCAGACAGTTAGAAGAGGTGACAGCAACAGCAGCTATGACATCTTCAGACAGTTAGTAGAGGTGACAGGGACAACAGCTATGATATCTTTAGACATTTAGAAGAGGTGACGGCCACAACAGCTATGACATCTTTAGACAGTTAGAAGAGGTGACAGGAACAACAGCTATGACGCCTTCAGACAGTTAGAAGAGGTGACAGGCACAACAGCTAGGACGTCTTCAGACAGTTAGAAGAGGTGACAGCCACAACAGCTATGACATTTTCAGACAGTTAGAAGAGGTGACAGCCACAACAGCTATGCCATCTTTAGACATTTAGAAGAGGTGACAGCCACAACATCTATGACATCTTCAGACAGAAGAGGTGACAGGCACAACAGCTATGACATCTTCAGACAGAAGAGGTGACAGGTACAACATCTATGACATCTTCAGACAGAAGAGGTGACAGGCACAACAGCTATGACATCTTCAGAGAGTTAGAAGAGGTGACAGGCACAACAGCTATGACATCTTCAGACAGAAGAGGTGACAGGCACAACAGCTATGACATCTTCAGATTGAACATGTGACAGCTACAACAGCTATGACATTTTCAGACGGAAGAGATGACAGGCACAACAGCTATGACATCTTCAGACAGTTAGAAGAGGTGACAGCCACAACAGCTATGACATCTTTAGACAGTTAGAAGAGGCGACAGCCACAACAGTTATGACATCTTCAGACAGTTTGAAGACGTGACAGCCACAACAGCTATGACATGTTGAGACAGTTAGAAGAGGTGACAGCCACAACAGCTCTGACATCTTCAGACAGTTAGAAGAGGTGACAGCCACAACAGCTATGACATCTTCAGACAGAATAGCTAATAGGCACAACAGCATGACATCTTCAGATAGAACATGTGACAGCTACAACAGCTATGACATTTTCAGACAGAAGAGATGACAGGCACAACAGCTATGCCGTCTTTAGGCAGTTAGAAGAGGTGACAGCTACAACAGCTATGACATCTTCAGACAGTTAGAAGAGGCGACAGCCACAACAGCTATGACATCTTCAGACAGAAGAGGTGAGAGCCACAACAGCTATGACATCTTCAGACAGTTAGAAGAGGTGACAGCCACAACAGCTATGACATCTTCAGACAGTTAGAAGAGGTGACAGCCACAACAGCTATGACATCTTCAGATAGTTTGAAGAGGTGACAGGCACAACAGCTATGACCTCTTCAGACAGTTAAAAGAGGTGACAGCCACAACAGCTATGACATCTTCAGACAGAAGAGGTGACAGGCACAACAGCTATGACATCTTCAGATTGAACATGTGACAGCTACAACAGCTATGACATGTTCAGACAGAAGATATCACAGGCACAACAGCTATGACATCTTCAGACAGTTAGAAGAGGTGACAGCCACAACAGCTATGACATCTTTAGACAGTTAGAAGAGGTGACAGCCACAACAGCTATGACATGTTGAGACAGTTAGAAGAGGTGACAGCCACAACAGCTCTGACATCTTCAGACAGTTAGAAGAGGTGACAGCCACAACAGCTATGACATCTTCAGACAGTTAGAAGAGGTGACAGCCACAACAGCTATGACATCTTCAGATAGTTTGAAGAGGTGACAGGCACAACAGCTATGACCTCTTCAGACAGTTAAAAGAGGTGACAGCCACAACAGCTATGACATCTTCAGACAGAAAAGGTGACAGGCACAACAGCTATGACATCTTCAGATTGAACATGTGACAGCTACAACAGCTATGACATGTTCAGACAGAAGAGATGACAGGCACAACAGCTATGACATCTTCAGACAGTTAGAAGAGGTGACAGCCACAACAGCTATGACATCTTCAGACAGTTAGAAGAGGTGACAGCCACAACAGCTATGACATCTTTAGACAGTTAGAAGAGGCGACAGCCACAACAGCTATGACATCTTCAGACAGTTTGAAGAGGTGACAGCCACAACAGCTATGACATGTTGAGACAGTTAGAAGAGGTGACAGCCACAACAGCTATGACATCTTCAGACAGTTAGAAGAGGTGACAGCCACAACAGCTATGACATCTTCAGACAGAATAGCTAACGGGCACAACAGCATGACATCTTCAGATAGAACATGTGACAGCTACAACAGCTATGACATTTTCAGACAGAAGAGATGACAGGCACAACAGCTATGCCATCTTCAGAAAGTTAGAAGAGGTGACAGCTACAGCAGCTATGACATCTTCAGACAGTTAGAAGAGGCGACAGCCACAACAGCTATGACATCTTCAGACAGTTTGAAGAGGTGACAGCCACAACAACTATGACATCTTCAGACAGTTAGAAGAGGTGACAGGCACAACAGCTATGACATCTTCAGACAGAAGTGGTGACAGGCACAACAGCTATGACATCTTCAGATTGAACATGTGACAGCTACAACAGCTATTACATTTTCAGACAGAAGAGATGACAGGCACAACAGCTATGTCATCTTCAGACAGTTAGAAGAGGTGACAGCCACAACAGCTATGACATCTTCAGACAGTTAGAAGAGGTGACAGCCACAACAGCTATGACATCTTTAGACAGTTAGAAGAGGCGACAGCCACAACAGCTATGACATCTTCAGACAGTTTGAAGAGATGACAGCCACAACAGCTATGACATGTTGAGACAGTTAGAAGAGGTGACAGCCACAACAGCTCTGACATCTTCAGACAGTTAGAAGAGGTGACAGCCACAACAGCTATGACATCTTCAGACAGTTAGAAGAGGTGACAGCCACAACAGCTATGACATCTTCAGATAGTTTGAAGAGGTGACAGGCACAACAGCTATGACATCTTCAGACAGCTAGAAGAGGTGACAGCCACAACAGCTATGACATCTTCAGACAGTTAGAAGAGGTGACATCCACAACAGCTATAACATCTTCACACAGAAGAGGTGACAGGCACAACAGCTATGACATCTTCAGACAGTTAGAAGAGGTGACAGCCACAACAACTATAACATCTTCAGACAGTTAGAAGAGGTGACAAGCACAACAGCTATGACATCTTCAGACAGTTAGAAGAGGTGACAGCCACAACAGCTATGACATATTTAGACAGAATAGCTGACAGCCACAACAGCTATGACATCTTCAGACAGTTAGAAGAGGTGACAGGCACAACAGCTATGACATCTTCAGACAGTTAGAAGAGGTGACAGGCACAACAACTATGACATCTTCAGACAGTTAGAAGAGGTGACAGGCACAACAGATATGACATATTCAGACAGAAGAGGTGACAGGCACAACAGCTATGACATCTTCATACATTTGGAAGAGGTGACAGCCACAACAGCTATGACATCTTCAGACAGTTAGAAGAGGTGACAGCCACAACAGCTATGACATCTTCAGACAGTTAGAAGAGGTGACAGCCACAACAGCTATGACATCTTCAGATGTTAGAAGAGGTGACAGGCACAACAGCTATGACATCTTCAGACAGTTGGAAGAGGTGACAGACACAACAGCTATGACATCTTCAGACAGTTAGAAGAGGTGACAGCCACAACAGCTATGACATCTTCAGACTGTTAGAAGAGGTGACAGGCACAGCAGCTATGACATCTGCAGACAGTTAGAAGAGGTGACAGCCACAACAGCTATGACATCTTCAGACAGTTAGAAGAGGTGACAAGCACAGCTATGACATCTTCAGACAGAAGAGGTGACAGCCACAACAGCTATGACATCTTCAGATTGTTAGAAGAGGTGACAGGCACAACAGCTATGACATCTTCTGACAGTTAGAAGAGGTGACAGGCGCAGCAGCTAAGACATATTCAGACAGTTAGACCAGGTGACAGGTACAATAGTTATGACATCTTCAGACAGTTAGAAGAGGTGACAGCCACAACAGCTATGACATCTTCAGACAGTTAGAAGAGGTGACAGCCACAACAGCTATGACATCTTCAGACATTTAGAAGTGGTGACAGCCACAACAGCTATGACGTCTTCAGACAGAAGAGGTGACAGGCACAACAGCTATGACATCTTCAGACAGTTAGAAGAGGTGACAGCCACAACAGCTATGACATCTTCAGACTGTTAGAAGAGGTGACAGGCACAGTAGCTATGACATCTGCAGACAGTTAGAAGAGGTGACAGGCACAACAGCTATGACATCTTCAGACATTTGGAAGAGGTGACAGCCACAACAGCTATGACATCTTCAGACAGTTAGAAGATGTGACAGCCACAACAGCTATGACATATTCAGACAGTTAGAAGAGGTGACAGCCACAACAGCTATAACATCTTCAGACAGTTAGAAGAGGTGACAAGCACAACAGCTATGACATCTTCAGACAGTTAGAAGAGGTGACAGGCACAACAGCTATGACATCTTCAGACAGTTAGAAGAGGTGATAGCTACAACAGCTATGACATCTTCTGACAGTTAGAAGAGGTGAATTCAACAGCTATTGAATTGTGGCTATCAGAGAAATATATTTAACTGTAATGAAAGAAGTAAATTATGAAATGTTGACTTTTGTTTATATATATATATGTATTAAGATTGGTTCTTTGAAATAGCGATGTATACGGCAATATACCGTATGTTTAATTAAAAACATTTAGAAGACCATACGCTATCGGTTTTAATGTACTGACTATGTCACTTACTTCTTTTCGCCGAAAGACTGGAGGGAAGCTAACAGTCTGTTTCACACTGGTTGGCGATCTTCAGAGCAACGCACCCCCATATTAAATTAGGTACTATGTATTAATCCTAATACCTAATTTTTTCTGCATACCTAATTTTTGCTGTATAATCAGATCCTGATTATTACTGGAATTCTATAAGAATCCAGCTTCTATAATTTTCGGTCGAAGCAGGGGGTGCGTTGCTCTGATGATCGCCAACCAGCGTGAAACAGATTGTTGGCTTCTCTCCATTCTTTCGCCGAAAAGAAGTGACATACTCACTACATTAAAACCGATAACGTATGGTCTTCTAAATGTTTTTAATTAAACATACGGTATATTGCCAAATATACTATGCATACATTAATATATATATATATATATATATATATATATATCCCGCTATTCGCGGTTGTTACGTTGCTAGAGCACCCACGAAGAGTCAATATTTGACGTGGTCCATAAAAATGCCTATAAACTTCAAAACATAACGTACAATATAGGCCGGTAAATACACTATATTGAAATTAATAATTTACGTTAAAAAGCGTGAAATTTATATATGGCTATGGAAAAAGCCATTAAAAAATCGCGAAAGATATTTACGATTCCGTGAATATGCCGTAGTTTCTACGAACACTAGTTAGTTTCTGAGAAAAATTCCGCGAATAACCAGTGCCGCGAATGGAATGTAGTACACTGTATACATATATATATATATATATATATATATATATATATATATATATATATATATATATATAAGAAGAAATTAAAAGATGGTTTAAAAAGTTCCATGTATTTTATTATGCGCATTTCAAAAACAAATATCACCTTGGGACGATATTTGCGTTCTCATCAGATAAAATAGGGAGACATGATATGATGCCTAAAAAACACTTGAGAACAAGGTAGTGTCTAGTTCTTATATATACTCCTGTCCAATAAACTGTTGAGTGCTACTTATCCTATATGTGCATTGTTCTACAATAAAACTTACCCCCTATATATATATATATATATATATATATATATATATATATATATATATACACGTGCGTACATATTTTTATGTCACGTGGGGAAGATAAGAAACGAAGTGGAGTATATTGTCAAGGAAGAATTATAGATAATTGATTGGATGCCTGGGTTCTAGAATATTCTTTATTTTAGTTTTATCATCATCAATATCACC